>OY754467.1:24982500-25547000 GCA_963575645.1 Xanthostigma xanthostigma
AAGTATACAACTATCTTAAAAAAAAAATTGGTTGTCTGTAAAGTCGGTTTACGGACGATAGTTTTACGTGATAACGTATTCCGTAATACATAACCTAAACCTCCCAAAATTTGGTTTCAATCCGCTTATCCTTGGTGTCGGAATGATAAGAAATGTCAAAAGTGACGTTTGCAACTTACAAAGTATTATGTTCTAATAATAATTAGTTATTCCAATACTTAACTTAGAAGGCGTTGCAATATACTAATGTCAAAAAATTGAATTAAACATTAGAAATGCAGCCGTTTTCATGTTAAGACCAGACATACGTTTGCTTCTAACTTCCATGTACGGCAAACAAAGACAACCGACCGCGTCGCGCCATGCATTACACAACATTGCATTTATACAGCTATTTTTCTATATAAATTTGTATAAAATATTTTTCTATATAAATTTGTATAAAAAAACTGTTTAGGCAAATTCTGTTATACGAAATCTGTGTAAAATGTTCTCCTCTTTCGTTTAAGACTGATTTCAAACCGATTTGATTTAAATTGAGCGAGAAATTAGCAAAAAGCACGCACAGGGTCAGGCGGAACGTTACGCGTTATGCGTTATTCGTTACGCTTTATGCCTTATGCGTTATGCGTTACGCGTTACACTTTTTCGTACATGCAGCCGGTGTTTTATCAATTTATAATATTGGTGATTCATCAATTTATAAGACGTTATCACGTCAAAAAACTTCGGAGAAGTAAAAACTTCGTTCTGTGCTAAATTCAAAAACTTGAGGCGACTGAATCTCAAAATTATAACTTAGAAAAAAAATTTCGAGGCAGATATGAAATTGAAATCAAGCTTGAAAGTCTGTGCCTAAGACGTCGAAAAAAAATGAATTTCGAGGCAGACAAAGAATTGAAATCCAACCTCGAAATTCTGTGCTTCTAAAAGCTACAAGAGCAACAGCAAAAAAATGCAAAGACGGTATTCGCATAACTCCTTTAGTTACTACTAAAAAAACACCGTCTGTGCACTTTTTTTTGCTGTTGCTCTTGTAGCTTTTATAAGCACAGAATTTCGAGGTTGGATTTCAATTCCTCGTCTGCCTCGAAATTCATTTTTTTTCGACGTCTTAGACACAGAATTTAACGCTTGATTTCAATTTCTTATCTGCCTCGAAATTTTTTTTTTAAGTTATAATCTTGAGATTCAGTCGCCTCAAGTTTTTGAATTTAGCACAGAACGAAGTTTTTACTTCTCCGAAGTTTTTTTTTTTAAGATTTCACGTCTTTTTCCAAAGCGTGAGACATTGTTTTTATTTTTCCTCCAAAATAAACACATGTGCATTTTTAGAATTAAGAGGCCACAGATTCCATGAAGGCCAATTTTGAAGGAATGAAAAATAAATCAATGAACAAACCCAACCATTAAAAATACAAAATTTTTTTCATATCATTTGTAGAATACTTATTTTTCATTAAAAAAAGAAGTTTCACTTCAAAAACTTTCCACTTTTTAATTTTTGTTGCACTTTTTATGATGAATATGTTTTTTAATAAATTAATTTATTTAAATCTACCTTCAATCATATATTTTGTTATTTTCTAATAAAAGATTTGACGAAAGTGAATTTTTCAAAAAACAAGAAAATAAAAAAAAATTAAAAATTAAAAAAGAAATAAAAATATATGAGAAAAAACTTGAGAAAATAAATTAAAAATTAAAAAAAAACAATTAAAAACAAAAAAAAAAATAAAAATATATGATTATATATAAATATCAAGTGGAATAAATAAAATGGAGTAGAAAAAAAATTTTTAAATGATGCTGCCGGGAATCGAACCTGAGACCCTGTTATTAGTTATTACTAGCCTAACGTCGTAACCGCTCGACCACGGAGACGCTCACAGTTAAGCTGTTATTGTGGTACAGAAGTATATATGGGTGATACGAAAAATCGGTGATATGAAAGTCACGTGGTCACAGAACTATAAAACTTGGAAACTGGCTTCATATACATGGCGTTATATGGGAGACAGGCAAAATCAATGTATAAGAATACGTTAGAGATTCGTCGGCATTTAGCACAGAAAAGAATCTCTAACGAGATTCTTCGATATAAAAGCAACATGTTACACCATGGAGACTACATGAGTATTATTTTATTTTAATACGTTTAATACGATTATTTAAAGTGTGTAAGAAATCACGAAACTATTATCCCAGCCTGTCATTTGACCAGTAAGTAAACACGAAATTTTACCTCTGATGAGCAGTTAGGGATTGCAATCCGGAAAACGGGATCCGGTAATCCGGCGGATCCGACGTCACTAAACGTTTACCGGATATTTATTGTGATAATTGTGCCATTCATTAGACAGGATTCATCATGATGTCTGTAAATTGAGAATAAGACTTGTTAGCATGCTCAATACCAATTTTTGTGATCTCAATAGATTAAATAAAGTTGATTAGAATACACTCACTTAATTTTCTCATAAACAGTCAATTTTGAAACAAAAAAGGAAAATTGTTCTGACTTGATTAATCCGACCGGATTGGAAATGACACCGGATTGCAATATATTTTTCACAAAGTTATTATGAGTTAAATTTGACTAAACAAATCTAAAATTTAAAATGAATTTTTATCAACAATGTAAAATTCATAAACCTCATTAATTGACGTTTTTTGATCCTTTAAAACTGCATTTCATATTGGATGTTATCATCACTACATAGTACATTGTAATAACTAGACTAGTATAGAGAATGCTGGGTCTATTTATAATTTAGGGATGAGATTATTAGCTACTTTCAAGTAACAGGTACTTTGGCGACTGCGACTTCCAAATACCTGTGATTTTTAACTGCGACCCGTGATCGCTGGTAACCTATGCGCATGCAGTGCAGATAATATTATAAGCGACCAGCGTTCGCCGATCACTTAAATGTATATGCACGTGCAGAGCAGAGATGTTAATATATTGATTTCAGCGAACAGTGATCACAGGTAAAATATCGTTTGGTGCTAAAACAGCCCATGCACAATATTATTATGTATTAGTATAACATTACACCTAAAAAATGCATGTAATGATGCATTATTGAAAGGTACGACTAAGTTATAAGTATATAAAGTACATATTTGGATTAGTGATCACATTTCTTTATTAAAATGGGTAATACCTTTAGTTAAAAAAAATTTCCCCGTAAGTTTTATAAATTATACTGGGTCCCTTTCAACAATAAGCAATTCAGTGATAATAAATACATAACGAAATTGATATAGGTAAATAATTTATTGAAATAAATAAAAAATGTGACAATTATTTTTTCGCTATAGCCGCTGGTTGGTAACAGGTAGCTACTCTGAAGTCACTGCAGTGAACCGTGAAATCCAAATATTAGCGACTAAGTAACAGGTAGTGAAATATCACTCATCTCTAATTTATATATAGCTAGGCAAAGATTGGAGATAGATAAAAAGTGTGAAAGCTAAAGTTGTAGAGAATTTTATCATCTTTCAATATGTATTACAACAAAATTTCGTACGACGTACCGTTTTCGAGATGAAAGCAAAAAACCAAAAACCGGGACCTTCTTTGTGCTCCCCCCTTCGGGCGTACCACGGAGGGGTAAGGACTTTTGGTATGTTTATCTCCTAACTAGTCCAAACAAAGTTCCTAAGTCAAACGTTCTGCTTTCGACTTTTCCATCTACATTCCCCTTATGAGCACTCATTGACCAAACTATCAAGCAAGTTTCGTAAATAAATTTTTTTTCTAAACTTTATAGTTCCGGAAATATTATGTAGGTGACCAAGACGACGAATAGCAAATATCATATTGAATACTAGCCATTACCCGCGTCGCCTCACGCGATATCAGAAATGTTATTTTCTTTATTTTACAATATCAAATGTCAATATTTTTGAAGTTGGAATGGTCCCGTCGCCCAATTGGTTGGAATTTTTTATTTGTTCCATAACAAAAATAAAAAATGTCAAGAGAATATAAAAAATTATTTATGCCTATACCTATAAACAATATTTTTATTCTCACTTGACACTTTTTAATTTTGTTTTGGAACAAATAAAAAATTCCAACCAATTGGGCGACGGGACCATTCCAACTTCAAAAATATTGACATTTGATATAGTAAAATAAAGAAAATAACATTTCTGATATCGCGTGAGGTGACGCGGGTAATGGCTAGTATTCAATATGATATTTGCTATTCGTCGTCTTGGTCACCTACATATGTTCCACGTCATGTAAAAATTAATCAAAGCATGCCTAACTAGTTTATTTCTGACAGATCTACAAGACAAAAGAGCAGCTGATTTTTTTAATTTTCTAAATATTTCCGGAACTATAAAGTTTAGAAAAAAATTTTATTTACGAAACTTGCTTGAAATAATAAATAGAATAATAATCCGTGATGAAAAATATACCTTTCAAAATTTCATATTTTTAGTACTTAAAAAATTGTCTGCCACGATGATTGTCGCGCGATAATGGTCTGCCATTGTTATTTTTCAATAACAATAATAATATATCATTAAATTTCCAAATGGCAGACGTGGTCAAATACTTTGAAAATTAGTCAAATTTTGTACCTGTCGCACCTGAGTACGGGCCGCGGCGGACAGTCCGGGATTAGTGAGTCCCCACTCCATGTATGGTAGGTATAGGAGACTCACTGTGTAAAAATTCAGGTCTGGTCAAATACATACTGGTGCCGATCACTGGCTCTTATACTAATACCATTACGTCTCTGATTATTATTTTACATGAAAAGAAAACTGTTTGAAAAAATTTGATTAATTTATATAATCAAATAAGTTGTCTGCCATTTCAATATAATTTTGACACATCGCTGTAGTTAGTTTGTTTAACTAATCAATTTAGTTGGGTACTGAAGTCAAAAACGTTAGTAGAGCTAGCCAATTCATATTGTGCACGAACTCATACACATGAGTAGCCAGCTAATTACATATTGTCTATTGGTGTCAACAACGGTGACACCTTTTTCCCTTTTTCCCATAGACAACAATTCTTAACTGTAGCACTTTGAAATTTATTGTGCCAAAATACTGCGAGAATTGTGCTGTGACACACTGCGATTTCGAATGTGGAAACGGATCTTTTTTTTCTGAAATATTTTTAATGTATATTTACCATATGGCATATACACTATTGGCAGCTTCATACTCCCCTGGACAATTTCGCACCATTTTTGAAAATGTTTATATACAGTGCATCTAAAAAGACAGGTGTGTAGAAAAATCCCTAAAACACGTCAAACGATTTTTATTAAAAGTTACCTTCTGATGTTACACAATTGTTTTTTTATGACCTTAAAAAAATTATTACGTCATCAAAATTTATCTTAAATGACATCCTTCTAATTTTGTTATTGTATTTGATAGATCTTGGAATCCTCTATATGACTGTGTCAAAATTTTAGTATCTTACATAAGAAAATTTCAGAGAAAAGTGCGACTAAATATCAGAAAACGAAAAATCATTTATTAGTAAAACTGACAACAAAAATGAAAGCAATTTACATTCAATCGCATTTTTCTCTGAAGTTTTCATATGTAAGACACCAAAACGTTAATACAGTTATGTGTGGATTTCAGAATCTATAAAAATTAAGCAAATTAAGAGGTGTCATTTAAAAAAATATTGATTACGCCATAGCTTCTTGAAATTCATCGAAAAAATCAAATAAAAAGCATCGAAAGATAGCTTTGACAAAAAATGTTTTTTTTATAATCAATCGATTGCGACAACAAGTAGTCCAGAAATACGTCATAAGAATACTGTGGAACCCTATCACGTGTCCAACGCGTGATTGCTGAATCTTTTTGTAAGAAATACAACGTTTGAACTTTGTGATCGAATTTTAAAACTTTCAGTTCTTAATTTGATACACATAGAATCAAATAATTGGTTCCAAATCGTTTTTTTTTTTTTTTAAATTTCTCGTTATAAATTTGGTGTCAAATACCAAATCTTTTTATTTGCTTAGTATAATTAATGCACTGTTATTTGGTATATTAGATATTTTAGTTAATATGTGCTTTTTATTACACATCAAATCGAGCTTTTTTACATTTAATTATATTTGGTATATAAGAGGCACAGCTGGATGTATTAATAAAAAATAACGATATTGTAAATATAATAAAACGTCGTAAGCCATCTCTGTAAACGGTTTATACAGGTTTTCGGACTTGATAGATATTATATAATTTATTTTATAATAAACACTACCACAATTTCTTTGGAAAACTGTGATCCGAAAACTACAATTAGGTGAATAGAATAGAACATGATTTATTATCATAGATGGGCAAGCCCACATAGATTACGTGAAAATTACAATTAGTTTGTGTATAATATAAGTATTTAAGTTAATATTTAAAAACCGGTCAAGTGTGAGTCGAACTCGCACACGAAGGGTTCCGTACACTATACTTTTGTAAAAGAATCAAGAGAGGCGCTATAACAATATGTAACCAGTGGGAGTATGCAAGTAATTTAAGAAATTAAGTCTCCTAGGTTATTAAAATACTGAAAATTAAAATTCATTGTAATAACAAAGTGTTGTTTTGAATTTTTTAAATTTGACATAATAAAAAATTAAGAAGATTTTTCTAAAGTGGAAAATAAATATAATTTTATGTTAATATTTATTTACTAATATTAAAAATTGTTTTCGGTAATGTATATTTTTTATAATTTTTATTTAAATTTGTCTTGTAAATAATAATTACGTAATCTCCATTACTTAGTAAGCAATAAATAGAAAAGAATTATATATGTTCGCATTCCCATTATTCATAATTATTTAAAATAAATATTACAGACGTTAAAATGGAAAATAATATAAACACAATATTAAGTATTATTTACGTATCTCTGATGATGCCAGGGACTTAACATCAGATTGCATTTTTTTCAACCATCATCTGAATTTATTACCTATACAATTTATATTTTAAGGCTCTGTTTAGTACATATTTTCCATGCACTGATCACTGTTGAAAGCAAAGCTTTATAATAGATTAGAACAAATATGTGCAAATTGAAATATTTGAAATATGCAATATGTTAAGTGTTAGAAAGTACATGGAGATTCATTACCTATGTTTTTTACACAAAACTATATTGACTGGGAAGCCCAGTTACTTGTCTAACAAACAATTAAAGACGTAAACTTGCGATCTATGAACTATTTGGTTATTCCTGAACACAAGACGTCTAAGTTTCGGTGTAGTTTCTCTTATTTAGCACCATCTTTGTATAATAGTCTAGAGAGGCGAAAAACGGGTCTTTTTAGTGATCTGCATCTTTGCATCTTGATCCCGTATGTAAGCCGGCTCCCTGAACCGGTTCAAGAAGAGCCGAGTTCTGAATATGTTATTCGAGTCAACTGAGCCACTGAGTTAGTTGAGTCAATCATATCACGTAATATTATGCCAGTGACTGACTCACATTTTATAAGGCGGGGTTTTACAGATTGCTACTTGCTATGTTACAGAAAGCATATTATTACAATATACAAATACAATATCTTAAATAGTTGTGACTTAAGTGAAACACTGTAATAACTATACCGCCTGTGCGTAGTGTGTACACTGTATAGTTGTTGATTGTATAAGGTATACCTGTATAGAATGCATAGCCAAACATATGATACATGAGTCATTTGAGCTGACAGGAGCTGACTGATACTTATTGCTTCTGTGTGTTGTGTTTCACTGAGTTATGCGGATCTGTTGAGCCGTCGGCTCAAAAAAAAGTGAGTCGGCTCTGAAGGATCTTCTGTCGGGTCAGCTCTTTGAATCGGTTCAGATCTGAGTTACCCAATACTATAATAGCCTACCCAATGTAGTCAAAAACTTGAGTATTCATTCATTTAAAGTAAAAGTAAAAAACCTCTATAAATAAAATTATATATAATCTAAATTACGTGCTAGAATATATTTTTAAATTATTCCTATAAGTAATTGTTATTAATATTACTATTATTATTATTTCTCACATTTTTGTATTCTTTTTGTTATTGTTTGGATTGAAAAGCAGCTTTAAGCTGAATTGACGCCTTTTGATAAAATTTCTGTTTTTTCATAAATAAAGACATTATTATTTTTATTATTATTATTATAAATTACGAGTACCTATTATACATATTTTTGAAACAAAATATTTTTTAGTCTAGGTATAGGCTCCGTACATAATGACTACTGACTACAGGGTATAAAATTTCCAAAGTTTTCGTTGTGTTTTGTATTGTTGGTACGCGTAATTAATTATTTAGTTTTAATAATTTTTCAATAAATGGTAGTATTATTAGAATTATCGGTAAGAATTCACTGTTTTTCAAATTTTCTTCGCGTTTAACATTTATTTTTAATATATTACAGAGTAGCTACTCTGTAATATCTGTAATATATTATAATAATTACTAACTGTAACTAAACTCATCTAAAAAAAATTGTTTTTAATATTTAATATATTAGACATCGTGTCCATCGAGACAATTATTAATAAGAATCGCAGGATTGTGGACAAAAAGTTCTTTATTCAGTGTACGACGTTTCGTCTATAAATAATAAAGAACTTTTTGTCCACAATCCTGCGATTCTTATTAATAATTTAATATTTAACTTGATTAAATGATATTCTATTTTTGTTATATTTTGATAGGTGATATGAATGTAATATTAGAAATTGACAATTAATAATAATAATAATAAATTTATTGATCACAAAAATCAATGGAAAAAATGAGTTCAGCAACAAAACTGCTGATTTTCAACTCTACCTCTTATAAAAACTACAAATATTTGTGAATAATAATTGAATATATTAAAAGTTTACGAAGAGAATACATAATTTCTTTATAGTGGCATCTTTCCCTTTCCGCATAATAATAAAACAATAAAATGAACTGTACAAGAAGCAATACAATCACCAGCCATCCTGCACCCACATTTTGAGTCTCACTTTGAAATTTTTTATACTCAAACATTTAATTTCATTTGGTAATATGTTGTACCAGTGTGTCGCCATTTGAGTAAATGAGTGAAATAACTTTTGAGGACAATTTTCAGTTGTAAACGTAAAGCGATCAAATTAACAAATTCCAAACATTTGACACAAGTAAGGGTGATTCGCAACGTCAACAGAACCTTCCATTTTTAACACAAAATGCCATTACTCATAGAGCAAATATTACCGTTAGATGTTTTACCTATTTGACATTTCTAGGTTATGACACAGCATACAAATTAAGAAAAAAATATTTGCACAGTCACCATGTAACTATTTCAACGATAAGTTACTGGTTCGCTGACAGTCTAATTTGAGAGTTCCGCCTTTCTGTATGGAAATTCCTCTTATAATTTGGCCACCGTTTCAAAATTTGTCACTGTCGGTTTTTTAGGTAGGTAAATCAACCCTTGCAAATCAAATTTTCCAAAAAAGTTTGATTGGGGTAAAATTTTGACGGCTCGATCATCTTTACACACTTAACGGATATTTTTAAGGTAAAATACTTCTTCGTACTGAATTGTGATATAATAATATACATATCATAATAATATTGAACACTTAATAATAAACGCAGGTTCTGCAGGCTTTTTAAAGAATATGGGAAAATACCTTCACTGAACAGTAGTAAAATTACTATGAGCAGTGAGCGAAAATATAACGTAAATCAGGTCCCGCACACGACTCCACTTTTTAAGCAAACAGTAAAGAAGCTATTGGGCCCCTTTTTAGATTGATCCAACGATTAAAAAACGGATGTGATCTTGCTTTAACCAGATGCATCTATGAAGGGTAGAGATAAGGAGGACAATCTCTGAGCTGAAAAAGTGGTAATGAAAAAACATTAAATGGTGGTTTAATAACTGGCCAGAATGACCCCGATAAAGCTAGCAGATCCAAAATGTCGTATGAAAAAATTATTGGCATGAGAATTAAGGGCTATTTAAGGGCTAATTTAGTGCCCCATTTTTAATTTTAGGGCTCTTATCCTTTTAGGCAAAACCTGTGGCTCTGCTAGCTTTAGAAAAAGTTAGCATCGGCACAGAGTCGAATTATGAAAAGGAAGGTATGAGATTTAAGGGCTATTTAAGGGCTATTTAAGGGCTAATTTAGTGCCTTATTTTTAAATTTAGAACTCTTGTTTCTTAGGCTAACTCTTTGAATAACTTCTACATGGTGTTAGTACGGGCCACATATGGTGGAGGAGCGGGTCGAGCTGGCAGCGCCACAATGAAGAATCATGTTAACGATTGCAAGAGATTTAAGGGCTAATTTAGTGCCTTATTTTTAAATTTAGGGCTCTTGTTTTTTTAGGTAAAATCTTTGAATATCTTCTATACGGTTGTAGTACGAGTTCCATATGGTGGCACGCGTACAAATTCAAATTTGTCACGAAATGCACATGACCATAAAGGAAAAACATAGAAATCACGGAACCGATGCTTTGTAAATGCTGGAAGAAAATAAGCTTTGTCTTCATCTCCATTTTCCTTTGAACGTAGCCTACGAACATCTTCTTTGATTGTCTGTGCCCCTTTCGTCCAATAATTGGATGGTTTGTGTTTCTTTTTACGCATGCCGAATTTCATAAAATCCTTATCTTGTTAAGAATTTTGTGTTTTTTACTCGTCATAATATTGTACTGACATTTACACCATAAGTGACCCGCATCTCCACCATATGGAACTCGTACTACCACCTTATAGAAGATATTCAAAGATTGTGCCTAAGAAAATGAGCCCCAAATTTAAAAATGAAGCACTCTAAATAGCCCTTAAATCTCATGCATTTGTTAACATGATTCTTCATTTTGGCGCTGCCAGGTCGACCCGCTCCTCTCCAACATATGTGGCCCGTGCTTCCACCGTATAGAAGTTATTCAAAGATTTTTACAAAAAAAAAAAAAACAAGAGCCCTAAATTCAAAAATGAGGCACTAAATTAGCCTTTAAATAGAATAGAATAGAATAGAATAGAAATAATTTATTGCTAAGGCAATCGAACCAGATTCAATCCATACGAATTGGTCTTCCATCTGTCCCTAAATTACATAAAAGTAACAGAAAAACAATAAAAATTAAAAAAAAAAAGATTAAATAATGTCTTAAGTAAAGGTCAATAAATTTTGCCGATTTACGAGCTTCGTATTAATCATCATAATAAAAGTTTTCATTTGATTGCGATGTGAAATGGCCTGGTTTAAGATAGTGCTGTCAAGCTCATTTAATAATTTAATAATAATAGCCTTTAAATCTCATACCATTCTTTTCATTATTCAACTCTGTTCTAAAGCCAGCAGGGTCACAGGTTTTGCCTAAAAGGATAAGAGCCCTAAAATTAAAAATGGGGCACTAAATTCGCCCTTAAATAGCCCTTAATTATCATGCCAATAAATTTATCATGCGACATTTTGGCGCTACCAGCTTTATCGGGGTTCCAGAAACCATTTGGTCTTAATATGAACTTAGCCGTTGTAGATAAAGTGAAATTGCAGTATCTGAATTTGCACTATTTTAAAGTATTCGACATTTACAAGTATTTTGAATTACATTTAATACCAAATACCGACTGTTTAGATTGAAATGATCAAAACAATGTTCAATTTTTCAGTGCTTCAAAAATGAAAAGAGTTATAAGTTGTGATAAAAATAGAAAATGCTATTGAAAATTATGATTTAATAATGTGTTTTTTGCGATATAGTTAATTTAGAAATCATTATATTATTGAAATTATGAAATTTATAAAATTGATTCGTTAAAGTTAAATTGAAGTATAAATGAAGTAAAAGTGAGTGAAGTATTTAAATATTTAGGAAAATAAAGAAATAAAGTATGTCGAAAAGAAACGCTACGTAAAATAAAATTTAACTGTATTTAAAAGAAAAGTTCCTAATATTAAACATGAACAAATAGAAAATAGTGTAGCGTCCCGACCTTGGTTTTCTAAAATATTGGTGTCGGTCTGACAATAGTACACAGAACGGCGGCATGCGACTTTGTTGAACAAGCAGGAAGCCAAATTCCTTTGGAATACTTATAGAACGCAGATTCCGGCAATAGCGGGTTTCCAACACAAAGTGCCGGCGGAACATCGCGGTCGCGGCTTAATGTTTGACGCACGCAGCAGCAGAAGATATAAATAGAAGGCGTTACGTGAGAAGAGAGAGTCACGATTTGGACGCGATGCCGTGAAGACGTGGACTATTACGAAATAAATAAATAAATGTCGCTGTGTGGTTATTAGACCGGTGCAGTTTAAATACAAATTTACTAAGTGAAGATATAAATTTACATAAATAAATCAGTGTGCGGAGATG
Organism: Xanthostigma xanthostigma; assembly: GCA_963575645.1. Lineage (NCBI taxonomy): Eukaryota > Metazoa > Arthropoda > Insecta > Raphidioptera > Raphidiidae > Xanthostigma > Xanthostigma xanthostigma. The sequence goes on from OY754467.1 coordinate 24,994,866, forward strand.
GTGTTAAGTGTATATAGACTTTATATAGATTGTAATAGTGTTATACGGATATTCAGTGTTTTATAGTGTTATAGTGTATAATGGACCTTCAGTTGTGTTTAGCGTATATGGACTTTCATTAGTGACGTGTTTTGTGTATATATTTATTTGAATAAATCCAGTGTATTTTTTTGTGTAAATGACGTTGAATTCTTATTTTATTGCTTAGTAATTTTTCTATTACGGTATTGTTTTATTTTACTTTACAAGAGAAATACTTTTAGTTTGTTTATTTACTTGTTTGTTATTTGTGTTTATGAACGTGTAAATAATTATTATCCACGACAGAAAGAACAGTTTTGTTACAATAGAATTGATTTTGTAAACTAAATTTAATATTAAAAATCGAATTTATATTGAACGAAAAATAATGTTGAACTTTAAGAATCTCTATCATAGAATTTATCATTTTAACTAGAAATTAAAAAAATCCAATAAATTATATTTGAATAACGAAATTATATTGACCAAAATAAGTTAAAGTGAGTTTATTGTCATAATCATTGATTTTATATTTTTGAAATAAAAGAGGGAACATCCGATAAAAGAACTTTCATTTCTGGAAAATTAAACAGAAGCAATTTTTGTTTTTGTAAACTATATTTTGTGTTTTTGTTATAATGCAATATAACAAAAACACAAAATATTTATTTATTATTTTTGTTCGCAATAAAATATTATTATTTGAGTTGTTTTTAATTATGTCGTTTTGGTGATAAAAAAGAAATAAATAAAATAATATCGAAACCTTAATAAAGAAAATTAAATTTGTATTCCTTTGAATTTTGCTGGCGACCGTTCAGTTATTGTAAAGGAATAGGTTTTTTTTTTTACCTCTATAAGCACGGCATAGAAGTGCCACAAAGAAAAACCTCATAAGATGACCAAATATGAAAAATTTTCGAAATTTTGAACAGTTTTATCTGACACTATTAGGTCTATAGAGACTTTTCTAGTGTCAAATTGTAGAAAATTTAGTCTACTTTAAAGAAGTGCAAAATAGCATTTGCCGAAAAATTAATCATTCGAAGTCAAAATTGACAAAAACTGAAAAAAACAATATTTTCTGTTTTTTTTTTAACTTTGACAGAATTCGGAGATCTTCCGAGGCGGGAATCTTACGATCCGGGTTAAAAACAATTGATATAAATAGCGGCGTTGTAACGTTCGTAAGATTTTCCAACTTAGATAAAAAAATATCCTTTTATCTTATTCAAATTAAAAATCCATCACTTAACCCATTATACTTGAAATAAGCATTCAAAAATTTTTAACAATTACGTCGATTACAAAGCGTAAAACAAACTTTCCAACGAAAAAATGTTTAATATATTAGAGATAATTTTATTACGAAAAAGTTCTTACATTATAATTTATAAACAATATTTTATTTAATAGATGTTTTAAAAAGTTTTCGAATAAAGACAAAAACATTACTGGTAATGACAGTCATTTAGTTGCGTATTTTATGAAATTGAAAGCACCTTTGAAATGCGTGCTAGCTAAATTACAATAATGTTTTATAACGTTGTACTTGAATTGATTATAATATAAATTCTACCTTTACCATTTTATTTCTCAATAACACAGTTCATCTTATAATATAGACTATAGTGGCTATAAGCAAGACTTATAGACAGAGACCTCACAATTAGTTTTCTTATGTATCGAATACACAAAATTGATCTCGCTAATTGCTTGTTTTAACATATGTGACACTCATAATTAAAATAACGCATTACAAACTAGATACATACACAAATCGCCGCGTACTTTTTTTGTCTATGTTCCGCGATATTTCCGCTAGTTGTGAAGCGATTTGAAAAATTTAGATGTCATTTTATTCAGAATGTTCACGAATTGATTTCATATAATTTTACTTCATATCGAGTAAGCCGTTTTTAACTGAAAATATGAGATTTTTTTATAACATATTACCTCATATCGCAAGCATTTACGAGAGAATAACGTATCACCCGACGGTGCGAGCTAAACAAGTTTATTCGGCTAGGATGGTATGAGTGTGACGCGAACAGAAGATACGACGCGTGTGTTAGAGTAGTGCCATTGCTGTTAAATATATAATTGTTTAGGAAATTTTTCACGAAGGATAAGTCGTGATAGAACTGAGAAACACGACGCATCGGAGGAATAGAGTTCTTGATAACAATGATTTTGTGGATTATATTTTGGCATCGAGACAAAACATTTAAGTTTTGGAATATTCGACGCGGGTTCCTGGAGGATCTACCGGGGATGTAACATTCCCGCTCACGGAATTCGGTCTATTGTCTCGTTCTCTTCTCTATTGGTTTTTTGCGCTTTTTCGGAGTCTGTATTTTCCTTTAAATCGTGATTTATCTTCAAATTCTTTTTATTGTTTTTTTTTTATGTCGAATGGCAGGTGGAGGATTTTTTAGCAGTCGTTTGAGCTTGTCGTTGATACATTTTAACTTGACAATTTTTTTCCCTTTTTTTTGGGCAACTATTGACTTTATTTCTTTTTACTTCTTAGCCTTAACTTCACCCCACGGCTCCGCCCCGACTGAGGCTGGCCGCGCATCCGCTTAAATTAGGTTACCTGCCAATAATAGTTTACAATGGTGAAGTTTACTAGTGGCCCGGTTATCAACACCTAACAATTTTCGAGCAATTTCGGCCATCACCAGAGTGAAAGCTATAATATATACAGGGTGACCGGTAATTGCTCGTATTCTTTTTGGGAGAGATAACTATGACTAATTTGGAATTATTTAACCTCTCACTCGGGGGCCGAAAATGCGTCATTTTCGAGAAAATCTACTTTTGTTGTAATTTTAAAAAAATCCGAATTTTGCGAGTTAAAAATAAAAAAAAAATATTCACACTTTTTTATCTGAATTTTTACATGATCCGATAGCTTACTACTTGGACAACCTTCTTAAAGCTAAAAACTATGATATTTACTCTTAGATTTTATGTGGTGTGTTAAAAAAAAATACTATAAAAATTCTTCATAGAAGTGTCATTATCATACAAAAATGTATGGAACTTGTAGTAAAAAGCATTGTAATTACATCTCAGTATCCTCAGCTTACCGAAAAGATACAATTCCCGGCAAAAAAATGTAAATTTTTTATTTTAATATGAATATGTAAGAGTGGAGCAGTGTACTATATACGTCTGTATTTGAGTCACCGCACTCTATATTTGTACCAAGTTACAAATTTTTACGTCAAATAGTTTGAGAGAAAGTCGTCTGTGACAGACGGAAGTACACTGAAGTGATTCCTAAAGTGGTCCGTTTTGCACGGAACATAGAAAGTAAAAATACAAATTATGGATATACAATGTTATATTATAATAATTTGTATTTTTACTAAAGAAAATATGATATGTAAATAGACAATATTGCAAAACAATGTTATAATATTATAATATTTTATATTTAACACATTTTCTTGTTTGATTACGTAAAATCAAAACCAAAATTTGGAGAATGACAATAATATTATTATTAATAGTGAAGATAGATAAAATTTATTAACTCAAAATACAATTTTTGTACATAAAAATACAACAGAAAATTTAAAAAAGCTTTCCAGATGACCTGCTGTCTAGAAGTTGTAAGAGAAAAAGAAATGAATTAAATATAATAAAACATATTTTTTTGTCAATTGGGAAAAGTCAATAAAAATTGGTTGTCTGTAAAGTCGGTTTACGGACGATAGTTTTACGTGATAACGTATTCCGTAATACATAACCTAAATTTATATAATAATTATAATAATTCGAATCTATGATATTGCATCTTTCGCTTCAAATTTAGGTAAATTTTATTAAGTAGAATAATAAAACACTATAAAAAGTATACTATTATTATATAAAAAACAACTATGGCATGTATCTCTTTTGCGCATGCGCCGATTTTCCCCAAAAAATTTACAAAAATATCTAGTAAAAATAGATAGAGTAAAAACCGTTTTAAAAACTATATTATTATTATATAAAACATCATTATAAGAGATATATTCTGTTCCCCAAAAACAATAGGCCACTTCATATTTGCATATCAAACATCCTCCCAAAATTTGGTTTCAATCCGCTTATCCTTGGTGTCGGAATGATAAGAAATGTCAAAAGTGACGTTTGCAACTGTCAAAGTATTATGTTCTAATAATAATTAGTTATTCCAATACTTAACTTAGAAGGCGTTGCATTTCACAAAATACTAATGTCAAAAAATTGAATTAAACATTAGAAATGCAGCCGTTTTCATGTTAAGACAAGACATACGTTCTCTTCTAATTTCCATGTACGGCAAACAAAGACGACCGACCGCGTCGCGCCATGCATTAGACAACATTGCATTTATACAGCTATTTTTCTATATAAATTTGTATAAAAAAACTGTTTAGGCAAATTCTGTTATACGAAATCTATGTAAAATGTTCTCCTCTTTCGTTTAAGACTGGTTTCAAACCGATCTGATTTAAATTGAGCGAGAAATTAGCAAAAAGCACGCACAGGGTCAGGCGGAACGTTACGCGTTAGGAACGTTACGCGTTAGGAACGTTACACTTTTTCGTGCATGCAGCCGGTGTTTTATCAATTTATAAGATTGGTGATTCATCAATTTATAAGACGTTATCACGTCAAAAAACCCAAACGGCAATAGACATATCTGTGAGACAATTATTTTTATTGGTGACTCAAGCATGCTTAATCATTTTAGAGTTTATGATGACAGTGACTGCAAAACTGTAAGAACGCTACTCTAGAATTCGTTTGTGTTTGTAAACATATGGTAAATTGTCAATATAGTAGTTGCCAATGTTTCTTATTATGTCGAATTCACTGCACTTTTTAAAGAATTTGTTGCTAATATCTCGCACATAATCTGTTATTGGGGTTAGACCGGTCATCTTATGTAAGATTTTAATTGGAGTATATTTGGGGTACCCCATAGCTATTCTCATAGATTTGTTTTGGATTATTTGCATGTTTCGGTAATTTGATTTACACATCGACCTCCAAACGGGTGCGGCATAGACTAGCGTTGGTCTTATTACTGATAATTAATAGTGAAATAGATCGTTTACATAAAGCGGAAAGAGGCGTCAAATTGATATTAAAATTGAAATCATAATATCTGATATTTTTTTTTAAATTTGTATCTGATATTATAGGGTTATCATTCATTTAAAACTTGGCGTACCAACTGCAAATCAATAAAAAACCAATTATAACATGTTAAAGAGTTACCATCCTTGGCAATACATGGTATAATTAATGTAATTAACATTCCAAACTATTCATTACTTAATGAAAATATCCAACAGATAATATCATTACTCGCAGGCTTTATAAATAGCCGTGTCATTCTGTTACGTCATCGAAATGTGTGACTTTTCAAGCCTAATTATGTTGCAATGTTGTATACACGTGAATTAAATTGTTACGTTTTCATCAAATGTGTTTTTTCCTGTTTTCTCTAATATATTGTATTATAATTTCAACATGTTTTTAATGAATTTACTAAATCTAAAATTAGGAAGAGTTAGCACGAGTTTTACATTTTATTTCCTAAATTAAATAAAATTGTCGACCAATTTTTCTCAGACCAATATATTGACAAAATAAAAAATAACAAATCAATATAACATAAGATGACGTTTCGATCCGGCTTTGGATCTTCTTCAGAAAAATCTAAAAATATAAAAATTAATTAGTATTAAATTATTAATTATTATTTATTTACATGAATGGTGAAGTTTGAAAGAATCAAACAAATTAATGAAAAATTAATAACAAACAATTTTTTAATACGTAGTCATGGATATCAAAGTACCTACCCATAAAGAAAAAGTTATTTAAAAACAAAATTTTATTTCAAAATAATATCATAAATTTTACTTAAATTTTCGGTACCTATCTAATTGAGGATTAAGAGAGTTTTTGTTAGATTTTATATATAACATTTCCGAAATAATTCTTTTAAAATAATTACTTTCATTATCTAAAATTTTAACATTATTCCAATTAATTTTGTGGTCATAGTCAATTAATTAATTAATTGGAATAATGTTAAAATTTTAGATAATGAAAGTAATTATTTTAAAAGCGTTATTTCGGAAATGTTATATATAAAATCTAACAAAAATTAGATACCGAAAATTTAAGTAAAATTTATGATATTATTTTGATACCACCTCCTCGCAGGGGGTTGGGGTTAATTTTAAAATTTTAAATGATAACCCATATTTTATCTCACGGATTATGATTCTTCGAAGAGAAATATCAAACTTTGTGTCAAATAAAGCCAATCTAATAAACATTTTCAAAACTATATTGATTTTCATCTCCTTTTATTTCCTAAACTATTCATTCTACTGAAATATGGTTAAAAAATTCTTTGTGGTCAATTTTATGTAGTTTAAATAAATAAAATTGTCGACCAATTTTTCTCAGACCAATATATTGACAAAAAATAAAAAAAAACAAATCAATACAACATCTTATGTTGTATTGATTTGTTTTTTTTTTTTATTTTTTGTCAATATATTGGTCTGAGAAAAATTGGTCGACAATTTTATTTATTTGAAGAGTTCTATTCAGACGTTAATCAAAGATTTTATTTTTATGTAGTTTAATTTTGTGCACAAAGTGTCTTTCAATAGAGCCCAGTTAGTCCAGTTGGTGGAGGCAATTTTAGACCAAAAGCTCCAGAAATTCTCAAACAGCCTCAATTTTTTTTATAAGTAGTTTAAAGTGTACTGATTGAAATAAAAAAAAGTTCATTCGGCTATCGATTGCCCAAAGTCAAAAAATTTTGAAAAAAAAATTTATTTTCAAAATTCTTGAATATTTTGAGCTGGGATAAAGATAGAGATAAATAAAAAATACTACTAAAAGACGTTTTTTTCTATAAAAAAGATATCTTGTACTTTTTTCGTCAGAGCTATAGTTTATCTGGAAAAAATTCGTAAAGTTAATAAGTCATCTTGCGCCGGCAAACAAGCAATTAAAATCACTTTGCAGAAGCAATAATCATTAAATTTTACTAAAATGTTTATAGTACAATCAATCTGGCGAAAAAAAAATCATTTCGTATCAAAAACACCCAAAAAGGTGAAACATGGTGAGTCGTTAGAGAATGATGAAAAAAAGGTTACCTGGCAATGGCCACCTGGTACCTGTTCAAATAGTCAAAAGAAACTCAAAAATATTTTGAAATGCATTTTTCTCGAAAACTATCCATTTTACAGAAAAATTTATTGAACAAAAAATGTAGAGGGCATCGTTATCTACAATTAATGTCATTGGTGCTATGTTGTACAACAAAAAATGAGCGCAGTAGGTGGCGCTAAAGTGCCAAAAAAAGTGTTTTTCCACTTTTTTGCCCTGAAATTTTCATTTTTCAGTTACGATTCAAATGGAAAAATTGTTCCTTTTTATTTTATAAACAACTTTTATTTCAACATTTTTTTCATACAACTTACTTTTCATACAACTTATTTTCACTTCAACAAGCTGCAGCTCTGAAACGGTAAGTTGTATGAAAAAAATGTTGAAATAAAAGTTGTTTATAAAATAAAATGGAACAATTTTTCCATTTGAATCGTAACTGAAAAATGAAAATTTCAGGGCAAAAAAGTGGAAAAACACTTTTTTTGGCACTTAAGCGCCACCTACTGCGCACATTTTTTGTTGTACAACATAGCACCAATGACATTAATTGTAGATAACGATGCCCTCTACATTTTTTGTTCAATAAATTTTTCTGTAAAATGGATAGTTTTCGAGAAAAATGCATTTCAAAATATTTTTGAGTTTTTTTTGACTATTTGAACAGGTATTTGAACAGGTACCAGGTGGCCATTGCCAGGTAACCTTTTTTTCATCATTCTCTAACGACTTACCAAGTTTCACCTTTTTGGTTGGTTTTGTTGAGGTTTTTGCCAGATTGACTGTACTATTATAACATTATTTGTCTAGAAATGCATATTCTAAATATTCCAAATAAAAAATTAAAAAAAAACAAAATTTTCAAAAAAAAATTTAAAATTTGCAAAAAGTTTTCGGAAAATATTTTTTTTTTGTTTTCGGATAATTCTAAAGAAAAAAGGTCTCTTATGATTTTCCTATAAAATGCACCGTTTTTGAGATATTGCATTAGAAAGTTCGAAAAAATGCGTTTTGGCCAACTTTCGAAATCAAATATCTCAAAAACGGCTCGTTTTAGAGAAAAGTTGATTAAAACATTTATTGTTATAAATGACCCAAAAAACCTAAAAAAAATAATTCCGGGACGAAAAATACTATTTTCGAAATTTTTTTATTTTTTTCCGCATCGATTTTTAGCTGTTTTAATTTCCATTGTATTTTTTACCTGGATACTTTCTTACCACATTCAATTCCTTGAGTGTTTATCTTCGTAATGTACTAGTATGAAGTTTTATATTCAACGATATAAAAAGATACAGACGAAAAACCAAAAAAATGTCTGTTTTCTCTTTATGGATGAAAAACCGTATTAAAAAATTTTGAAAACTTAACAAATTTATACTTAGTGATTTTTAATGCATTTAATTTATACCTACGATTTAAAAAAATATACATTCAAATCCGTTAAGTTTTCATCGTGTTACAGAGGTTTAAAAATATTTTTTCCAGTGAATTCAAGATTCCGAAAAAATTGAAAATAGTAACAAGGGCCGTATTTAATAACGAGATAAGATTTATGGTCAGGAATTTTTATTTATTAAAAAGAACATCTAAAGAATAATTTACCAGGTTCAAAAAAAATTTACGACTTTTCCTTATGTTTAAAAAAAATTATTATTGCAGCGCTCGATTTTCGATTTAAATATAGGTATATCTATATTTGCATTTTTATACATGATATTTTATTAAAAAAAAAAATAACTACACTATTGAAAAGTATAAGATATCTTTTTTATAGAAAAAAAAACGTCTTCTACAACTTGGTATTTCTTATTTCTTCCTATCTTTTTTACATTCCAAAATATCAAAGAATTTTGAAAATCAAAATGATTTTCAATTTTTTTTTTTTGACTTTGGGAAATCGATAGACGAATGAACTTTTTTTTATTTCAATCAGTACACTTTAAATTACTTATAAAAAAAATTCAGCCTGTTTGCAAATTTCTGGAGCTTTTTTCCTCCACCGACTGGACTAATTGAATTTTAGAAAATTAAACGAAAACGACATTTCAACGCACTCTCCACCTCCAGGGACTTTTAGTATGTTATTCAGGACACACCGATCCATATCTCTGTCAAACTTCAAAACTACACGAATTATTTTTAACAATCAATGTTTCTTGCTCTTTATTTCTTAAGCATATATTATGAAAGTCAATATTTGACATTCTTGTTAATTACACATCAAAACGATTTTAAATAATGTTTACTTTAACTTTAAAAGCGTGAAGAGTTATGAAAAAAATCGAATTTGAGATTTGACGAATTACCTAAAAACAAATCTTGAACTCCGTCCACATGTGCTATAACCTACTGTGGATTTGAAAAAATAAGTTTAAATAATTTTATTTAAAAATGACAGATCCTAACAATTCAGTGGCACTCGGCTAGGATTATAAAAAATTGTCATTAAACAAGTACACAGAATGAGACACAAACCGTTACAAGTGAATATCTAATTATCTAATATATAGCGAGAAAAAGAAATATTTAAACTTTTTGAACAATCTTCTTGCAATTAGAAAAGACTGAAAATTCTAATTGAAAATACATTTTTTCATAGAATTACTCAACTTATTATTCTTTCGTCTGTACAAAAATATCAAAATTTTCGGAACAAAATTACACGACTGATCTCAAAAATCTGTTAAAAAGTTTTTGTTCATTATTTTCTGCTTTCAGTAATTTTTTCTCTATTATTTTTTTAAGATCTTTTATTCATCACCTAAGAAATAAGTGACTTGATCAAAATTGTTCAAAATTATGAATCATAACTTCTTAAAAAAAATAAGACTGTTTCAGTCTACATGATTTGTTCATTATAATTCTTCGAAATAATTTACTTTGTAAATGCCTGTATTTTCTCGTAACTGTCAACATGTGAGCGTCAATAAATCGAACGACATTTACAAACCCGCACATAACGTCTAGTTAAGTAACCTGCAAACAACGTCACATCGGCTATCCAGAATGTCATTTATATTAGAACAAACCAAAATTTACGAGTCAATAACTCGTGAGTGATAGGTATTTGGAAGCTTTGAGACATCGACGATAAAATGCATATTAAGTAAGTACTTATACAGAATACTAGCAAACCGGACGTAGCTTTTAGGTGCAAATTCAGCTGAAACTATCTTGTCAATGCACTAGTGGCGTGTGTGTCGGAAAAAACCTTGAAAAATGTAAATATTTTGAGCCGGAACGAGATTACCCTCCCCTCATTTTTGAGAATACTGAACACGATGGTGATATTAAAATTTCTCTTTGGGGTCTTTCAACCCCCTAAAACAGCCAAAAACCACCCCAGAACGAGGTTAAACGCGCATTACGTTATTCCCTTTCCGAAAAAAATGGTATCTCCCCGTTTTCGAGGATGCTGAAAACGGGGAGATAACCTATAGTTTTGCCGGCGATATGAAAAAAAAATTCACCCGCAAAAAAATTATTCAAATCGATGCATGCGTAGAAGAGATGTATACTATAAGGTTGTTTTTTTATATAATAATAATATACTTTTCATAACGATTTATTATTTTATCTATGTTTACAAGAGATTTGGAATTTTTTTGGGAAAATCGGCGGATGCACAAAATAAATACATGCTATAAGGTTGTTTTTTTATATAATAATGGTATACTTTTTATTAATGGTTTATTATTCTATTTCACAAAAAAGTTTAATAATTTTTTTGGGGAAATTTGGGGCATATGCAACAGAGATATATAGGTACCATAACGTTTTTTATATAATAATGGTATATTTTTCAAAACAGTTTATTTTTTATTTTACAAGAAATGGTTGTAAAAAAACATTGTATAATACCTATAATAATGCCGGGGTGTATTATATAAAATTTGCGCCTTGTAATTCTTGAATTACGTGCATACTCCCACTGGATACATATTGTTATAGCGCCTCTCTTGTTTCTTTCACAAGAGTGCCTATTTAAAAAGAACATAGTGTAGATATAACACTTATGTACTTTTTAAATACAAGATATTGTACGATTGTACGGAGCCTTTCTTGCACGAGTCCTGCTCGCACTTGACCGTTTTTTTATAAAACGCATATAGGTAATGCAAACGATTTGAAAACCAATAACCTTTTTTGTTCGATTCTTTCCGTTGTCTAGTTATGCATGACGTAGCCCGATTATTAGTGTATTTACTTATATAGCATATTGGCACAAACACTAATGGTGTCGATCGGATGCGCCCAATCATGCTAAATCGACATTTCACATTGTTCAGAACAATTTGACACCATTTGTTAAAATGCTTATATATATAAATCTCGAAAAACTAACTCGCCTTAAAGGAAATTTAGTACCTACACCACATATCTGTGTCGAAAAAATTTGACGTTTTGTTCATGGCCACCCTACAGATGTATTTTTTTCAAGATAGTACTTTTCAACTAAACATCAAAACACTTAACATATTGAAGAGTTCTAATCAGACGTTAATCAAAGATTTGACTTAACATATAGTCAAGTAGGCGGCGACAGGTTTTTCTTACCATTTTCATTATGGCTCAATGACTCGTAAAATGCTCTAGACAGTTGTACTATGTAGCATCGTGGCCGACAGCTGCGGCACTATCGGTGGAATAGACAACTGAAGCCTCCTACGCACGGTAAAAAAATAATATTTTTTATCATTATCTATCGATAAAAAATTTGTCAAACGATAGTTATTAATCAATAATATATAGAAACTAATTAATTATTAATTAATTTTTATATTCAAATCTTTGATTAACGTCTGAATAGAACTCTTTAATAAATTTTATTTATTAATTTTTATATTTTTTAGATCAGTTCTGAAGAAAATCCAAATCCGGACCGAAACGTTAATGTGTTATTAATATATTTGTCTGAAAAACTGGTCAATAATTTTATTTATTGAAGAGTTCTAATCAAACGTAAATCAAAGATTTGGATAATTATTAATGATCTTTTATTAAAAAAAACGTCAGCTGGCTGTACGATAGTGGATGTTACGTCAGCTAATCAAAAGATAGTTTTTATAATATTTAAAATAAATAAAATCGTCAGCTTTTCTGTATCAGCTGACAATCTTTCCCCCAATATACAACCAGCTGACGATTTTATTATTTTAAATATTATAAAAACTATCTTTTGACAAAGTTTCATGTGCAAGGGAATGACTGAATTTATATTTCATTTCGTCAAGTTCGCATGATCAGCTGACGTAACATCCACCATCGTACAGCCAGCTGACGTTTTTTTTTTTTATAAAAGATCATTAATAACTATCGTTTGACAAATTTTCAATCTATGGTTAAAAATATTATATTTTTTACCGTGCATGGGAGGCTTCAGTTGTCTATTCCACCGATACTGGCTGACGGCCACGATGCTATATGGTACTACTGTCTAGACTTCTAGAGCATTTTACGAGTCATTCAGCTGTAAGAAAATGAACGACCTAAATATGTTGCTGGCTCCTAGGCTAGTAGAGTGCTCTAGTCACCTAGTGAGAAGAGTATTCAAGAAGTCTTAAATGTCCATGTTTGGTTTATTAACTTACTCATCGGCTATCTGAGTTAAAAAATTTGTAAAATCTGAAAGCGATCGTCTTAAAAAGCAATTTTTCTGAAATTTTACTTTTACATTAAAAATATGATTTCGAAAAAAATGCAACGGTAGAGTGGCCCCTTTCAGATTTTCAAAAATTTGCGACTGAGTTTGATAGATCACAAATTGTATGTTTATATTTTAATCTATATGGGAAATTATTGAGACAAGGCAACATTTTCCGAAAAATGTTTCGGCGAAAAGTTGTTTAGTTTTAAGGGGGACTTCGTTTCAAGACAAATTCCACCCCCACCGCAACCCCTGCACAACACAAGGCAACATTTTCCGAAAAATGTTTCGGCCAAAAGTTGTTTAGTTTTAAGGGGGACTTCGTTTCAAGACAAATTCCACCCCCACCGCAACCCCTGCACAGGGATGAGGGTAACTTTGACAATTTTAGTGGGAATACCAATTTTTTATCACAAATTATGATTTTTAGAGAAAAAATATGCAACATATTTTGTCTGAAACATTTTTTTACTCGATGCCTCCCTCAACCCCTAAAATGCATGTCAAAATCGGTTTCCCGAAACTCCTTAAATTTTTATACCTAAACAACGATCTTGCGCAGAAAATTACAAGAGGTAAAAGTTGTTTGGTTTGGTAAGGGTCATCGATTAAACATAAAAAACACCGCACCCTGCGCGGGGGTGAAGGTGACTGAAATGAAGTTTCAGGAAACCGTTTTTTGACATGCATTTTAGGAGTTGAGGGAGGCATCGGGTAAAAAAATGTTTCACACAAATTGTTGCATATTTTTTCTCGAAAAATTATAATTTGTGGTGAAAAATAAGTGTTCCTATTAAAAATGTCAAAATCACCCTCATGCCTCCGCAAGGATTGGCGTTGGGGGAGGGGTATTTGTCTCCAAAAAATCGGACTGTGTCCAACATAAAAGTACAAAACAAGCTTCTAATATGAAATGCACTCGAACAAAAATATTGCCTTATGTAGTGTACTAGTAGTGAGATTATACTAAAACTAACATCGTTTTACCGATCTGCATTTCATATTAGAAGTTGTTTTTTTATTCTTCTAATTTAATTTTGTAGTAGGAGTTGAATTCATTGGCATGAATTAAATTAAAATATACTAACAATACGTATCAAAATTTGTAGATAATTCATAATTACCGTCTGTAAAAACTGTGTATTTTACACTACACACTATAGAAATAAAACGGGTATTGTAAAAAAACAGAAAACAAAAAACGTGATAACCGCCGGGATCATATCTACGTCTGTCAGGTTACAAGGCAAGTGTACCTCGCATCTATTTTAGCTTATTATTTTTATAGAACCTATACTGTATACGTAAAATGGGACACGTTCGTTACATTTTCAATCTCAAGATTGAATTTTAATCTACTGTTTCAAAAGAATTTTTACTTCCTAATAAATAGGGAAGCGTATTTCAATCAAACGTTTTTATGAACACACTTGGCTGTGCCGATACTCATTAAATCTAAGACTGCTTTAAAATGGTCGACCTGTACTTGAAGGGAGAGGTTAGGTCCATTAGGTGCAACGCCCTTTGAACTTTGTGTGATCAAAGCTAATGGTGCAACCAACACTGTGCTATGACTCAGCTGTATCACGTTACACCAGCTACTACATATCATCTAATTAACTCGTGCTTTACGTCAGAGTAAAGCTCGTTCCATTGTCAAGCTTCAAAAGCTCACTTAAATTGAAACATAGCTGTCAATGTAACAAGGATTGTCACCTTTACTTTTTGCCACTATACTGTGTACAGAGTGGATGTTAAAAGAATTATTCTTTTTGATTTTAATTTTTCTAATTTTAATTGCTCGACTTGAAACCTTGCCCAAACCTTTAATGCTAGTAAAATACTTTTAACGGGTGAAAATTAAAAAATAATATGAATTTTTATCCTTTGGATGATAAAAACTAACGTGAATTCCTCTCATAAAGATCTCTTGAAGAAAAGTCTTTATCTATACTATCATAATAAAGACAGGAGCCCTGATTGACTCATCAGCACCCAGATCAAACCGCTGAAGCTGGAAACTTGAAATTTGGGAGCGGCGCAAAGTTACCATAATTTTCTTTTAAGTTTATTCAGCAATAACTTTTTGAGGGGTACGTCGATTATAAAAATGTCGACACCACTTTGCTAGGAATAATTACGGATTACTCCTATATATTTCTTTTTAACCGGTTTAGTCGTTTTTAATTGAAAGGAGGTTTTGTAATATATATTTCCTCATATCTCCAGCATTTGTTAACCCGATTTTGATGATTTTTGTATTTAATGGGGCATACATTCAGGGTGGTCTCACAAAAATTTTACTTAAATCAGTCCAGCAATTTTTTTTACCCGACTTCAAAAAGGAGGAGGTTATGTTATGTTCGATGGGTATTTTTATTCATGTATTTGAGCCATTACTTTTCGAGGGGCTAACCGATTTGAAAACTTTCGTCGCTATTTTGTAGAGAATGTTTCCGAATTGGTACCATAGAAAATTTTGAAAAGATCGGTTTTCTCGTTTTTAACTGACTTCAAGAAAAAATATTTTTTTTATATACCTATCTCCCGTATCTGTGAATCGACACTGATCACTCTTTTTATATTTAACATACCATTGTTTTTTAGTTTAGTATTAAACTCTTAGGGACGAAGGCAATTAATAACGTGCAAACTACGTATTGCAAAGCCACTAAAAAGTATAAGATAAAAAGCGTTAAATAACAAAGTTTTGTGGTCGGCGACATTTCAGTATAAGTACATAAAATGTGATAATTAAATAGGCGCCGACCTCAAATCTTTGTTATTTAACGCTTTTTAGTGACCCATTTTAAAGCAGGTAAATTTTTTTTAAGGTTTTTTTTTAGTTTGGCCTAAACTGTTATCTCGGTAACAAGTTGTGCTTTAGAATTGATAAATCGACTCATTGTAATTCATTTGCAAGATGTTTTCACACTTAAAGTTTGTGGTGCAGCTTCACTGGGCCTTTTCAAATTTCTTTTTTAATTTTGAATCTAAACAATTACAATGTTTTTTTTTTATTCACATACCAGATTTTATCATTGATTTCGTTCTCATGAATGTCGGTTTTGATATTTAACTTAGCTAGTGGAAAACCAGACTAAAAAATACTTATTACGTATTGTTTGTCTGTCTGTTTGGGCCAAAACTAGGAATGTATTTTTCATCCTCTTCTATTGAATCGATTTTGTTAAAATTTTGAAAAATTATGATAGTAATAGATTATTACTGTATTCTGTACGATCCAGATTCACCCGGGCGCCAACAAGAAGACTTTTTTTACTACTGTATTGTAGTACCTATAGCGCAAACTTAAGTGTAGGGTTTGGAAAGACAGGATGTGATGGAGTTATTATTATCATCGATTTGTGTATTATGAAAAAAAATTCCAGCCAAATACGCGATAGGACCGTTTCAACTAAAAAATGTTGGGATTTGGTATATTAAAAAATATTTATTAAATATGATATTATTATAATAAACAAGCCGTGAAACGGGGTCGTTTATTGGGACCCTTGAGGTTCACACGATCAACTTTCTTGTAAGATCAATATTGAATTATTAAAAATGTAGTTAATTAACAAATTAGACTCGAGAAATATTTTTAACAAACTCTAAAATACACTTTTTTTAAAGTTTTTTTTTGTTTGTTTTAACGATAATGATATATCTCCTAAAGAACTGCTAAGATAATACTTTATAAAATCGTCAATATTTTTTTCTACTTAAGTTCTATGGAGACTGGAGGACATAAAACTGAAAAAGTGATACATAAGCATTAAATGGTGGTTTAATAACTCGCCAAAGTGACGTTAGTAACCCAATTGTTATATACTTGATAAATTATTTTTGTTAATCAAAATCAATTTTATGTACCATTTTATGTACAATTTTTAATAATGAATTTGACAAAAAAAATAACTTGAACAGTAGGTAATTCATATCCTACTATGCAAGTTGGATAATAATTATATAGTTTTTGCACCTTACTCTTCTATTTTATTTTTTTCCCATTTTAACAATTCGTTATATTATTATTGTGTAAGGTGGATTTCTATGACAGTGTGTCCCCGTAAACAAGTTAATACAAATGATTTTTCTCTTTTTTTTCTAGGGTTCGAGTTGAATACTATGTCAACGAAAACACATTCAAAGAACGCTTGCAACTTTATTTTATTAAAAACCAACGTTCAAGTAAGTAATAGTTCTTTTTTCATATATTGTAAATAGTTGTGATTCACACAATAAAAATAAAAAAAATTGTTGAAATAAAACTGAATGCGCAGTTAGAGAAAATACATTTACCGTGATTGCATTTTAAAAGAGCAAGTCTCAATAATTATACATGGTGTTTATTAAAACTGACACTGACAAACTTGGGAAAGTGATTCCTTAGCTGATTTTAAGAAAAACGTTTTTATACACAAAAGTTCGAAAACGCTTTGGCTCGGAGTTGCAGTTCTCTGAATATTTTTTCATGCGTGTGACCTCCGCAATGAAGTAGGTGATAACAATTTTGAGAGTAATGCGTAAAATATTAAAAATATTATATTTCTGGATTTACCGTAGTTTATTTTTTGTCAATCAGACACTCTTAAAAAAGTATTCGTCAAGCTATAGCGGTTCCAAAGAAAGGCAAAAAGAACCACCCCGATAAAGCTGGCACCGCCAAAATGTCAAAATTATTGGCATGAGAATTAAGGGCTATTTAAGGGATAATTTAGTGCCTTATTTTTAATTTTAGGGCTCTTATCCTTTTAGGCAAAACCTGTGGCGCTGCTAGCTTTAGAAAAAGTCAGCAGCGCTGAAAAGAATGGTATGACATTTAAAAGCTATTTAAGGGCTAATTTAGTGCTCTATTTTTAAATTTAGGGCTCTTCTTTTTTTAGGCAAAAACGTCAACTTCAATACGGTGGAAGTGCGGGTCAGATATGGTGGATGGACGGGTCGAACTGGCAGCACTATAATTAAAATCTCGTTGACGATTGTATGAGATTTAAGGGCTATTTAAGGGCTAATTTAGTGCCCTATTTTTAAATTTAGGGCTTATTGTTTTTTCATTAAAATCTGTAATTATCTTCTATACGGTGGTAGTACGGATCACATATGGTGGATGAGCGGGTCGAAATGAGAAGTCTCGTTGACGATTGCATGAGATTTAAGGGCTAATTTAATGCCCCATTTTGGGGATTTTCTGTAAAATGTGTGCTGCGGATCCGATTGTGACAATTGTCCACCGATTATTGAGCACGGGGGGAGGAAGTGCTTGGCAGCTCCGATAATTTTTCTACAAATCTGTAAATAAAATATTGGGTGAAACCATATAATGCCGTTTGATTACTTCTACCCTCCACTCTTTTTTTCGTAAAGGGTTGTGGCTGTAGAGGGTAGTTTTAAGGGATGTAACTGACAGTAATAGTAACAATTGCTGAATGCTGTTTAAATATAAATGAGCAATTGGAAATTTCAAAACAATAATTTTTTATGCTGCATAACGAAGTTTTACGTGCTAGGGGCTGCCTTTAGGGGTAGCAACATAATTTAATTTTTTTAATTAGTGTTTTAAAGAATAGGAGTGTGAATATAACCCAGTATACTGGCCAGTGCTAATGACATCATGAATCGACGCCGTACTGTTGATTCGTTCCGAAATATATGGCCAGCGCGTTGACGTATTATTATTTCCCACATCCACCAAAAGTAATTGTTCGCTTTGTTAACCCGACATTATTGCAAATAACAAATAATAAAATCAAAAATTCCACAAAGTGTGATGACTTTATTTATGATACGTAACATCTGTCTCACCAGTACAATATGGTGGCATACCAGTACAATTATGGCGTTGGGCTCATGACTGGGTTATATTTCGGAACATACCTTTTGTAAATGTGTATCAAACTTAAAAAATATATATGTGTAACGTTGTAATCAGTAGATTCCCAATTTTTTCATATAAGGGTAATTTTCACCCTCTAAAAACAAAAAGCACACATTGAGATTATATAACTTTTAAAGAGTAGGGCATGATGAGCTTATCTGCCAAGTTTCATCAAAATTAGTGCTGTTTCTCAGAATTCGTGGGTTGATACTGATTTTTACCCACGACGGAACGGAGCTGGTAAATGCGTTTAGCCTGAGAGATTGTTATAAGTGTGTTAGTTTGTTTGTTTGTGCACTCGATCAATGTTGCCACTTATTTGGAAAACGTTTGATAAATTCAGATGTGGTTTTCTTTATAGGGTTTGTAATTTATCGGCGATGGTTCTTAGATAAATATTATGATGGTAACGCCCCAGGGGGGCGCTACACTGCACAAAAAATTAATCGCAAAAACATAACAAACGTGCTACGCACGAACAGATCTAACAAGCGTCCGTGACTACTACTTTTTACAGCATTACATGAACATTTAACAAACCATAACAAAAGTGCTACGCACGAACACATCACCAAGCGTTCGTTAGTAGTGGTTTTTACAGCAACACACTTAGACATTTATTAAAAACGCAATTATGAGCACTCTCGCACATAACGCGATTCGACAACTTTTAGAATTTTATTTAATTCTTTTTCTATTACAACATTTACATTCGTCGTGGGTTTTTCCAAGTTTTAAATTTTGTTTTATTTTTTTTAAATATCAAAGATTTGTTATTTTTTTTTAATTCGATAGTTTTACAGGAAAATTGTTTTAAATTTAGAAAATAAAGTCTTCTCGTAAAGGTAGACCAAAAGCGGTTTCTCCAGCTTTAGTGCAAACTGCGTTAAAAAAAAGGAAATCAGATATATTTTTGAAAAGTGGTAAATTAGTGTCAAAAAATAGTGATGTGTGGAAAGCAGTGCAAAGAGACCTTGACATGAAAATATCATGGCGCACATTGTACACGAAAGTCGCATGTAACATCAACAACCTGAAAAATGAACTTCTCGGCGATTTATCGCCAAAACATGTAACTTCTACTTTTACAGATTCAAGTGTCATGAGTGACGTAAATTCACTGAGCGATGAAGATGTTTCAGATATTAGTATTAGCTCTGAAAATACACTGTCGACAACGTTTTCAATATCAATAGATAGAACTGAATACCAAAGTTTATTAATAAGGAAGATTTATAAAAGGAAAAAGAACGGAAGAGAGAAGACATACGAGCGCCATTGTACAACTTTAAAACCAGGAAAGTGGCAAGATCTTATAATGGAACAATTATGGGACTTTGGCCATAAAAACTGTGGATTTAATATTAAGAACCACAGGTTCTCACAAGATGCCACTTCCGGGACAATCAATGCATACTGCCGTTGCTGCTCTAAATTCAAAGGGAACATAATCGACGCAGATGCCTCTCTTAATTACGTTACTGTGCAATGTACATTGACAGAAGGCATTTTGGAAAATAAAACTTGTGGCAAGCGATATTTGCAAAAGCCTAAGCGCTTACAGGTGTCGAAAGAAGTGCAGCAAAATCAGCGGTACTATATCGATCTGAAAAAGCTCACGAGTTAATATTACTTGGTGATTCAGATCCACCGCATTCCAGAAAGATCTGTGCTGAATATGGCTGCACATGAGTACTCGCGATGCAAACATCTAGATCTTGACCCTGTAAAATCTATTTATATTATGAAACGACAATCGCAGCAGAACGTGATACATCAGATCGGTATAGACCCATTTTACGTTCACTATTGGCTTAGCCACCAGTTGCACGTTTATAGAAATTACGCCAACAAAGAAAACGCAACTCTGTACATTGATTCCACTGGAGGCATTATCCGAAAAATCAAAAAGTGTGATGGCAGTTTATCACAGTACATATTCTTGTATATTGGAGTGATAAATTGTACCGGTGGCCAGTTTTCCGTTACATAAATGATGTCAGAATCACATGATACCGTGTCTATACAGCATTGGCTAGATCGTTGGATAGCAATATTTGCACCTATGCCGAAAGAAGTAGTTTCTGATTTCTCCTTGGCTTTATTGACGGCAGCTATACGATCATTTACAGGTAAAAATTTTATTATCCGCTACAATTTTAAAATTGCTGTAACTTTTCATAGAACTGTATTAAAAATTTTTATGATTGTAGAACGTATTTTCACATGTTTGATGTGTAAACATCTTTAGGGGCGGTATGGTTACGTGTATGAACTTAGCACTGCCAATTAAGAAAATGTATTAAGAAAAAATGTAGAACACTGTACTAACGGAAAACCGATGAAAAATATTTTTAAAAAAATCAAAATTGACAGTAGGATATTTGATTAAAAAATCGTTTTTTGTTGTAAAGAAAGATTATGCTTTAAAATATTTTTATACTATTAGTTTCGTAAACGTATTTAAATAAATAAATTTTTCATTTTTTTAATCTATTGACCTTGAAATTTAACAAAATAATTGCATAAGGCAAAGTTCTCTATATAGACCGCGTGCCAACGTAAAATCTTGAAAATTTTTACTTTTTTACAAAATTATTGAAATTTCAAAATGTTTTTAAGTGCCCGTACTACTGCAAAAAATCATTTTACAAAATAAGTTCAAAATCAAAAGTTTTTTATCTAAGCCGCAAGCTAACGAAACTGAATTAACTTTTTTCGAATATTGTGAATTTTAAAATTTTTTTTGCATATTTTTCGTCGGTGTTTCGTTAACACCCACAAGTGTGTTACATTTTTTCTTAATACATTTTCTTGATTGCAGTTAGTTCTTGGCTTGTGCGAGGTTTTAAATATTGAAATTGTGAACTTAGCACAGCACTACTTATTTTCGATTTCTTTTTTGCTTAAATTTACGGAACATTTTTTGAAACTAACTAAGTAGGTACGCTAGAATAATTTGGCTGCTTTACTCAAATGATCTGTTCAAAGGTTTTTGGTTCTAGTAGTCATATACGTATTTGCTGCTATTAGGCTGATGACGTAGCAGTGTTTAACTTACAGCATTTGAAATTTAACATAAAACTAACAAAACAAGCTTTTAATATAAAAAGGGTGAGAACTCAGTTATTGTTTAAACAATTTACATTAATTTTCATTTACTTACAGGTTATTTAACAATAAATGATTATGCTGAAGGATGTTTAAAAACTGAAATGCCACGGTGTTATATTCGCATCGACGTTGATCATTTTATGAAAAACTATTCTTCCATCTTGAAAAATATAAATCGAAGAGTACGCACACTGTATCTCACATCTCTGGGTATGTTGATTCTGGCCCGCAGTTTAGAAGAGGCCGAAGAAATATTCAAAGCTATTCTCACGATTGCTAGAAGCGAAACGTATGGTTGTTTACCCAATGGTGAACTTGCCAAAAAAATAAACATAGAAACATTAGCTGAAAACAAAACACAAGTGGACAATGATAATTTTGGACATGATGAGGATTTTAGGAAAGTCAAAATACGTAAAAAGAAAGACAAACCTTCCAATTATTGGACGAAATGGGCACAGACAATCGATGATGATGTTCGTAGGCTATGTTCAAAGGAAAATGGAGATGAAGACAACGCGTATTTTCTTCCAGCATTTGCAAAGCATCTGTTACGCGATATATATGCTTTTCCTTTATGGTCATGCGCATTTCGTGAAATTTGGATTTGGACGCGTGCCAGCATTTAACGCATCGGTTGAAAGTGAATTCAATATTGTTAAAAACAAAGTGCTAGGTAACGGTAACCTTCCTATCAGATCTGACGATTTTTTGTCGGAACATATTGCTTATCTCAAAAGAAACCTAAGACTTGCGGACGCTGCACAAAGTGAGGAGGATACAGAATTTTTCAACATGACCATTTCTTCAAAAAATCATCAGAATTCTTCTTCAAAAATCGCCAGTAACCCATTTGATTTAACGCGTATTCGCACTAATTCGTTTAACAAACAGGAACAGCAAAGTTTAGAGCCGTTCGTACAATATATTGATAAAAATTATGATCCCGTTTCTCAAATTAGCACCGTTTGTGACACAGTATGTCCTGCATGTAAGAACGGAGACTTTCCAACTGACAAGCATATATGCTGTAACGTTTTACAATTTTGGGCCCTTTGGAGGATCATTATTTTGTTGAAATAATATTTGAATATTATCGTATGAATAATATTGAAAACAAAAATACACCTTAAAACGACACAATAAGTGGGAGAGAGAAGTCCAGCGGTGATAAGAGGGCCGATAGTTAATAAAGGACAACGGCGCTTGTGTTACACGCGGAATAAAACAAAACAGATCTATTAAATTGAATGTTAGCCGACAAGGTGAGGGCGTTGCGCCGGCCAGTACGCGAGAGAGAGAACGACTAGGCGACGTGTTTATTCATTGTATGGCAAGAAATCGAGTTCAGTTGACGACGTACAGGTTTCAAGTCAACATCGGCGTATTTAATACGGATTTTGAGATTTCATTTAGCATTGTATTCTGATTACCTTTATTTGGCGAATTTTCGGAGGCGATTTGTGGCTAGGTCTTGGTGGTTGTAAGGTTCTAGCTTTCGTTGGCGAATAGGGCAGTCCTCCGTGAACCCCCTTTTGTGAAGTAATTTCGGTTCCGTGAGCTGCGGTTCCAAATTACAGAATTATTTCCCCCTTTTGATTGTTGTCACTATTGTTAGATAGAATTTAACTGTGAACTAACAAGCCTGTTGGCACTCTGTACTTAGTTTCACTTTCTGTCGTTTAGGATTGGAAGTTTCTGTAATTTGTTGTGGATCAGGATTAATTTCTGGAATTTCTGGAATTATTTGAAGTTATCTCAGTTCAGGATTTGCGAAATTTTTTTGTTGTTAACAACGTCGCCACGTATCAGATACGCCTTATTTCTACAGCGATCATTACGCGCGCCAATGCAATTATTTTACGATTTATTAATGCTGATGTCGTCAACTCAAATGAATGATTTTTTTATTTTAATGCAAGCTTGATATTGTGTCTGAATTTGTGGGCCTAAAGTTTGGTGCGGACACCCCGTCTCGCAAATTGAATAAATTCTGAAGAATTGCAGTACAGGCGTGACGATTAACGTCGCGTACAGTTTGAGCGATATTTTAGGCGAACTGCCATAGTTCGATATTTTGAGTGAACTGCAATAGTTCCTTATTTTGAGTGAACTGTAATAGTTCGTTATTTTGAGTGAACTGTAATAGTTCGTTATCTTGAGTGAACTGTAATAGTTCGTTATTTTGAGTGAACTGTAATAGTTCGATATTTTTTAAATATTTTGAGTGAACTGAAATAGTCCAATATTGTTGTAAATATTTTGAGTGAACTTCTCGGCTCACTATTTGGGACTTGAAAATTCTTGGCGATTGTTTTTATTTCTTTATTGTAGATCCATTCTCTTCGAGTGGATTTTTTGGTTGTGTTCGTCCTTCTGTGTTATTTTATAGGTTGTGGCGTGGTTTTGGGCTGCGTGTTCTTAGTGGCTTTTTGGCTTTTAGTTTTAGTTCTCTGTGTTGTCTACGTTGCACAATAGTCTAGGGGTGGACTCCCTAGACAACTCTTGTGTGGCCCTTCGTGTCCTGGTGCCCTTTCATCTCGATCGGTAGGGCCCAACTATTTAATTTTATCAGCGCCGTGTGGCAACACAGTTGTATTTATTTAATTTATTATTGTGGCGTCGTGTATTACTTGTTAATTTAAGTCTAACAATCGCCAATTTTATTTTGGTATTAAGTGGTCGGTGGTCGGATTTTTATTGCCCATTCTGGGCTTTTTCTCAACAAGGGGAACTCTCATTCTTTTGTGTCGTCTCACGCCCCTCGCGCCGTCTGAATTTTAGCTATCCGCGGCCTCCTCTAAGCAGTGTACAAAAGTGAGGTTACAATGCATAAACTGTAAAAAATTTGTGCATGCCCTAGAATCATGTTCAGCAACGTATCCAGGAGAAGATGAAGGTCATGGTCAACGAAGACTCTGTAAAGATTGCTTAGGAAAGTCATCCGTTTTTGAGTCACTAGCTTTGACTGAAAAAGAAGATTGGGGCGGTTTAATTTCGCAAGAGAAGAAGAAGTCTCAGAAAAAATCTGTGTACTTATATCCACATTATAAAACATTAGACAGGCTTCAAAATGAAAAGCACTGCAAAATTCCGATAATAAAAAATGGAAACATGTGCCAACTTCAATCACATAGAATTAGAGAAAAAAAGATATCACTTTTGAACACATGTGCATTCGATAGCATTTTACAAATATATTTAGCGACTGCTAATGATTATCCGTATTTCATAGACAACATACGTAGGGATGTGGAAAAAGTGCCATTTTATCAGTTATTGTTGTACATCATAGAAAATAGTCTCAGTGCTCATTCATATCGGATGCGAACTGTGATTCTGAATTCCAGTACAATATTTTCGAAAATATTATTACCGAATAATGGCGTTCTTATTGATTGCAACTGCAACGTAGGCAACATCGGATCTTTCATTTTCAGAGACATTCCTAGTTTGGTGGAGATATCCTCTTGTGCAAATGGCTGTCAGCCAAGACGTAAGAACCTGACAATTCTTCAAATTAATTTAGATATGTTGAATCAGCCAGGCTTTGAACATGTTTTTGAAAACCATATAGCCTTAAAAGGAAGCCCGGTTTGTAGAAGGCAGAATTGCACTGGAAATGAAACGACAACGATATTCGCTCTCGGTTTGTAAATTACTACTATTTTTATTTCAGTGTTTTTAACTTTCACCAAATTCTAAGTTGTACAAAATAGAAATCAATCAATATTAATTAAGAATTCTCAATTCATAAGCAACTAGTTTCGGTTCAGGTTCGCTTAAGCAATGGAGGCATTTTATATGTAGTTTTTAAAATTTTATTTTTAAATGTCAAATTATTTAGTTATTAAATAAGTAGGTCATTTACATTTAAACATTTTTTCTTTGAATCTTCTAAACGTAAAAAAATCAAATTTATTTCACTACAACAACCGCTATATTATGGTACCGTTATCATAAGAAATAAATAAGAAATAAAATTGCGACTGAATTTACAGATTCACGCTGAGAACGAGGATACACATTATATGTACCTTTTTTTTTTCGGTAGGGGAAAATCTTTTAAAGACACCATAATGGTAGTGTGGGATTTCCACCCACTAAAAACCACCTACCTGTTCACCACCATTCCGGAACTGCGTGAGGCATAACGTCAGAATGGCCGCTGTCAATTTGTATCATCATTCCATATGTATTACTTTTTCATCATTCTCCTTCCTTATCATAATATTTTTTATCATTTCTTTCGTTATGTCCAACGCTTGTCTTCGTTCCGTGATTGTACATTATATGTACCTGATTTCTGACATTCTTTTAATAATAAAGTTTATTTCATTTATAGGAAATGTGATACTCTTTGAAACATATATTGACGGAGAAAACAAAATTAGACTGACTGACATTCCGTTCACTTTAATGAACCCGATTGTACCAGAAAAATATAACTTTTGTGGTCTTGTTGATTATAAAACACCCGCTGTAGTGTGCAAAAAAGCTGAGGAAAACGAGCCTCCGATGGGACACTATACGGGAATTTGCTTACGTCAAAATACGTGGGTGGAATATGATGACCTCAAAGAAAAAGAGACGATCGTACATCAAAAATACGGAGCATCTTCTCACCTGCTGATATATTTAAAACAAAATATAATTCAAGAGGTGTGTTAATTAGGCCCATTCAAGGGATTACATCTAACTGAATGAATGTTTTTTAGAGAATTTTTAGGGTGTACAAATTTAAAAATAAAATGAAATAAAATAGAATTTTTTCACTTATGTTTGTAAAACAATAAACATTTTTTAAGAAGGTGGAGACAGTTTTTGTTGTATTTTTAGGACAATTTTAATAACAGTTACTTACTTTTTTCATGCGAAATTCTGGTTTTTTATTATTTTTAAAAATATGGCTCCATATGCGATAATCCTTATTTCAAAATATTTGTTTTTTAATTTTTTAAATCAATAATTCGAGCAGTTATCATCCTAGCCCCAAAGCGCCATTTTTTAAATAGGGCCTTCAAAAGTCTCATATAATTTCATAAATTAAAGTATTTTTATCTGCGCCGCGTTCCAACGGAACTTCAAGAAGATTTTTTTTTCAAAATTTCTTTAAGTGCCCGTACTACTGTAAAAAAATTATTTTACAAAATAACTTCATCAGCAAAAGTTTTTTATCTAGGCCGCATACTAACGAAACACTTAAAGAAATTAACTTTTTTCAAAAATTGTGAAATACGAAATTATATTTTATATTTATAATTTTCGTCAGAGAACCGTTATCACGCACAAAAGTACTACATATTTATTTATTATATTTTCTTGATTGCAGTTAGTGCTTCGCTTGTGCGAAGTTTTGAAATATTTGAATTGTTAACTTAGCTCCCACTCATAAATCTAGGCAGTTCAGGTACCGTTTCTATCATATCATATTAAAAATACTAAAATCAATTTCAAAATTCTCAATCATCAAAACGTCCTACATTAAATTCTGAAATGTACAAAAAAATATAATTTAGACACATTGCCGTAAGTAGTACCTATACAGTAAATAAATTAAATTTAAAAACAAAAATAAGACTTTCTTTATTTGGTACATGTTTAATTTTTTGATCTTTTTTTTATATTTAAGATCTCGAAGTGTTTTTTGGTGTTCATTATATTAAAATCCTAAAACAACTTTTTACGGCTATTTGTCACGGTTTATTAAAGAATTTTCATTCTTGAAGAAACGTTGAATTAAAAATGTATATAATAATAAACTTAAGTTTTACCTAAGAATAATAAAAAAAATGTTTCCAAAAAAGTATTTTATTTAAAAAAAGTACCCATTTAGAAAATACGTATTTTGTATCTAGTATTTCAAATACCATCTCCAAAAGTGTCTTGTATCTAATATCTCAAATACTTTATTTCAAAGTATCTTGTAACTTGTATTTTAGGTACTTTTTATGAGGTTTCTTGTACATCTCGTAAATAACAGATATATTAGGGATATGACCGATATGTCATTTGAGAGCCCTAAAATAGTACTTACTTAGGACAATAATTTTGAATTTTGTTTTTAATTTGTTCGCCCTAATGTTGTACTGACGTTTACACCATAAGTGACCCGCATCTCCATCATATAAAACTCGTACTATCACCGTATGGAAGATAATTGCAGATTTTAACGAAAAAACAAAAAGCCCTAAATTTAAAAATGGGACATTAAATTTGCCCTTAAATAGCCCTTAAATCGCATGCAATCGTCAACGAGAATTCTCACTGTGGCGGTGCCAGTTCGACCCGCTCATCCACCATATCCGTACTACCACCGTATAGAAGAGAATTACAGATTTTAATGTGAAAACAAAAAGCCCTAAATTTAAAAATAGGGCACTAAATAATCCCTTAAATAGTCCTTAAATCTCACGCAATCGTCAACGTAACTTCTCACTGTGGCGGTGCCAGTTCGACCCGCTCATCCACCATATGTGATCCGTACTACCACCGTATAGAAGAGAATTAGGTACAGATTTTAATGAAAAAACAAAAAGCCCTAAATTTAAAAATAGGGACTAAATAAGCCCTTAAATAGTCCTTAAATCTCATGCAATCGTCAACGAGACTTCTCACTGTGGCGGTGCCAGTTCGACCCGTTCTTCCACCATATGTGATCCGTACTACCACCGTATAGAAGAGAATTAGGTACTGATTTTAATGAAAAAACAAAAAGCCCTAAATTTAAAAATAGGGACTAAATAAGCCCTTATATAGTCCTTAAATCTCATGCAATCGTCAACGAGACTTCTCACTGTGGCGGTGCCAGTTCGACCCGCTTATCCACCATATGTGATCCGTACTACCAGCGTATAGAAGAGAATTACAGATTTTAATGAGTAAAGAAAAAGCCCTAAATTTAAAAATAGGGCACTAAATAAGCCCTTGAATAGCCATTAAATCCCATACAATCGTCAACGAGACTTTAATTGTGGCGCTGCCAGTTCGACCCGTACTTCCACCGTACTCAAGTTAATTAAACGTTTTTGCCTAAAAAACAAGAGCCCTAAATTTAAAAATAGATCACTAAATTAGCCCTTAAATAGCCTTTAAATCTCATACCATTCTTTTTATCATTCGGCTCAGTGGCGCTGCTAACTTTTTCTAAAGCTAGCAGCACCACAGGTTTTGCCTGAAGGATAAGAGCCCTAAAATTAAAAATGGGGCACTAAATTAGCCCTTAAATAGCCCTTAAGTCTCATGCCAATAATTTTGCCAAAAAAAATTTTGGCGGTGCCAGCTTTATCGGGGTAAAAGAAACATATTTTTAATAACGTCCTTTCTATTTTATATTGATGCACTCAACTAATAAAATGAAAGAATGATACATTGAGTGTGACACGCTTTTAAACATTATTAAAGAGATGGTTTATTTCTAGTTTTTACTTTTTAGTGAATTTATTATTATCGGAACCTGTTTTTATTTACTTTTTAATGTATATTATTTAAAAGATAATTTTATTTTAAACTGTCTATACTTGGTCACGCGTTTCAGTGGCTCAGTCAGGGTTGCGTGTTTACGTTAAACGGATGGCGCTTCCGTTGCCGTAAAATATTTAGTATAGCGTGCGTTGCTTTAACGTCTAACAGGTGGCGCTGTATTAAACAGATGGCGCTTCCATTGACGTAAAATAAATTTAGTATAACGTGTGTTGCTATAACGCCCAACAGATTTATGACGCTGTTTTTCAAAAAAAGTGTTTTCACCTGTCACAGGTGTGACATCTTTATAATAGGTATATAAAAACACGCGCGTTTTTTAATGCAACGGTGCGTCATTGTTTCAAAGCAACCGGTAAACTTTCAGAGATTTAAGATTTTGAACAAACGAATATTACTATTTTAGACGCGAATAGCGTACTCTAAAGCGCCTATATATACACTCGCTTTGTCTATGAATCTGTGATTCCGCTTATTGTATCCAGCCGAAACAGCTGGATCGATATTAAAAAACGTTTTTTTGTTCAATTCGTCTTGGGGTGACTTAGATCCTAACGTGGTCCGATTTTTGAATTTTGGTTCAGAGGGGAGCAAATTAGGAAAAAAAGTTTTTTTGCTTACAATTTGCTCAATTTAAATCAGATCGCTTCGAAACCTGTCTTAAACAAAAGAGAAGAAAATACATAGATTTCCTATAACAGGAATTGCCCAAACAGTTTTTGTATGACATAGAAAACAAGCTGCATAAATTCAACTTTCTCTAACTGATGGCAAACTTCTTTCGGTTGTCCTCGTCTGTTGCACATTGTGATGTGGAAATTGTAAGATTGTGTATGTCTTGTCTTAAAATAAAAACGAATGCTATTTCTTCGGAAAGTTATTCTTTTTTTTGACATTAATATTTTGTGAAATGGAACGCCTTCTGAGTTAACGATTTTAATAACTAATTATTAGAATATGATACTTTGACAGATACTAACGTCATTTTTGGCATTTTTTACTATTCCAACATCACAAGTGAATGTACCAATTTAGGTCAAAATTCACTTTTCAAAATTTTACAATATATTTTCGTTCCCCGAATCTAGAAAGCATATTCTTGGAAAAAGTCGGTGCATCTGTTTGTCTGTATACACCACAGAACAATAATAGTATATAGAAGACGCATAATGATAGCTTGTGGACATATCTTCTGTCACAAGAAGCGGGGTGCAGGCAGTAGCATAGCACCACGTGATATATCAGAGACGTATTCAGGATTTTTGAATTCTAGTTTCAGTGCGTTTCTAAATAAATAGTGTTGCTAAAAATGTTTTTTTACTCACGATGGAACGGAGCAGGTATATGCGTTTAGCCTGAGATGTTTTTTAGTGTGTTAGTATGTTTGTGCATTCGAATGTCGCCATTTATCTGGAAAACGGTATGATCAATTCAGATGCGGTTTTCTGTAAAGGGTTTGTAATTCATCTGCGATGTTTCTTAGATAAGATATTACGATGGTAACGCCCCGGGGGGCGCTGCACTGCACAAAAAATTAATCACAAAAACCAAACAAACAATCGTAATTTTGTTTTGAATTACTAAGAAATTACCTGTAAACAATTATTGTTTTCAGGTAATTTTTTTAAAACAATTATTGTTTTCAGGTAATTTCTTAGTAATTCTAAACAAAATTACGATTTAATTTTGAATTATTACGAAATTACCTGAAAACAATTAAAATAAAATTTAATCTTTTCTTTAATCATTAAAATGTTATTTAAATAAGGAAAGTATCATAATTTCAATTTAATTTTTTGAAAAGTTATTTAAATGAGGAAAGTATCATCATTTTGACCCAGAGCAAAGCATAAACTAAGTTATGAGCTAGGGGGCACCCAAATGAAAAAAATATGCGTCGTAGGACGCTCGACATGATTTAGCTGCAAACCGAATCGATTTTAAAATGTAAAATTTATAAAAGCCTGAAACAAAACACAAAGTTTTGAAGTAGGTAATCCGAACGATTTAAAAAAAAATAACTAAAAATATTTTAAAATATACAATTTTACCCATACCAAACAAATGAAAAAAATTGTTGTGAAACAAATCAGAACAATTTAAAAAAAAATAACTAAAAATACTTTGAAATGTAAAATTTCGTCCAGTTCTGAGATGAAAAAAACTGAATAAAAATTATGAGCGCTTTCGAGTATATAGTCATCTTCAGATTGACGCTACAATTTTATAATCGTCATATTATTATAATATGTGAATCGATCAAATCTTGAAACTGAATACGTATTTAAAGATAATATAATAATTGTGATAATGAAATTAATGTAATATTTATTATTAATATATTAGTAATAATTAAATTTATGCTATATAATTAATATTATTTTATAATAAAAGCAAACACAATATTCTGATATTATGTGCCCAGTACGGCTCTGCCTACGGACATCAAAACCTAAAGAAACGTATGTTGTTTTTTTTCTTTGAAACTGTTGCACTGTCACTCTTACAACTTACAACGGTACATCTAACCATTTTTCAAAATAATTTTGACTTTATTTGTTAAATATTCGGAGCTCTTAACTCTACAGCTGGTAAATGCAGACTGCCGTATCGACCATCAGCTATGTCAAAAGACGTCAAAAGACGATTGACACTATAGAAAGAGATATGCGCCTTCTAGACCTTTACTGTTCTGTGGTATACACGATACAGGTCAAACGGATGAGCGAAGAGAAACTAAATTTTGGGATCATATTTGATATGAAAATATGAAGAGTCATCGTTTTTGGGGAAAATCGGCGCATGCGTAAAAGAGATGTTGTATACTATACTTAACGTTTTTTATATAATAATGGTTTACTTTTTCAAACGGTTTATTATTCTGTCTGTTTTTACAAGAAAGTTTTGTAATTTTTTTGGAAAATCGGCACATGCGCAAAAGAGATATATTATGTTAAATATGTTTCATATAATAATTGTATACTTTTCAAAAAAGTTTATTCTTCTAATTTACAAGCTTTGTAAAAAAAATGCTTGGTCTAAATCGGCGCGTAAGGAGAAGAGATATATGCTTTAATATTGCTTTATATATAATGATGGTATACATTTCATAACGGTTTATTAGTTTATTTATTTTTACGAGAAAGTTAAAAAAAAAATTTTCTAAAGTTTCATTATTTGTTTCCATAGTATAATTATATAATATTATAGTTAGATAAATCGTAGGAAGTTGGAAAGGTAAATAAACTTGAATTTGATTTTAATAAATTGGACGTTTCGTCATTTAATTATGACTTATGACTATAAATATACTTTTATACAAATATGTTACAAAAAGTTATAACTTTTAATAACATATTTGTATAAAAGTATTTATTTCAATATAATTATTTATAGTTGCTGATGAAGTCATAATTAAATGACGAAACGTTCAATTTATTAAAATCAAATTCAAGTATATTTACCTTTCCAGCTTCCTACGATTTATCTAACTATAATATTATACTATGGAAACGAATAATGAAACTTTAGAAAAAAATGTTTTTTAACTTTCTCGTAAAAATAAACACATCGATTTTGAAACTTTAACTCCAGAGTGTATTATATAAAATTTCGCGCCTTGTAATTTTTTTTTGTTGTACGCATTGCTTGGTCTGACGTAAGATATACAACTGGTGCATATCGACGATTTCTAGCTGAACTGAAGTCATAATCACGGCTGATTTCATTAGCGGCTTAAAACAGAAACGCTTCAACACCCGCATTTTCGTGATTACGCACAAACTATAAAAGCGGTTCCGAACTGTTACAAAGCACAATTTTTAACTTCGCATAAATTTAAAACGTCTATACAACACAACTTTTTTTAAAAATTATGATGGCTTACAATTTAGCCGCAACTTCGTCCACGTGGAATCAGTATGTAGGTACAATAAATATAACTGATTAAAAAATCATAAATTCAAGCAAGACTATCGTAATTTAAGACAGCCCTATAAATAATGTTGTTTGTTTTACGATCTTTTGCAAAAACACAATGATCTTGAAGATTCAATACACGTAAGCAAACCACATACAGCTGGCCGTGCGAAAAACATGTTTTTTTTTCCTAAATGAATGCTAGATAACTTTAGTGTTTACCCTTGGGCTTTGTTTGACAGAGTTACTTTTGCATTTATAATATTAGTATGAATGGATATGAAAAAAAAAAACATGGCAAAACCCTTGATGACACGTTCTGCCACCATCGTTACCAGAGCTTCCACCACATATGATTTTTTCTATTTTTTAACTTTTTAAGTAATATTTACAGTCAAAATATTGTATTGTCATCAAATCTATATACGACTGCAAAGGTCCATGTTAATTGGACATATTTTGAAACTTAACAATAATTAAAGCGTTTTAAATACAACTAAAATGAACTAAGCAATCACCTTCCGATGTTCGTCAGCGTCATTTTTGTACAATCATTTACTGTACATACAAAAATTATATTACATAGAAAAATTATATTACAATTCTTTAATTAATTATTTTATCAAGAACACAATATTTTTCATAAAATTACGACCGTATTAAAAACATGACATTGAAGAGCTGACATTTTTGAAAAAATAAAATATATTAAATATTTGATATTTTTTATTTTAGTGTTAATTTTTTTCTTGTTTTGTCTCTCGTTAAATATAGCAGATAAGGAAAAAAATATATTATTCTGACGGATCGTTTTTCTAGGCCAAAATAAGTGGTCTATTTTTAATTTTGGTGACATTTTTTATGTACCTAGGTATAGTTGAAAATCGGAATGTACGCGATTTTAAAAATGTTGAATAACATAGTTATTAGCTGACAAAAATTTATAAAACCCGGATAAATATTAGAGAAGCCACAATTATTCGGCTACTATTCGGTATTCGGCTACTTTTTTAAATATTCGGTATTCGGCCGAATACCAAATATCAAATCATGAAAGAAACGCAGATAGATATTAGGCGATTTTTTATTAAATGATGCCATTTTGTAAAGCTTTTGGTGAACAAACAATGGTATTTTTTTGTAATAAGAACTATTAGTAACACAATTTAATGTAACAATGAACAAATAATGTGTGTCGTGACACGACCTACTCGCAAATGAAACAAATACGCCCGCGGCGTTGCTACCGCAAACATTGTAGTGGAACAGGTCGTAGCCTGTCAACCGCGAAATGTACACATATTTTGTCGAAAATTCGGCCGCCCAATATTTGGTAATTCGGCCGAGAACGTGGCCGAATATTTGGTATTCAGCAAAATCACTATTCGTGACATCACTAATTAATATAATTTTTACGAATCGATTAGTAAAATTAAGAACCGTACTCATTTTTTTTTTAAATTGTGGATAATTTTTTATGTAGTATTCTAATTTTTTTTAATGGAAAACTTTGATTATAATACTTTAAAACTATTATTTTATATGAGCCGTCATAACACATATTTCAGCCTAATATATTTCTTTAACCTAATTTTTTCGGTGGTAAAACTGTATTAGATATATTATAAAAATGTGGCTCGTAGTAAAAATGCAAAAATATAGTTATAAGGCTTTTTCATTTAAAATAAGAAACAAGAACGTCAGACGGGCCGTATATTTGAAAATAATTTTTTATAGTTGAGCAGCTTAAACAATGTATTTTATGTTATTTTATCTCTGTCTGTTATATTCAACGAGCTATCGAACAAATGCTAGCATTGGAGAATCCCGTAGCTCTTTATACTCAATAATCATTTTTTATCGTACAAATACAAAAAATTATTATTATCAAACCGTTGCGAGTTGAACGAATACAAAAATATTATTCTTCCTTACAGGTCTTCGCATTCGCATTGCTAATTTACTATTCAAATTGCTCACGTGTCTTTTGTACATATTTCGTGTTGTCTGGGACCAAAATCCAATTGAAGCTGCCTGGTAAGTAGCAAAGTAAAATTAATATTTTCGTTAAAATAACAGTAGATGTTTTCGACGAGGAATGACATTATTTTAAACATTAAAAGCAAATTAGGGCATAGTTTCCCATTCTCAGAATTGAGTGAAAATTTTTATTTTCGGGCACCTCTTTCCATGGGGTACGTTGAATAGGTTTTTAAAAATACAATAAAATTTCTTAAATGACTTTTTTCTTAAATTAATATTTCCAGTGATTTAAGCTTCTAAAATCGGTAATAATGTGTGCTCCTCCACTCTAACTTTGCAACCATGTGATTAAAAAATTCTAAAAATATCAAGAGATGTAGTATTTTATAAATAATTTCAACTAAAATAGTTTTGAACAAGATAGTAAGAGTTTAACTGATCTTTCCTTACGGTATTTTTTATGACTGCCATAGGTATTTCTACTAATATATCGGAGAAAATAACCTCGGCTACATCAACTTTCAAAAAAATGTCACTAGGGTACAATGTATGTGTCAATATTTATTAAAACTATTTGGTTTATGGATCTCCCCAAAAGTAATTTTGAAACTGTAAACAATAACTCTTGGATACTCGACTTTTTAAATAATCAATAATCAATATATTGCAACGAAGCAATAACGAATCCGACAATCAACGATTACGACCCTTAAATAACCCATAAGTATTCTCCGAATTTCTAAGCTGTTTTCGAAATTTTTTTTGAGCGACTGAAGAAACGACACAAGTTTGAAATTTTTTGAAGATATTTCTTCATATTTGAAGAACGTTCGTGATTGTTTGACTTCAATATATCGATAGAATCGATATTACAGCATCTTTATGATATGATAAAAAAAATAGATAGACTGTAGCCATGTGCGGCTGTTCCATCTGTCTGAAATGAAGAAGAAAAATGCGTTCTAATCAAAACACTTGAAGTTATACTGGAATTAAAATCAAAGTCAAAATTATCAAATTGAAATCTTTGCTAAAGTTACAAAACTGAAAAAATCGCATTTTTCATCTTCTTGACCTTGTAAAAAGATAAAATTCAACGTTTTTTTAAGCTCTTTAGTTTTGTTGGAAGCGTGTATACGTTACAACTTCAATTGTTGCAAATTAGGTTTATCTGAGTTTTAAAATGAAAGTAGTTTTATAAAATTTCCAAAATAATAATACGTAATTATAATTTTGATGTTTTAAAAGAATCAATTCACTGCGTCGTTTTAATTTTAATTTTATTATTTTTGTTTATTTTAGACTATTTTCAAGATAAATCTATTTTGAATAGTATTTTATTATATTAGAATATCTTGCTATTTTTAAATAACTTTTAATTTATCATGTTAATTATTTCGTAGTTCAACACTGAATGGTTCTTTTTTACATTTTTTGATAGGCTTTGTGACAATACCAAGCAGCCATTGCATAATTATCAATAAATTATAAAATAGGTACATAATACTACCAAATAATTATGAACAGGGCCGGCATTGTCACAAAAAATTTGAGATATCGCAAAAATGTCTCATCATGTCAAAACTAGAAGTTTTCAGAGTAGTAGTGAGTACACCGTGAGACATCGTGGCCACTGGGTTAAAAATAGTGATTCGACAAAAACGCGTTTGAATGTTTGGGTGTATGTATAATACAACTGAATTAATCGACTTCTCATCAGTCTGCAATCCTTGCAAAAAATAGACCTTCTACATTCTAGTTAAAGCCTTAGAGAAGCGATTGTTGTCACAAAGACGTCAAGTACCCAAGTCGTCGGTGACAGATCCATGTACAAAAGATAGATTTCTAGAGCAGTTGAGCGGCTGGACGGCTGTCGCCGAGCACCTGCTCCGCTCAGACTCCAAGGCTCCATAACGACCGAAAGAGCTCGAATCTTGAAAAAATCTTGTACCAGCGTGTTCTATACACCTTTTTAATTTAATAAAAGAATTCAATTTTTTAAACGACCCTATTATATGCCATTTTTTATATATAGTAGTATATGAACACTTTATTGGAACAAGTGTGTATCTCTGTATTTGCAAATAAATCAATAAATAATCAATCGAAATGTACCTGTTTTTTCAGTTATGGGTGCACACCGGGAAATAAGACTGTATATATGATATCCGCCAATTTAACAGAAGAAGAGTTTCAAGACGATCCCATTATCAATTGGGACGCCATATTGTGGGTCAATCGACCGCTAGAACTCTGGATCGTGCAAGTCATACTTGCAATGATCAGTTTGACAGAAGCTCTTCTGCTCGCCTATCTCGGATATAAGGTACGGTTAACAGTGCTGCAATCAAGAAAAAATACATTTTTTTTGCGAAAATGCAGGACAAGTTAGTATAATGTAACACATTGTACATAATACACTAACTGATACATATATGCTGCATTTTTGGAACTTAATCCACCCTTCATATTCCGTCCCTTCGAACGAAACTTCAAGAGACGTTCACAGTTCGGGAATAAACTAGGCGCAGCTATACATACTTACAAGTTTATAACTACCTACCTGATTAATTTTATTATTTAAATATAGGTAGGTACGTCCAGTTTATTCCCGAACTGAACTGAAAGTTGTCATTTTAATTTGTCACAGTGCAAGTAAGAACATGATTATAAAATACAAGCATATCCTGGGAAGCTTGTTGAATGACTTCCATTTTAAACAGACCTATATTATTTGCAGGGGAATATCTGGCAGCAACTACTGTCCTTCCACTTCATCCTAGAACTAGTAAACACAATTCCGTTCACATTCACGGTAAGTTAATTTACTCGTTCTTTTTGTTTTTTCGTTGTTAATTACGATTGATGTTAGTCAAAGCTTTTTTAAAATAGATAACCAAACTTGAGAAGCGAAATAATGTCGAAAAAATTCATAATTGTATTTGCATTTGTTTTATTTCTTTAAGTGAAACATTTCACTGCATTCTGAAAAAAAGAATTTTAGTTTGAAAATCCAACCTATTATATGAGAAGTATGTATTATACATACCAAAAAATATTCTCTCTGAAATAACGCATATATATCTAAAAAGACGACTACACTTATTTTTCAATTTATTGTCTCTATTGACTATACCTATTCAGCATAATATTATATTATGTTATAGTTGAAAAAAAAAATTTCATTAGGTATAACTAATCATGTTTTAATATAACATTTACAGATACTGATGATGCTTTATGCGAAACGTTTATATATATTATATATATTTACATGCTTATACTGACAATTACCCGTTAATAAAATATGTTTTATTAATGTGAAAAAATACTTATATCTTCTGGCTGCGCTATCCAATAATTGTTTAAATCTATATTATGAACACCAGCCGTATAGTATTTACTAACGTCAAAGTAATTATTCAAATCTTTGATTAACGTCTGATTAGAACTCTTCAATAAATAAAATTATCGACCAATTTTTCAGACAATATTGTCTGAAAAATTGGTCGATAATTTTATTCATCAAAGTAATTATATTGTAGTGTTTTGCTTGTGTATAAAATTTTGCTTAACGTATCCTGTTCTGTTAATCACAATATTTTGTTTTAATTTTGAAAACTAATTAATTGCCAATACTAATTTCTCTCTACTTAAAATTTAATAATTTTTAATAATTTTTTAACCTACAATATTTACTGAGATACAATTTAAGTAGACCACCACGTTAACTGCCATTAATTATTGCACATTTTTTTGTCTGTCAGGATATTCTTTTCAATAATTTTGCGTATATCATAAGCAAATGCGGTGATTATATTATAGTCCAAGCGGAAACAGTTTATTATTATTATTAATAGATAATGGATCCCCAACGTGTTTAATCAACCATTCATTTGTCAATTCCATATATGTATTTGAGCTCTAAAATTGGGCACTAATTGTATGCAAAAGTATGCAAATTTTGCTCTGGAATTGAGTTAATTCCGCCGTTTTATCAGGCTTTTTCAAGACAAATTGTGGCGCCGGTGTATTGTCACTCTTTTCTTATCATAAATTTTTTATTTATGTATTGATATATATTTTTGGGGTTAGTTAACTTTATATTTCATATTTTCACAGATATTATGGCCGCCTTGGAGGAATTTATTTATTCCAGTATTCTTAAATTGCTGGTTAGCAAAACATTCTTTGGAGAATATGTTTGTAAGTGTTAACCTTATTAACCACATTAACTACAGTAAATTGAAACAAAACTATAGTAAAGATACCTATATTTTTTTCAGAATGATCTCCATCGTGCTATGCAGAAATCACAATCTGCTCTATCACAGCAGTTAATGATTCTATCAGCTACCCTTTTATGTTTAGTTTTTACGAGGTGAGTTTTAAGATGCTTTTTATTATGACAATAAATAAAATGTCAATTTTATTTTTCATTACACATTCCAGCTAACCCACTATGTCTATATTCTCCTAAATGTTTCACAGCTTCAACTGACAGAATTTTCTGTTTCTCATGTCAATTCATATTTTCAGTTTAACAATATAATATATACTCGTAGTAAAATATACCATTGAGACCGCTTTCAATTTTCAAACTGAAAAGTTATGATTTTATCTATTTAAAAATGTTTTAAAAAAACTACATAGTACCTTGGATTGTGTTTTTTACAGTGTATGTGGCATTCAGCACTTTCAACGCGCTGGTCATCGACATCTTAACCTATTTCAGTCAACTTACTACGTGGTGGTAACGTTCTCCACGGTCGGATACGGTGATTTTGTACCCGATATTTGGCCATCGCAGCTCTACATGGTCATCATGATATGCGTCGCACTGATTGTCTTACCTACGCAGGTAAGAAATAATATTAATAGCTGAGTCTGTATGAATAAGATGTCAACTATGGTTAACCGTGGTAGTTGTTCTATAATAATGAAGATTTTACTAATAGGTACTTAAGAATTTAATTGCAATAACAACGCAATAATATAGTTTTCAATAAATAAAATTATCGACCAATTTTTTCAGACGAATATATTGACACAAATATATAATCATAACTTAATAAATTTATGTTTCGGTCCGGATTAGGAGCTTCTTCAATTCTGAATTCTTTATCTCAAAAGTACGGGATAGATAATGACTTAGTGTTTGCTTCTGTAGTAAAACAAACGACATTCAGAATGAGCTGCTGCTAATCAGGGGATGATGGTGCAACACTTGAATTCTAAAACGGCTTTTATAAATAGTAAATTAAAAGGGATTATTTACATGAAGCAGTCACTAAGGAAGAAAACAAACTGGACAACATTTGCTTGCTCCAGAAAAGTATATATGGGTTTGGCATGTACCACATGATCCAAGCTACGTGAAGATTTCAATTGCAGTTCTGTGTTAATGAGGAGAAATGTTGAAAGTTGCATTCATGTTGGATTTACAAATAAATTTATTTGAATCATGACAGTGCAATGATCGTAACTGTAATAATAATTTGTATGTTTATTGTTTATATTTCATTTACATTATGACGAATTCAAAGTATTAAGTTTTTTGTGAATGCTTCAATAAGTTTTTTAATAAAAAAACAGGAGACCTAGAACTATAGTATCTTGTTCTTTGCATTAAAGGATATACGACATTTTCACCAAATTAAGGTCTCTTCACACGATTCAGGATTTTCTGCTCGCTGGCTTGCTTGGAGTCTTGCAGGCAGCTTTGCACGCTACGCTGTTGGATGTGACGTCACTGATTGGTCCGCTGCTCGCTATCTTGCTATATTTGGGTGATAGGTTCAGTGCTATTTTTCATGCAGCGCTGCCTGCTTGTTTGATAATTTGGCCAATTATGGAGTCGTATTTTATCACGTGATATCGTCTGACATTCGTTAAATATGGTGTTGTTTGAAAAAGCTTTCAAGTAAATGATGGGGCCCAAAGCTGTAAAATCAAAATGTAAATGGACTCGACAGGAAATAATTTTTTGCTTTGATTTTTATCTTCTCTCCCGAAGCTTTACAATTGTTATTAAAGTCATAGTAGCAATTCGTCTACGACGAATTATTTCTTGCACAACCAATACATCCATATTTAAATTTCAAATATAACTGTCAAGTGTCAACCTAGCAAAGCAGCGAGCAAACAAGCAAGCTGCGTGTGAAGCGAAACTAGCAGTGCTCCCAACCAACTACCAAGCAGGATACCATGCATGGCAGCCTGCAAGGCTTCAAGCAAGCTAGCGAGCACGAAATTCTGCATCGTGTGAAGAGGCCTTTAGAGATTGAAATTATTTATTTTTCTTGGACTTATTACCCATAGTAGGTGGCTGACTCCTGGTGAAATTTTTATCACGTACTACTATTTAGATAAACAATATACAATAATATGCTATCCATATAAGTATTCTGACGCACCAGAAATTAGTGTGATCGTAGCGAGCTAAAAAATGATATTATCAACTCGACGTATAGTATGTTTAGATATTTTTTAAGTAGCTGGTATTAATTAATATTCATATTTAGTTTGAACAACTGGCTTTCACATGGATGGAACGTCAAAAGTTGGGTGGTTCATATTCTTCACATCGGGCGCAGTCGGAAAAGCACGTAGTAGTGTGCAGTACAACACTGCATGCCGATACCATCATGGACTTTTTAAACGAATTCTACGCCCATCCTCTCCTTCAGGACTATTATGTGGTTCTTTTGTCACCTATGGAACTCGACACAACTATGCGTATGATTCTCCAAGTCCCAATATGGGCGCAGAGGGTCATCTACATACAGGGATCCTGTCTGAAGGATGGCGATTTAGCACGAGCGAGGATGAACGAAGCCGAGGCATGTTTTGTACTAGCCGCTAGGAATTATGCCGATAAGACTGCTGCCGTAAGTTTAATTCCGACAAATGACGAAATATTTTTAAATTCGATATATTAAAAACATTCTTAAATTTTGCCAATGTTTCAACCCTCTTAAATATCTAATTTTTTCAATTCATGTTGTAAGGATGAACATACAATTCTACGTTCGTGGGCTGTAAAAGACTTTGCACCGAATGTGCCACAGTATGTGCAGATCTTCAGACCAGAGAATAAGTTGCACGTTAAATTCGCGGAGCACGTAGTTTGCGAGGACGAGCTCAAATATGCGTTATTAGCAAACAATTGCACGTGTCCTGGCGCCTCAACGCTCGTCACGTTACTGCTTCATACATCACGAGGACAGTGAGTATACACTATTTGGGTATTCAGTTTGAGACTGAGTCTCAGCTATGCAAATTAAAGATAAATAGGAACTAACCTGACTTTTGAGCTGGAAGGTCGTCTTACTTTTAATATTACTATTTGTATACTGTACAGTATATTTTAGAAATTATCTTTTCTGTAATTTTACTTAGCCTTTTCATTACTCTCAATAATTTATGGTTCGGGGAATGATTTTGATGTAACTTATTAATTGCATATTGAAACTCAAGAAGGAGAAACGTTTTAAAAGTCACATTTTTATCATTTCGGTTTTTCAAAATTCTCTGCAATCTTACGAGACTTACTTTTCTTAAGGAGGTTGAGCCGTTTTACGAAGATAATGAAAAAAATCTGAAATAAAGTTTTTTTAATAGATTTTTTTTATGACAAAATTTTCTGTAAAAAATCCAAAATCATATATTATTATAATCATATTATAATCATATATTATTATAAAGTTAAAATTAAAAAAAAAATTGGTTGTCTGTAAAGTCGGTTTACGGACGATAGTTTTACGTGATAACGTCATAAAGAAACATTAATGAACTCTCTGACGCCACGCAAGAAGAGAGAGAAATGCGTACAAGCCGACGCTTGGGCCGATCGTGCCTCTCTATCGCTTATAGCGCGCTCTCGCTTGCACGCTCAGGCTCAGGCGGAACGTGACACTTTTTCGTGCGTGCAGCCGGTGTTTCATCAATTTATAAGACGTTATCACGTCAAAAACTTTTACAGGTAGTCTTATGGAAAATATTTATGAACCTAGCATGCAAAGGGTACATTTTAATTTTTTGCAAATAACCAAATAATGTCAGCATTTTCGAAAACTGACTATGTAAAGTATCGATGTCTTACGCACATTTTAATTTTTTTTCCAATTTAATTAGGAGACTTTTAATCAATAAAAAAAATTAAACCTTAGCACTTTTCGTTTATGGACTTTTATTCTTGACAATTTTTGCAATTTTAACTGAATTTTCAACTGTTTAATGATTTAATTTTAATTTTTATTACCTCTAATTTCTTTTTTTAATTATTTACTGCAAAAAATATGTAAAATACAGATATTTATGACAATTATTTATTGGTATCATCGACTTATAACCTTTTGTAAAAATTTATTATTGAAAAGTTCCCATTTAGAATTCGACAAACTTTTGATTGGGACTAATAATTTCAGACTGTTAACGACTCATATGAAAATCGGCGTACTGTTCCCGGTACGCT
Source organism: Xanthostigma xanthostigma (assembly GCA_963575645.1). Classification (NCBI taxonomy): domain Eukaryota; kingdom Metazoa; phylum Arthropoda; class Insecta; order Raphidioptera; family Raphidiidae; genus Xanthostigma; species Xanthostigma xanthostigma. The sequence continues at coordinate 25,038,576 of OY754467.1, forward strand.
CAATTAACTCATTGAGCTGGTTTTTAATAATTTCATTATTTACACTTCTCTATTTTATCTAGTTTATATTGAAACTATTACTTTGACTCAACGTTCCGATACATTCCTATATTATTAAACGAGCTAATCTTGTATCTACCTATGTACCTACCTATGTCCCTAAATATTTTCTCGAAAACGGCCCTAACGATTTGGATGAAATTTACTGAAAAGGGATTTTGGGGGACAAAAAATCGTTTTAGCTAGGTCTCATCTCTCAAAAAAATCGTTTTCTTACAAATTTTATCATTATAAAAATCAATTTTTTGACGTATGAAAATACTTAAATATTGTAAGTAGGTTTTGGAATTTTATACAAACAATGAGCATATCAGTATTTTATTTAACTTTCCGAGCAAAGCTCGGTCACCCAGGTACTTCGTTAATTAATCGCTAACAAAATATACTTACTATTAAAGCTCTTTCTGATATTAGATTGTTTCAAGGCGAATCTGCTCCAGCTGTACGTAGCCTATCAGAAAAGTTAACTATAAATATTTGGGCCCTTAAAACGTTATGTACAACACACACCGTTATCCTCACAGCCTACTTTACTGAATTTTCTGGGGGTGAATTAGAACTATATTTAAAATTTCATCAAAATCGTTTAGCTGTTTCCAGTAAAAAATATTTTTCGGTTTTTTACCAGTTTTTAGAGCACAATTTGATCTACCGAGCATAGCCACAAAGCTCATCTTGGTGATCGCGATGCACAATTTGAGTTGTTCATACAACGTGATTTAAACGTCGATTAAAAAAATTACTTCGAGAATCTAGAATCCGAGAGAGAACATTTTGAGTTTTTGCTACTTTTAATTGTGGCATATACTGTACACTGTACAGTTACATAACATTATTATTTCAAGAAAACTTATCTCTAAGAAGAGATGACTTTAATCCTTGATTGGATATGATGTTTTGATGAAGAACTTCTTCGTAGCATAGGATCAAAAAACACAAGCAATACTATGGTACACATTGCATTTATTATGCTCATGTTTTGACAATTATTTTGTCATCTTCGGAGCTCAAATGCGGTTAAGAATTGTATTTTTGTTAACAGAAAATACTGTTCTTATTCGTTTTTGGATCCTATGCTACGAAGAAGTTCTTCATCAAAACGTCATTATTATTTCAATTTTTACTTTTACATAAGTATATTAATTATTTTTCGTAAAATATCACATACCTATCAACTTTCTTTATTAAAATTGTATAATTTGGATCAATAAAATATATAAATGCAAATATACAAGACATTCATTGTGCTGTTGTTAATATTTGTTATTTTAATCACAACATTGAAATCCAGATTCGTAAAGACTACTGTCAAGTACTTTTTTAACATTTGTGAAAAATTATTAGTTATAGAATTTTAGTCTCACAACGCTTTTCGAAATTATTTTAATTACCTGCAATTATATTTACACTGCTTTTACCTTCAATTAGATGCATTCAAATTTTCTGACGACGAGCAAGACTAATAGAGCTTCAGTTAGAAGCATCGTGGTTTCGGTTTTAGCCTCAGTATCATTCTGAAGAGACCCCCATTTTTTTAACATCTTAATAGTGCAACTTTATTTAAATTACGTTTGTGAACTTAGCACAGCAAAGTTGGAAAATTAAAAAAAAAAAACTAAATAAGAGTACCTACTTGTCGCACGCCAAATATTTCTGCGTACTTACTAACTTTTAAAATAAATACCACAAACTTACAATATTTCAAAACCACGCACAAGCGAATCACTAACTGCAATCAAGAAAATGTATTAAGAAAAAATGTTGTACTCTTGCGCTTGCCAACGGTACTCTGACGAAGAATTATAAAAAAAATTCAAAATTTACTATTTTCGAAAAAAGTTTATTCCTATTGAGTGTCTCGTTAGCATGTGGCCTAATTAAAAACTTTGACTTATAAAATTATTTTGTAAAATGATTTTTTACTGCGTTTTCTAAAAAATGTATATTTAATTGACAGTCAATTAAATATATATTTAAAAAAAAAACGCAGTTCTATTCAAACAATTAACTATTAACAACTTAGTAATTTAGTCGCTCACTTAGTAATTTAGTCGCTCACTTAGTAATTTAGTCACCCAACTATTATTTTCTCGTCACGCGCAGTCGGTCGCTCACTTAGTAATACAGTAACCCAAATTGATTATTTTTGTCACCTAAAATTATAATTTACAGTCACTCGTTTAAATACTACCCATTTTCTAATCAGCAATTTGATTTTAATTTATTCTCTTATAATAGTTTCCTTGAAATCGAAAATCGAAATTCTTTTATTTAATTTGTAAAACATAAGTCGAATTTTTCCTCATAAAATTAATTTGTAAAATTATTTTTTACAGTAGTACAAACACTTGGAAAAATTTTAAAAACTCAAAATTTCAAAATCAAAATGTTCTTGAAGTTCCGTTAGCACGCGGTCTAGATAAAAAACTTTTCCTCATAAAGTTCTATTGTAAAATTATTTTTTACAGTAGTTTGGACACTTATTTATGTAAAAACGTAGACAAAAAAAAATCAAAAAGATAATAAAAGTTTCTATTTAATATGGCTTGCTGCCAGCTCTATAAACAGAATTTAATTTATTTTATTATTTTATTTTGAAAATATTCCTAACTGCTCGTAGGTTCCAAGCAAAAATATATTTACAAAAAAAAAATATATAAACAAAAGATATTTATGTAGGCCCGTACTACTGTAATAAATCATTTTAGAAAAAAACCTTTACCAGTAAAAGTTCTTTATCTGGGCCGCGTGCCAATGAAACTTAAGATTTTGACTTTATTCAAAATTTTTGAATTTTCAAGAAAGTTTTAAGTGCCCGTACTACCGTAAAAAAATCATTTTACAAAATAACTTTATAAGTAAATTTTTTTTATCTAGGCCGCATGATAACGAAACTAAAAAAAATTAACTTTTTTAGAAAATTGTGAATTTTGAAATTTTTCTTTTCTATAATTCTTCGTTAGAGTACCATGGGCGCGCGCAAGAGTACTACATTTTTTCTTAATACATTTTCTTGATTGCAGTTATAGTCCAGGAAATAAAGACAAAAAATAAGTCAAACTTCGGAAAAATTAGGGGAAAGCTGAATTTTTGCATGAACCTTTCTTTTTAAAATATTTAAAAAAAATTATCCTCAAGGTCCCCACCGATACATGTTGTAACGCGGCCGTACCGACACGCAAATAAGGTTACAAATGTAATAATTTTATGATAATTGTGGCTCTGATTTACGCAACGGTTATCTAACTTTTCACAGACATGCGCAAGCTGCTGTTCGCTGACCCGTGGGAAAACGCCGTTGAAACTGCACTGATTTCCTGTAAATTTTACTTCAATAGATTTTCTTTAGGGTCGCCACCAATTTTTACTAAAATTGGAAAAGTTATGAACAATGGAAAAATTCAACAATAAAAAATATTTTTATACAAAGTAATTGTCTATAATAGACGTTTATTATTGATTATGAAATGCTGTAACAATGAAATACAATTTGAATTGTTTCTGAATGACGAAAATTAGTTAATAATACTTAATTCTAAGTTGTCTCGAGACTTTGGGTGGGGGAAAACAGGACTTAAAAGGACTTACGAAGCGACTCGGTGCTGGCGTATGCTGTAAATACTTCCTTGTTTCTGGCGTATATTAATAACTTTTCCGTGAGCGCAATTTTCCTGCGTATCACCACGGTATTTCACAATAAACTTCACTTATTTATTATCACGGGTACTTTTCTGACCCTATTTCACCTTTACACAATATTAAACTCACTTCGCGATCACTTTGTCGCTACCTTTTACACTTTTTCAATATTACTTGTAACTCCGCGGTCATTTGCCGCCTTCGCTTCACTTTATAATATTTCTATTACTTTTATACCTTTTAATATTATTATTTTATACACGCTTTTATCTTTGGCGTATATTACAATATTAGCTTTTAACCGTGTCACCAGTTATGACCTGTTACCACTGCAGACTCCCACCCCTTTCCTCTTAACTTAGCACGATGCTTACAGTTTGAGTGCTATTTTTTCACTGCTTAAGAATTGCGCGGTTTCTTCTATAGCGCCGCGTCATTCTCCCCTCTCTTTTTCTTCTTCTTGTTCGCTTTTTAGGTAATGGATAAAGGAATAAACTCTACTTCAATCATATACTCACACAACATATACATTTTAAATATCGGCGGGAAAGCCGTACTGTTACAATGTGTCACTAAAAATGTTACGCGGGTCAAATTTACAAAAAACGAATTTTCGCGAAAATATTGTTAACGGTGACTTTTATAGCAAAAATAGTGGTTATCAAATTTGTAGCTTCGAAAATTTCCTACAAAAATATATAGTTTTTCTTTTTTCCGTAAGACTAAAATTACAAAATTACAGTCTTGCCTCACGGGGTACGCTCCGCTCGGCAGCGACAACAATAGTGAAGCCTTCGGCTCCACCGTATTCTGAGTAACTTTTCCAGTTTTTCTTTCCCCATAAATCTTATTCGGACTATCATGAACATATACAAAAAAATTAGATTTCTTCGATGTTTCAACTATTCCTTTGGATTTTCGTTAAATTTTTTTCACCAAACCACCCTTGTATTAAGGCGAACAAAATAAAGAAAATATTCAAATCGGTCGGCATTTGATTTTTATATACCTATATATATATATTATAGACGTAGTGATAGTGATTTTTGACAAAACACCGTCATAGTTCAGCCATATTTTTTACAAAATATTTAGAAATTACGTATATATACAAACCTTCCTCGTTAATCGATCTTTCTACTAGTGAAAACCGTTTCAAAATCCGTTGCGTGGTTTAGAAGAAGTCCGCGGAGAAACAGATAGAGGGAAACGGTGACTTTATTTTATAGTATGTAAGTAATGATGATAATTTTTATCGAAAACTGTAAGTCTTACGAAAAAAAGTAATACTATGTTTTTTTTTATAGGAAATTTTCTAAGCTACAAATTTTTTGCCTACTATTTTTTCACAAAATTCACCGTTAACGAGATTTTCGCAAAAACCCGTTTTTTCTGACCTTTCATCCCGCGTGACATTTTTAGCGGCACATGTAGCCGTGTGGACTTTTGGAATATTGTTTAAAACCACGAAAGGAAGGTTCATGCAAAAATCCAGCTTTTCTCTAATTTTTCCACAGTGAAATGTCTCTATTCCCTGCACTTTTAAAATATTGAAATTGTGATCTTAGCACAGCATTTTTGATTTTTGATTATTTTTGGCGTAAATTTACGGTAGTTTTTTAAGACTTAGTAAGTACGCTAGAACTGTTTGGCGTGCTACAAATACTCTTATTTTGCAACTTTTCTGTGTTCACAGACGTATTTAACTTTTAATTTTGCTAATGTATTTAATTATATAGCTGTAAAATGACAAGTGCAAATTAAACAAATCTTTATTCGCAGGGAAGGACAACAGTCACAAGAAGAATGGCACAGACTTTATGGTCGATGTTCAGGCAATGAAATCTATCACATTACTCTTGGAGACAGCCGATTTTTCGGAGAATATGAAGGGAAAAGCTTCACGTACGCCAGTTTCCATTCACACAGAAAGTATGTTCACGGTTACTTAAACAATAATTTATTTAATTTACCTAAAATTGAAACTATATCGGCCAAACTATTCGCGCACTGAACAAAGTTGACTGGACTGATTTTCACCAAACTCCAACTAAAAACTAAAGTTCGACGTCATGTAAAAATAATCAAAGCATGCTTAACTACAGAACAAAAGAACGGCTGATTTTTTTTTCTTTTTGAAATATTTCCGAAACTTTCTTGAAAAAATAAATAGAATATTAAGCCGTTATGAAAAGTACTACCATTATTATATAAAAATCATCGTTATAGCAAATATTTCTTCTCCGCATGCACCAATTTTCCCCAAAGACAATAGTGCTCTTCATATTTGCGTATCAAACATCTTCCCAAAATTTGGCTTCAATCTGTTCATATGTTTGACCTGTATCGTGCTCACAGACTAACAGACAAACAGTAGACGCACAGAGTTTTTCCAAAAATATGTTTTTTGGATTCGGGGAACGAAAGATAATTGTAAAGTGAATTTTGACCTATACTAGTACCATTCCCCACTTGTGGGTTGGAATGGTAAAATGACAGTGGAAAAATCGGTAGGGATCAATGCGACAGCAAATAAAGTTTTTAAACAATGAAAAAAAAATTAAAAAAAATTAAGACAATTGCTTTTATTGAAATCCACTGAAAGGAAAAAATAATTTTATAATTATGTAATTAAATTCATAATTATAAAATCGTGAGCTGTATATTGTATGTTTATTAGTAGTGGAGTGCAGTAAGGTTTATACCAACGAACCCGGGTCCACTGAACGGATATTTGTAAAACCTTTTGGGATATGTTTTTAACACTAAATGCTAAAATGTTTACCCATTAATTACTTCGCTTTTGATATACAGGGTGTCCCATTAAGAATGGGACATAGAACAACCGCAGATTCTCCAATTCCAAATAAAACGATTAAGCGAAATATGTTTAGATAAAATGTTACTTGTTTCCGAAATACGGGGTGTTGAAGTTGAAAACTGAAAAATTATTAATGTCCAAAATTTTTTTAATACACCGTGTAATTTTACTCAAATCGGCACACTTGTTAAATATCATAAAATGCACCTAACAATAAAAAAATTAGTTCAGTACGCTCTACCAGTGGCGTACGGCAGGAGTAAGTAATGCTTGTACCCCTTCTTAATGTTACGCCGCTGTCTAAATTTTAATTTTGACTATAATTTTAATTTTTTTGATATTTTCTAAGTCAATAATGTACACTTGTTAGTTTGTTGTAAAGTCATTGGTTTTCGAGATATTCGCAATTAAAGATAGATAGACATGTACTTTTTATTTGTATTATTATTAAAAATATTCATTTTTACAATTTTGTGTTAAAAAAACTACGAATATCTCGAAAACCAATGACTTTACAACAAACTAACAAGTGTACATTATTGACTTAGAAAATATCACAAAAATTAAAATTATAGTCAAAATTAAAATTTAGACAGCGGCGTAACATTTAGAAGGGGTACAAGCATTACTTACTCCTGCCGTACGCCACTGGTAGAGCGTACTGAACTAATTTTTTTATTGTTAGGTGCATTTTATGATATTTAATAAGTGTGCCGATTTGAGTAAAATTATACGGTGTATTAAAAAAATTATGGACATTAATAATTTTTCAGTTTTCAACTTCAACACCCCGTATTTCGGAAACGAGTAACATTTTATCTAAGCATATTTCGCTTAATCGTTTTATTTTGAATTGGAGAATCTGCAGTTGTTCTATGTCCCATTCTTAATGGGACACCCTATATATGATATTAGGGTGTTTGTTATTTTCCAAATTGTTTTTTTTATACCCCCCCCCCCGAATTTTTAGTTTTTGTCCTAAAAAAAGTTTCAGTTTAAAAAAAGCGCTTAATTTTGATATTAAACCGTGTTGAAATTAAGATACATTTCTTATTTAAATAACATGGAGTTTTTTCATTTTGTACATTTATTTTTTTTTCTCTGAAATAAATGAGCGGGGCGCAGTAAGATTAATCTTAATTTGAATTCGGTTACTTAATAGTAGGTATCTTAAAATCTTTTTTTCGGGATGAAATTTCGAAATTGGGCCCTAGGCCGCTATGAAGTACCTACTAATTTGTAAAATTTGATTCCGAAATTTAAGATAATATAATATTTTAGGGGCCCTAAAAAGGACCTTAAGGTTCAAAATCGAGCTTTGGGGACCTATGAAGTATCGATTAGTGAAATTTATCCTCAAAACGAATATTTTAGGAAAGAGTATGTTAATAATTTCAAATTTGGATATTTTTTGTACAGGGTCTAATTTTAGGTTTTCATAGGGGCCCTACAAAGAACATAGAGTTAAAAAATACTAAGACGTTTGTAAAATTTTCCACAGAATACGAATATGGAATAAAAAAGTATGGTTTCTATTTAAAATTTCAAAGTTTGGCCTACGAGACCCTTTTAGGACACTCAGGCCCAAAATCTAATTTGCCATTCGATAGACAGGAAAAAACTATTATGAAAACCGTTTTAACATTTTTAGTCCGGCTTACCCGATAAGAAATATTAGGCCGTTCCGGGACTTTTTAAACACTCTGTATAATAATTGTCGTCTAATTGGCTGTTTTTTTTTGTCTTCAAATAATCAGCGTTTCTGTGAAAAAATATAGACTGGGACAGAAATTATGCAAATTTCACGTACATATTGCGACCTTATACTTTTCAATAGTTTTGACCAAATTTTAAAAATGTATAAATTTAACAATATTGTTTTTATTTCTTGCGTGGAAAAAGAGATTGAAATAGCTAATGTTATACACGATTATTGTTAATATGGTTCTAATATGCAACTCTAAAAATTATAGATACGCATGACTGATGATATTTGTTTTCTTCCATTAATCATTTAATTATACTTAGCCAACTGGTTATAATCGATTAATCGGATGAATCAATAATGGTCAAACAGTTGTCGGGAATGGAGTAGCTAGTAGTATGTAGATTCTTAGCATTCAGGACTAAAAACCAGTTATCATTTCTACTTGAAAAACACGTGCTCGTTTACAGATATGGAGTTGCGCTAGTCGGAGTACGTCCAGCTGAGCTTCCTGAATTTTATGAAGATACAATCTTGTTAAATCCGGGCCCTCGTCATATAATGAAAAAGAGCGACACTTGCTACTATATGAGCATCACGAAAGAGGAGAACTCGGCGTTTGTTGTCGCCAACCAGCAAACGGTCGCTGATACTGGTGCCGCAGCAACGACGGCGACGACGACGAGCGGCGGAGGTAGCGGCGGCAACGAGAAGGATCCTAGTTATTGTAAGACAGATCTATCAACCGCAGGCAACACCAATAAAGCTGACGGTACTACAACAGATAACAATATACCGCAAGTTACTGTACTACAAGTCCCGTCCCGGTGTAGTTCTGTCAGTGAGTGTTGTGAAACGGTGTTGCGCATGCGCTTAAATAATAATAATTAACCATATATTTTATTACATTTTATATCAGTGTTGTCTACTTATTTATCTTTTGATGACTCGGTAGTAATCTAACAGCAATCGACTCTATCGGTAGTCCAAATTACAAATAAGCGTTGTTATATAGGTTGAAATAATCAATTCTATTATTGTAAATGGAAAGAAAAATAAATTTAATAATTGCATTCATATTAAAAAATACTGCTAGTGATAGTCTTCATCATTCCATTTAATCAAGCATCAGCAATTATAAACAGTTTTAATTGTTTACATTTCATAATTCAACTATTGAAAAAGCCCCTTGAGATCTATAGGGATAGTACAGACTTGAAAAAAAACCTTTTATTTGTGAAGAATTTAACATTATTATTATTATTTTCATTCTGGCGAATAATTAGAGTTTTTTAACCAATTTTCGAAAAATGGGATTATTTGTGAAAATATTGAAAAAAGTTATTTAGAATTTCAGCTCAATTGGATAACGAAAAGTGGGTCAAAAGTAACTTGCCAGATTCGATTTCAGACATACAGTCAGACACCGGGACAGGTGAAACCAAATAAAAGCTTGTAAAAAGTACTTATAATTCAGTCCTTAGTGTATATTTTAAGCCTACCACAATGCATTCTGGCACATAAAAGTAGGTCATAAATTAAAATTCGTTTCGTGTCTATTACAAAAACACTAACAACGCGTTGTGGTTCTCTTAAAAAATGTCAGATGTAAAAAATAAATAAAACAGTAATAAACAAGTCGTCATCTTCACCGTGAATTACAATCAGTTTAAGTGTCAATAATAATTGTGCTTCAATAATATTCATTACTTCATTATTTCAAACCAATTCTCGTTTTTTCGGAGCGCATCTTACACGATCACCATTGCGGTCACTATTATATGTATCAGTAATGATTTACGTACAAGAAAGTTTGTATAGTTATAAATTTAACATAGGAATGGCTAAAAAACGTGGGAAGAATTCACATGTCTTGTTAAAGTAAATTAGCAGTGAACGAACGAGTTGGTTAAAGATGAGGTGTCTGGCAACTGGTGGATATTTTAAAGACATGATGTTTTCAGCTGAAATAAGTAATGTCACCAGCTACAATAAGCGCAGCTGCTATTGATGTTGGTGACATTAAATTATTATTATTGCAGTGCAGCGTGTCCAGTCTATACTCCATTATCCAGTACTGATGTAGGAAGGTAAAAAATACCGAATTTGCTTCAATATTGAATCTGGTCGTCAGTACCTACTTGTATTGACGATTGATTTGACTTTACAGTTTACACTTTAAATAATACTGTATTTTTAAGAATTCAAAGTATTACTGATCGTGTAAGGTGCGCTAAATTGAAATCTTTATCATCTTAGCGGACAACAATCTAAATTAATTTCCGTATTCAATTTAGAATGCGGTTAGGTGTACAATTTTAAACTGAAAAACAAACTTCTTTTATCTAACATCAATCAGGTATAAATTACGATTTTAGGATATTTATTATCACTTTATATAGTTCGCCTATGCCTAAAATTTACACTAATAATTGTATACAAAACAGTCAAACTGCAATACTAAACAATCGTAAATTGCAAAGAATATTTAAAGCACAAAATAAAATGGCCTTGCAATGGAGACCAAACAATAATGAAGTATGAACAAGGCACCCGCTGTATTATCTATCACAGGGATAGCACTCAAAACTCTTCACAATAGTCTTAAAACACTTCAGTTGCAACCCAACACATAACACTCACTACAGACAAAATAACTCACTGTCAACAATACAGGATATGTTCTTGGCATAGCAATACCAAACGCACATAACTTTTACAGTACACTAATCTTGCAATAAAGGTCAAACTGCAATGGCATCTGAACAAAGTAATTGCACGGTGCCTATCGTATTATCCATCATCGAGATGATACCCAAACCGTTCATAGGCTTGAAACACTTCAAATTATTGCAATCCAACACACATACAATTACAAAAAGCCGCTTTACTAAACACCTGTCACATTGTTACGAAATGTCTTAATACAATACACGATACGGTCACCCGTAACATTCGGATCAATTTACAAAAGCTTACATCTACACAATAAACATTGACCCCATGCTAACACTTCGGCCCGTATAGCAAAACATCCGGGTTAATCCTGTGAAATTCATTGTTATTTTTACATTGGAGTTAAAAAATGCGCCTTGAAAACTAACCTCTATAATGAATTCTATGACAGCATAACTTATTAATTAGTTTTCAGATCACAAGTTGCAATCTTAAAGACTACACATTTACCTTTCAGGCTTTCAAATCAAACAAATACCAAACTTGAACGGCAGGACACAATATTGTTGTAATTTGAGAGCCCTATCACATCGCCGTTTTGATGAAAAACAAATTAAAAAACCGTTAAGACTTATTCAGGATACCACAGATGGTCAGCTTCGGAATTCTATTTTTTATTCCCTTTCCGACACGTGAAGCTTCCTTAAAGTTAAAATGACCAAGAAAATCTATTAGATGTTATAAAAGTTACCCTTTGTTCCAGCACATGGTGCTTTTGAAATATTTACAAACAGATTGCCTAAAAGCTATTCTGAACATACACAATTAATTAGTGCAACAAAAAGGTCATTTTTTCTAACAAAATAAAGTTACATTTGAAACATGTTCACTTCATGCTTTATTTATTTTCCATAAATGCCTTGAATGTAATTTAGTTCAAAAATTTACCTAGCCATAACTGTGTTCTATCTTTGTCACACTACAATTCAAGTCCAATTCACAGATAACGCTAATAAAGTTAGGTTAGATATAAATTACAAATTTTCTTTCTGATTTACAATAAAAGAATTCATTTGTTTAACAACAAAATACAAAATTGCTGTCGCAAATTTTAAGTCTTATGATGTTTGTTTGTTTTTAATTAAATACCGTAAATAAAAAGCATTGCGAGTCAATTTTTTCGATTTTTAATTAATAAAGTTTGCAACACAGAATTTAAGTTTTGAGTAGAATTTGCTTTTGCTATTTGCATGAATGATATTCTCTTTAAATCCTTCTAATATCAGACTGTTTTAAGCCTTATTGTTTACAACCTTTGTAGTGATTTATTTGTTGTCATGAATATACACACTGTGTCGCGTTTGCATAATATGTACATTATACATACGATTTGCATGTTAATGTTTAACATTGTTTCCGATAAGAAGAATTTTGGTCACAAGTAGGAATCAGTAAAATATGGGTATTATTTCCATATACTTACAATAATAAAGCAGTATTGTTTACGATAGTTTATTAGGGAACGAGGACAGAAAAAAAATATGATAAAGTATTTTTTTTTAGATTTTCCGTCACCCACACCATGTTGTGACTTCATTAGGAACGGGAAACTTTTGATTTCATGTCTTCGGGGTAATTATTCGAGACAATATTTTCAATAAATCAAAACACAATTATGGTGACGTTTACATTAAAAAAATTGTTATTCAATTATTAATTTTACCGTTCCAACCCACAAGCAGGGGTGAATTGTACTAGTTTAGGTCAAAAATCACTTTTCAAAATTTTACAATATCTTTTCGTTTTGAGTTCCCCCGAATCCAAAAAACATATTTTTGTCTCTTAGTCTGTTTGTCTGTGAGCACGATGCAGGCCAAACCAAATTTTAGGAGGATGTTTGGTATGCAAATATGAAGAGCTCTATTATTTTTGTTTTTTCACCAACGCCGTGTGGTAACAGATTTGTTAGTTATTTAATTTATTGATTGTGTCGTCGTGTGTTCTCAGTGTTAACTACATTTAGAAGGCAATCGCCAGATTTTACGTTTGGTATAAAGTGGTCGGTGGTCGGATTTTTATGCCCCATAGTGGGGTTTTCCCAAACAACGGGAGTTCTTACTTTTCTCGCCCTACGCCCCTCGCGCCGTCTGAGAAAAGCTAGCCGTGGCCTAGTGAACGCTAAAGTGGCGTTACACCCATATAGTGCTTCTATACTACAATAATAGGAATGTACTGTTACCGCCCGGTGGCCGAGCGGTTAAGACGTAAGGCCAGTAATCGCAGGGTCTATGGGGTTCGATTCCCGCCAACATCATTGGAAATTTTTTTTTCTACTCCATTTTATTTCCACTTGATATTTATATCTAATATATAAAATTCTCGTGTCACAGTTTTTGTTGCCATACTCCTCCGAAACGGCTTGACCGATTTTGATGAAATTTTTTGTGCTTATCCGGTATCTATGAGAATCGGCCAACATCTATTTTTCATCCCCCTAAATGTTAGGGGTAGTCCACCCCTAATTTTTTTTTTTAATTTTTTAGACAAAATTTTTAATTTCTATTTTTTTATGATACAACATACAAAAATACATACAATCCTCAATTTTCACCCTTCTACGATCAACCCTTATTTTTTAATAGCCATTTTAGTAATTTAATCATTTTTCCTCTCCGGTCGAAAACTGATCAATCGTCATTTAATTAGTTATCCCCGCCAGATGTCTACAGGTGTCACTTCGCCAACATCTATTTTTCATCCCCCTAAATGTTATGGGTAGTCCACCCCTAAATTTTTTTTCTTCCTTCCCCATTCGTTCTTTTGCACCCGAGTGAAACCGGGCGGGACCGCTAGTATTATATATAATATATTTCTCAAATATTTTTATTTTTTTTTAATTTTAAATTTTTTAAGTTACATCGATAAAAAAACCTATTAGTTCGCAGTTTCAACAATACATATATATTTTTATCGTGAATAAGAAATTGGATTTTCAAACAATCCTTTTTTTATTTACATTTTTAATATTAATTATCTATGTGTTATGTTTATTTTGGAGGAAAAATAAAAATAATGTCTCACACTTTGGAAAAAGACGTGAAATCTTAAAAAAAAATCGAAGAAGTAAAAACTTCTTTCTGTGCTAAATTCAAAACCCTGAGGTGACTGGATCTCAAGATTATAACTTAAAAAAAAAAGAATTTCGAAGCAGACAAGGAATTGAAATCCAACCTCGAAATTCTGTGCTTATAAAAGCTACAAGAGCAACAGCAAAAAAAAAGTGCACAGACGGCGTTTTTTTAGTGGTAACTAAAGGAGTTATGCGAAAGCCGTCTTTGCATTTTTTTTTTTGCTGTTGTTCTTGTAGCTTTTATAAGCACAGAATTTCGAGGGTGGATTTCAATTCCTTGTCTGCCTCGAAATTCATTTTTTTTCGACGTCTTAGGCACAGAATTTCGAGCTTGATTTCAATTTCTTGTCTGCCTCGAAATTGTTTTTTTTTTCAAGTTATAATCTTGAGATCCAGTCGCCTCAGGTTTTTGAATTTAGCACAGAGCGAAGTTTTTACTTCTCCGAAGTTTTTTTTTTAATATTATATACAGTATGTTTCCAGATTGGTGAAACCATTCATGTAAAAGGTAAAAAAATTCTCGATTCAAATTTTTTGGGGTTCAGCCCTGCTTGGTTAAAGATAAATTTGTCATAAATGTCAAGTATGTCTTGGGAATTTTCGAAAAGCTTATTTTTCTCTTCAGTAGACGTCGCAAATACATAATATGGCAAACAGTTATTAAGAAAAGTTGTTTAGAATCAAAATCTAGACCCCTGTAACAAATTACAAAATCCTCGACAGACTACGATTTTAACAGTGGAACAGAATATGCTTCACCTATTTCTTCCATTATAGCTAAATCTATCGCTTTTGGGGGAAATGTCTGAAAACAAGTTTGTAGAGAATATTAATCTTATTTTTACTGGAAGGAACAACCTGCGTGATTTTTCTTCTCTTTTAAGCGAATTATACATATTTTATGTTATTGCGTCCGCCATTTTGTGTCAATCATTCTAATAGTACTAACAGACGGTCGAACTTGGTTCGAAGCGGACAGCGGATCTGGTCCGCTCCGTACCAAATCTGTTCGTCTGTACAGTAGTCTGCAAGTCCGCCCGGTTCGATGGGAACAGATTCGGTCGTCTGTTGCAACCGCCGTACCGCCGTACCATGTCCGTTGTCGGACCGGACCAAGTTCGACCGTGTGTTAGCACTATAAATTTTAATTTTTGACCACACAGTCATAATCAACGACTTCGAAGTAGTTTTTAATTTTTTTTTTATTTTAGAAAATTAATGTTTAAGAGCAAATTTTTTATACTCACTATTAGAAACTAAATGCAAAACGTCACAAAAATCCATCCACTAATTTGTTATGAAGTTTTTGATTTTTTGTGCCTATAATTGCATTTTGTGCGTGATTTTTGTAAGTACGCATCTTTTTATTGCATTGAGTTAGAAACTTCAATATTTTACAGGACTGCAGGATTGTAGACCTTAGTATTTGATTGATATTAATTTTAACACGATCCCGCCTCTTATGTTTCTTATATTTTGAAGACCAAACTTTTCAACACGTATTTTCTCCGTAGATTTATTTGGTAACTTAAATGAAAACAGGATTACGTATGCCAAAAAAACTTGTTAGTGTGTGTCTTCAATAATGAATGAATAACTGTATTTTTTATTTGTTGGATTTCTTTATAATCTATTGTTATCGATGAATTTTATAATCTGGGCGTGCACTATCCATTCAAATCTGTTGTATGTACTCTGCTTAGATTTAGATTCTACTGTAACCCTTCTACTTTTATATAGTAGTGCACGTTACTGCATCAGCATTAGAAGGGTTAAATTAGAACTACCAATCTAATTACAACTAAACAATCTCTCTATCAGCGTCATTTCCGGACAATTCTCAATTTGGTGACTCAAGACAGTGTCTGAAGGATAGTTCACCAGCATCGCTGACCGCTGATGCCAACGCAACCGGAAATCATCTAGATATACCTCGCGCTGGTGAAAATCCAAATCTCTTGAGTCCGGAAATAATCAACCAGAGACGTGGAAGTCGTAGACCGAGTATTCTTCCCGTTCCGGATATGTTCACTAGCTCGACGTTAAATATACCTCAAGATCAACAAGACGAGGGCGATGAAAGTGATGATGAATTAGAAGATGATGTACCTTGGAGATCACCGAGTGAAAAGATTGCGTAAGTTGTTATATTTATTGTGCTTCCTTAACAATAGCATGTATTTTCTTTCTAATTCAACTTTGCTTCAAATTGTTAAATTCTCAGTGCACAAATCTCTTCCTGTCTTTTCTTTCAAGACAAAGCACTTTTTATATTCACGTCAGTGATGAGAATCAGGTCAAGAAATATTTCAACAGTAGTCAGGTAAAGTTTAAACTTTCTACATGTCTTAAAAATTATGCTTCATAGGATTTTGGCACAAGAATTTACTCCAATGTAAAAATAAACACCATTAGAAAATTATGCAGACATTTCCTTGATAAAATTTCAAAAATGTTAACATCAAACGAATAATTTGCATTATTATAGTGGACAGAATAAATAAAAGAATTAAATAACTGAGATGATCGTTTCTCAAAACTAAAGAATTGTAATCTGATATGGGAAGGGGGGGGGGGCAATCTACCAAAAAAAAATTAGACACGGTATACGAAAAATTCTTTTCAAGTTATAATCAAGTGTTACCTAAAAACAACCTTCAAAACAAAAAAGAAAATCAGTTTATCTCTCTCCCCCCGTGTCGAGCCAGTCCTGCCATGATAATAATGTAAAACTTTGATATACGTTAAAATATATTGTGTGAAGACCGTGAGGTTTTCACTTCATATTTTGGATTTTTAGGGGGTCGCGATACTCGAAAGATTGAGGGGTGGTGGATTAGATAATGTAAATAAGTTTAAATTACAGTGAATTACAAATATTTCGAAAAATAATCTCTTCAGCTTCACCGATAAATTCTTTATGGTACTGGTTTAATATTGTCAGTTCTTCTCTGAAAATAATTATATTTCATGTTTCGTTCTCAAGATCACTAAGTAGTACATGTCTTTGTCTCTAGATAACGCCACAATTCAGATGAAATGAGAAAGAAACAGCCCTGTGCCATCTCTCGTCATGTTATTTCATAATGTTCTTTGTGCGCTCAACATTCAGAATCGTTTTTTTCGTTAAAACATTTTTCAGCAATAAAGTGTTTTTCAACGTGATTTTTTAAAGTGTTTTTTTTTAGTTTTGTTAACTAAATTTGATTGGTCGCAAATGTGAATAATTTGAGATACTCAAAAGTGTATCCAAATAAGATAAAAATATGCCTATATTTGTTGCTTTTGATAATTAATAGTCCTGTTTTGACAATTACCAAACATTGTTTTTTTTTCATATACCTATATGTTTTAGACTAGCTCTAAACAAACTACTTAGTGATCTTAAGAGCGAAACATGAGATATAATTGTACAATAATTAGACCGATTTTTTCGCTCAAAGAGATCACCCCCAATCTTAGTTTTTCTTCCATTAAACGGAAAAGGGAAGAAGAATCAGGAATTCACACCCCTCTTCAATTCGTATTCATTTTGGACTATAACATGACGAGAGATGGCACAGGGCTGTCTCTTTCTCACTTTATATAAATTGTGGCGTTTTCTAATGACAAAGACATGTACTACTTAGTGATCTCTTCGAGCGAAACAATTGATATAATTATGATCGAGCTTCACCCGCCTTCGGCGGGCTTACTTGATCATACAATTTCTATTGTTGGTATTATTCTATTTTACAAAATGTGGATCACATTTGAAATTCATCACCGCACGAAGCCTATTTAAAATGGGCTCAATCGGGCCACTTTAAGGGTGGTTTTTAGGGGTTGAAAAATATTTTTGGACCCAAAAATACCGAAAGAGTTCTCCGAATAGTTTCAAAATTGAAATTTATCCCATTAGTAAAGATAAAAATGTACTGCCAAATTTTTATTAAAATCGGCCCGAGAGGACCAGACTTAAACATTTTATGAAAACGTTAGTTTATAGATATGGATTTACTTAATGAAGGGTGAATTTAATTTGGTAAATTGATAGTAATATTGAAATTAAGAAAAAAAAACTTTTTTTAAGGAATGCATGAAGGGGTTTTAATTTTTATTTTGTCCAAAAACAAAAGGGTTAAGTTCACATAATAAAGCCACACTGTCTGTATTAGCAAATACACTATATTGTCGGCAGGGTTTCGCACTGCGACCCGAGGTTTTTTAATATATAAAATAAGTCTATGTATTTTAAATTATATAAATTCTATTCACAATCAAAACACATTTTTTATAATTTATTTTTAAATTTTTATTTACTGTGTAGGTACCTGTTTTATTTTTGGTGTTTATAAAAGTTACAGTTTGTATCAGATAATTAAAAAAAAAACTAAAAAATGATTGGATTCTCAACACTTCTTACCGTTACGTGTTTCTTGTTTTGTATATAATATATAATTAAGTAAACAGATTTTTATTGTTTGTTGAAGTTTTATTACGTAAATAAATAAAAACTCTCAACTAAGTTTTCAAACTTTGTTAAATAAAGTAATCGAGCAATTTTTCAAACAATATATTGACAAAATTTAAAGTTCTAATTCAATAGATTTACGTTTCAATCCTGATTTGCAATTTCTTCAGAATTGAGCTAAAAATATAAAAATTAATTATTAATTAAATTCAGGTAGAATTCAATTTGAGTTTTGACGTGATAACGTCTTATAAATTGATGAAACACCGGCTGCATGCACGAAAAAGTGTAACGTTCCGAAATGTGTCACGTTCCGCCATGTGTCACGTTCCGCCTGACCCTGTGCGTGCAAGCGAGAGCGCAGTATAAGCCCAAGTTTGACAGCTACTAAAATTTAGGTTATGTATTATTAAATATGATATTCGAGCGGAATACGTTATCACGTAAAACTATCATCCGTAAACCGACTTTACAGACAACCAATTTTTTTTTATAATATCATAATATTAATAATAAAAATTATAATATTTTAAAAAAATGTTATAATTTTTTCAGTAATGTTTTGATGTTATAAAAAACTCAAATTGAATTCTATTAGAAATTAATTAATAATTAATTTTATGTAGTGGAGATTATCAGACGTAAATCAAAGATTTCAAACTTTGTTATATTAATATATAATTGACGTTTTGGTCGGGATTAGGATCATCTTCAGAATACTTTAACACTAAAAATAAATAATAAAAATTCTATAAATATTAATGAACAATAAATATAAATAGTAAGACATAAAAATCTAAAAACCTCGGAACCCGGTTTCACTGATTAGATTTTCGTAAAACCTTTTCGATTGCATTGTTAAAAGCTTAAACAAAAAAGTTTGCCTATCAAAATTTGCCGTTTTCGATTTCAACAATACAGGGTGTGGCGTTTATCTAGAGACGGTTGGACTCGGTTATTTTGACAGAAAGATATTTTTTTCAGTATTCGGAAAAAAGTTCGATGTTAAATCGACTTTTTTTCCAAAACTAAGTATCCAAATTGGTGCAAACTCCCGATACATATTGTTAGTACCCAAATGAAGTAGATCCTAAGTGGATTACGTTTAAATTAGATTTTTGCAATTAAACCATCGGTTTTATTGTCGATTTTTGCTTCAAAAAAACATGTATGACTATCTCATTTTCGCCGTAACTCCGTCAATTTAAATGATAATAACATTTAGCAAAGCTAATTTTCAAGGGTTTTTCAAGCTGTATAAAAAATCCATTTAACATTTTTTACCAAAACTGTGTTGTCTCGCTGTAAGTGACGTTGAAAGGAATGAATATTTTTGTTAGCGAACAAACTCTCATGTCTAAACAGTCATAACTTTGTTTCTATTGAATGTACAAAAATATAAAAAAGGGAATCGATTCGTAATTTAATAAGCTTCATTTTTGTTATTGTTAGTATTTTAATAGAACGCATAGTTTTTGAGTTATTCGTGAAATAGCGCTCGGAAATGTCCATATTTCAAAGAAAAATCGAGATTTTCAATCGCAAATAATTAGATAAATATCGATCCTAATAAATAACTTCATAGGATACGTTTTGCTTAAAATATGTATCGATTCCTGGGGTTACTTTTTCTAAAAAAATGTCCACTCCCGAGAAGGGGTGGCATATCAAAAGCGGCACTAATAAATGGGTAAACATTTTAGTATTTAGTTTTAAAAACATATTTCAAAAGTTTTGACAAAAATCAGTTCAATGGACCCGGGTTCCGAGGTATAAACCTTACGGCACTCCACTAAAAAATTAAAAAAAAAAATATAGAAAAATAGAAAAAAATAACTAATAAATAAAATATACCAAACAGAATATAAAAAGATATTTTATATATTAATAAGTAATATATTTAAAAATTAGATATTAAGTAAAAATTTTGTTGCAAAATTTTTTTGAAAAGATTTTTTTTTTTTGAAAAATAAGAGAAATTTTTTAATTTTTATATTTCTTATTGCTTATAGATTTTTAAAACTTATTTTTAGTATTAAAATATTCTGAAGAAGGACCCAAACATCAATTAAATATTAATAAAACAAAGTTTGAAAAACAAATCGAGAATTCTTCAATAAATAAAATTGGTCGATAAATTTATTTATTGAAGAGTTCTAATCAGACGTTGGTCAAAGATTCGAAAATCGAGAATTTTTATTTATTTAGGCAGATTTTAGTTTGTGCAACAATTTAACAGATTTTTATTAAGTTCTGTTCAACTTTTCAATTCAAAACAATTTGTTTTCAATTAAGTCTGTGTAAAAAAAATCCAGTCAATTGGATGACGGTACCATTTCAAGCCCTAAAATACTAATAATAAGTATTTACAATATGATCAAAAACTAAATATACAAGGGAGTCTACTGTCCTTACTGCCTGTAGTCAACGATGAGAGCAAATTTACGCGACCGTTAGTTCGATGGGAAAACTTTTGCGCAAAACTTCTTGCAAAAATCAATAGAATAATAATCTGCTGTGATATATCTTTTTTACGTATATGCCGATTTTCCCCAAAATAATAGAGCTCTTCTTATTTACTTGTCAACTACCCAATCAAAATTTGATTTCTATTTTTCAGCAGTTTAACCTGCACTGTGTTCACAAATTAATTGCCAAATAAAAATTTTGCACGTTCTTTGAAGTGCCGGATCATCGAAACAAAAAAAATATTATGAAATGTGAATTTAAATCTATATTAGTATCATTTCCCACTTTTGGATTTAGAATGGTTAAAAAATTATTAAATTGTTAAAGTGAAATGTATTATTTATATTCCGCTTTAGTCGGCATGATTTTCCCGTAAAAAATTACAATTTTTCATATACTTAGTGACAGTAGAAATATTTAGAAATATTTGGAGTTCTGAACGAAGTTTTTTAGATATATTTCAAAGTGCATAGTTAACAAGACGTAAAATTAAATAAAAACCCTATGGGGAATCCTCTTCCAAGCTCAAGAAATATAGACCAAGATCCCAGATCTACTTTATTTCTGTACAGATAAGATTTTTTCAGTAAATGTACAATATTTAGATAAAAACGTATGCCAATGTGCTAGCTTGAAAGCGGGGGCCTTTTAGAGATAACAGGTTCTAAAGGGACATAAAATACGTGCTTACCTACGTACGCAATAGTTAATTTAGCTAATGCTCTCACTCGCACTCATATGCATGCATAATACCATTGCGTACGTAAGTAAGCAAGTGTTATAAGTACCTTTAGAACCTGTTATTTTTAAAAGGCCGCTACTCTCAAGCTAGCAAATTGGCATATATTTTTAACTAAATATTTTGCATTTACTGATAAAATGTTAGCAATACTGAAATGGCGTAGGTCTGGCGGGTCTGGGATCTTGGTATATTAGAAATCGACTATGAAGCTAAAATTATTTCAAAAGATTAAAATAAATTCGTCTATTTTTAAATATTATAAATATAATGTTTGTTGCCTTTTTAATAAAATTGTTAACTATGCGGTGGTTCGCCGCAAAAAAAGTATCCATAAGTAGGTACCTATATAAAAATTTAGCAATTTTTTTTAACTAAAAATCAAGCGTTTTAAAATTTGATAAACACTCGGTCAGACCGTAGCTATTATTTGTTGTCTAGCGGAAAAGCGGCGACATCAAGTAAAAAAAAACCTTACAGCGATATAATTAGTGTGTGTGCTGAATATACATATTATGCCTAAATTCAGCTAAAATTGGTGTTAATTTAGATAAACGGAGAAATACCAACACCCATTAATATAAAAATAATATCATAAATAACATTTAAATAATTATTTTTTTGTTACACAAAATATTAATATGTCGATTTATGATCCGCATTATATTGATGCATTTCTATAGTGTACAAATATTATTGAATTAATATTCGTTTATAAACACAACCAACAATCATTAAAAAATTATTTGCAAAATGTGGATCCTTAGTATATTTATCTGTTATTCTGTTATCAAATTGTTAAGAATGTGCTGTAGAATCACGTAGATGGTTTGAAAATATATTGCGTTTGTAAAAATTCTGTTTATACATTCCGACCATATTTTATGTTAGTATTTACTTAGATCGGTATCTCGTTCCTTAAAATATATAAATAAAGTTTTAAAATTGTTTTAGAATTAATTACTAATGTGTACTTAGTACGTGTATACTCACATTTTAATATTCGCTTACACATACTAATCTTTTAAATATAATGCATATCAACATAAACTGAAAATGTACAGGCTGTGCTAAGTTTACACAGCCAAATGTACATTACATGTTTTCTGTAGGTTGTTTTAGGTATGTAATTGTTTCCAAGTTGTTCAATGTACATAGTATAATTCTTAGACACACACGTTGCAATTCCTGATTAAGTGTTCACTAATATGTTTACAGAATATTGTACTGTACAATAAAAATTTGTTGACTGACTTAGAGTAGGTATCTAGAAAAATGGTTTGATTTTATAGACTAATATTTAGCGGTCTCTCGTTCATCGAAAGAAGGGTACAATAATTAAACTGTTTGAAGTTCCAAATCTTCTTGGTTTCCGGGTTTTTAGGTTGCGATTCATTGATATTTCTACCTGACGCTTCGTCTACAACTGCAGTAGACATTATCAAAAACGATGTGGCAGCGGGCAAAGTATTCTTCTAGGCGACTCAGAGGTCAGTGAGTTCTTTTATTATGTACTTTGCTCGGTCTTACTCGCTCTTCTGTGATTGGTACTTCTGGTTAGTGGTTTTGTATGTCTAAGTCAATCAAATTTCAACTGAAAAGATGAAGACCCGAATCTCAGTAAAAGCTGAGGAGAGTGTGGTGTAATGGTCAGCGTGCTGGCCTTTGGATCGTACTGTCGTGGATTCGAATCTCACCTCTGCTCATGGCTATTTTGTGATGTAGTTTAGCTCCAGCTTTGATATTTAATAATATTGGCAATATACCTTATATGGTAGAGCCACTCCCCAAGTGATATTATCTTATGTGCATACGCTCTATAAATCTAACATAAAAAAAAAATAAGTAAAACCTGGACACCAACACTTAGGCATACAAAACCACTGAGCGGAACGATCAATCATAGAATAGCAAACTACCAGAGCCGGCGGATAATATAGGTACAGTGGATAGTACTACGCACTCGGAAAATTTCGAGTGGGTAATTTACCCACTCGGAATTCTGTGGTACTTTAAATATTATATTATAAATAAAAAATATAATAACAAAAAGAGTTGAAATACTTTTTCCTCTCGCGCAAAGTAACCTAGTCCTTTAATTAATTTGCCCTAACGAAGAGTAACACGACTTACATTTTCTCATTTAGAATAACGTTGAGAAATCTGAGTTGTGCTAGTTTTCCGAAGAGGCGTATATATATTATTATACACACCTCCCCGGCCAACCCATCTACTCGGGATGAACACCATCCGTCGGCCCTGCAAACTACGACCGAGCTGAGAATACTAACACGCTGAGCATAAAAGAATACCTAATTAACTGCTACCAGGTAATGTCTTCCGCAGTTGTAGAAATACCAACGAGCCACAGCCCGGAAATCAAGAAGATTTGGAATAACACCGGCCGTGAAAGCCTACACAACTTGAATGTTTGAAGTTAATCCTGTGTGGTGTCTCTGAATAGGTATCATCGGGTGGAACAAGATATTTTTTTGGAAATTATAGTCCAAAATGACGACGAGAGGACCCCGCAAATTGGTATTATATTGTGTGTGCTCGTCGAATTCGGAAACTGTTTCACACGCAAACAAATGTTTTTGTTTCCCAATTTATGTACCTTTGCGATTAGTATTTTTCGTTAAGTAGAAAATGTCCCTCAAATTTACAATACAACAAAAAATCTGTCAACAAATAAAGCAACCAATTTTTGACATGTTCAAGATGAGATAATAATAATCATATCGTTCATTCTAAATTAGTGGAAAAAATTAAGAAATCAAAAAAAAATTCCAATTTTTTTAGGTTTTTCAAGTGGCTGTATTTCTCTTAAAAATTGTCGTACTGGAATTTAAAAAAAAGGATTTTAAAGTTCGAAGTTTCTAGTCTAGAGATCTTATGATGAAAATTTTTTTCAAGTAACGTGTTCCGCTCAATCCTAATGAATATCGAAAAAAAAATTTTTTCGAAATTATTTCGGTTCTTTTTTTTGGTCTACGAACTTGGAAAAAAATTTTCTAACTTAACCACTATATGGATCGGATAACTTGTTCATTCAGCTTTAATTTGCTTTTTTGAAAAGTACGATACGACCACTTCTCGCTGAGATATCGAACTTTGAATAGAAAAGGATCTTTTTGTCTTTAACCGTCAATATCTCAGCAACCGCTGATCGCACAAGAAAATTAAGGAGGGTTTTGCAATCTTGAATAAATTTTCCATAAAAATCAGCTGCGGTTTTTTGAAAAAAAATTTTTATTCTTTACATTAATTTGAAAAATCAAGAAAAAAAAGGGCTTTTGGTGGCTTTTGGGATAATCAGGCGCTAAGTTGGAAATATCGAGAAAACCGGTAATGTTAAGTGTGCCTTTTACAGTTCAATATGCCCACAAAAACCCCACAAAGTTTCGATTCAATCCATCGAGCCGTTTTTTTTGTTTTATCGATCGAATTTTTGAAAAAAAATAAAGGATCACGATTTTGACTTTAAATGATCTTTAACAAAATGCAAAAAAAATGTTTCTTCAGATTTTTTATGCATTTTTATTGGTAAAAATGTGTAAATTTATGCGAAAAAAAATTTTTTTTAAAAAAAAAATTTCAAAAAAAATTTTTTTTGAAAAATTTTGGAATTTTTTTTAATGACTCCAAAAAATTTTAAACAAAAACTACCGGCGGCATCAGCATTACCCAAAGCATACCACGTGGAGGTGGCCCGGTCGGATTTACGCTTCTTGTGTGTGTGTGTGTGTTTCTTTAGGAGAAATGAGACCCGGAGGCTCGTCAGTTCCTCCGTATTTAATGACTCCAAACTCATTCTCCAAAGTGTGTGTGTGTGTGTGTGTGTGTGTGTGTGTGAAGGAGAAAAAAAATTTTCAGTTCTGTTAATAACGGGTATTGCCACCCTTGTTCTCAATAACGGCTACCAAGCGTTCAGCCATATTGATGCAGCGGGCAATCTGAGGTTGCGGAATGGTGTTCCAAATTTGCAGAAGTGCACGCTCTCATGCATAAATTTAAACATTTTTATCAATAAAAAAGCATAAAAAAACTGAAAAAAACATTATTATTGCATTTTGTTAAAGATCATTTAAAGTCAAAATCGTGATCCCTTAATTTTTTTTCAAAAATTCGATCGAATAAAACAAAAAAATGGCTCGATGGATTGAATCGAAACTTTGTGGGGTTTTTTGTGGGCATATTGAACTGTAAAAGGCACACTCAACATTACTGGTTTTCTCGATATTTCCAACTAAGCGCCTGATTATCCCAAAAGTCACCAAAACCCCTTTTTAGTGTATTTGCCATAAGGCACTTACACTATTGGCGTCGGTCGGATGGCAAGACTTAGGGGTCGGACCAAAATTTCTCGACGTTTCATAAGTTTCTAAGAAGTTTGGCACCATTTTTGGAAATGTTTATATATATATGTATATATATATATATATATATATATATATATATATATGTGTGTGACCACGATAACTCTCGACAGACTTAATCGATTTAAATGAAATTTGGTCCACATGTTGGAATCCATTATCGCAAGAAGCCTATTTAAAATGGGCCCGATCAGGCCATTTTAAGGGGGGTATTTAGGGGTTGAAAAATGTTTTTGGGCCCAAAAATACCGAAAAAATTCTCAGAATCATTTCAAATTTGAAATTTAACCCTTTAGTAATTATTGAAATGTGCAGCTAAAATTTTAATAAAATCGGCCCGACAGAACCGGACTTACAAATTTTATGAAAACGCAAGTTTATTGATATAATTTGGTACAGATGTTGAATTGGTATATAGTATTGAAATTAAGTAAAAAAATGTTTTTTAAGGGGTGTATTAAGGGGTAATTTTTTTTATTTTGTCCAAAAACAAAGTTAAGTACATACAATAGAGCCATACTGCTTATAAAAGCAAATACACTATATTGTCGGCAGGGTTTAGCACTGCGACCTGAGTTTTTTTTTCTTGATTTTTCAAATTAATGTAGGTAAAGAATAAAAAAAAATTTTTTTTCAAAAAACCGTAGCTGATTTTTGTGGGAAATTTATTCAAGATTGCAAAACCCTCCTTAATTTTCTTGTTCGATCAGCGGTTGCTGAGATATTGAAGGTTAAAGACAAAAAGATCCTTTTCCTTTCAAAGTTCGATATCTCAGCGAGAAGTGGTCGTATCGAACTTTACAAAAAAGCAAATTAAAGCTGAATGAACAAGTTATCCGATCCATTAAGTGGCTAAGTTTAAAATTTTGTTTCCAAGTTCGTAGACGAAAAAAAAGAACCGAAAAATTTTCGAAAAAAAAATTTTATTTTCGGTATTCATTAGGATTGAGCGGAACATGTTGCTTGAAAACATTATTCATCGTAAGATCTCAAAACTAGAAACTTCGAGCTTTAAAATCCTTTTTTAAAATACCAGTATGACCATTTTTAAGGGAAATAGAGCCACTTGAGAAACCTCAAAAATTTGGAATTTTTTTTGATCCCTTGATTTTTTCCAGTAATGTAATAGAGGTAACGGTTAATTGTATACTTAGTTTTGTAATACCGTTACGCACAAGGTATATAATATGGTATTTTTGCACATACCTCATGTAATTATAGCTGGATTTTACTTCGTTTTAAAAAAACTTGAGAGTTCATTTTTAGACCTTATTTCTATTAGTAAATTATAAAAAAAAAACTACAACAGCAAAGATTTTTTTAATATGGAATTGGTATGGCGCGATCAGTCTTGTGTACTTTACTGCGTTACTACGTAACTCTGTACATGCACACATAAAGTAGCTATTTTATAGGGGGTAGTGCAAGAATTTATTTTAAATACTTACATAAAATTACTGCAGATTTTTTCTGAAGTATTTAACAAAATTTTGATAAAATCCTGAAAATTTTGAACAGATTGTGACAAATAATTCAAAACATTCTTTTCTCATTTCATTATATAAATAGAATAATCTGCACTTTTTGTACACAAACTTATTTTTTGGCAATTCATTTCTAAGTTAACGTGTATTCTAAGCTTTATTTTATAAACGTTGATAAGGAAATGGAGGTCGTTCTTATTGTTTTGCCATTGTGTTGTTTGTGATGTGTCCCTCAGATCAGATGACTCCCCGGATGAGTGCACGCGTCCCGCATGGCATGGAGAATTAGCGCGGTAAGTGTGACTGCACCTTTATTGCGTACTCTGACATGTTATATGATGTTCATCTCGCATAAACATTTGAGTGTCTCTTAAAACAAATGTTTATTATTTAATCTATCTATTAGATAACTATTTTCTTTAAAAGAACTACCTTTTTTTTAGTGATTTTATGTTATAAAATAAAACATTTTTTTATATATTATACTTACCTCTTATTCCTATTGTTAACTTCCTTATAAAATTTATTTTATTCCTAATATTTTACAACCATAAATACCAACTTAAAACGTTGTTTAAGAGTGCACAAAATAAAATTGGCCTTATTTTATTCAGAAAACATTTAGTTCCGAAATATTCCAAATCATAATTTTCAAATAGTCTGACATCAGCTTAAAAAATACGGAGTTTTATTAAAACAATAAGTAATCATTGCTGACAATCAACAAACATACAATGATCTTTGTCGATAGTGCAGTTCAGAGCCATATTTACGCACAGGCTATAATATTATAGGCTGCAGCCTATAGGCTTGCATTACAAAAAAACTGATTGAGAACTTTAATTTTGACATAATGACCTCAGATGTTGAGCGTCTATAATCTACCATCTCTCCCTTTAACGTTGAATTGACAATAAAAATCCATATTAGAAGACAAGCTCAACGTTTTGGTCTTAAAATTGGCATTCAAAGTGAAATTTTTAGGCAGCGAAGTTATGAAAACTGCATAAGTGCATAAGTAGCTTCTTTAGTATGAAGTTTAAATGTATAGGTGCAAACCAAGTAGCCACTAAGTCATTTACAATTATCTGACACTTTCATTTTCAGTCTGATTGTTTAGGACTATACTGTACACAGAACAATAAAACTGTTCTGTGATACTGTAGGTTTTGAATTAAATAGAAGTATTTACTTGCTTGCTTTATATATTTATGTTACATTTCCCTAACAATTAATACCTATGTTTACTTAAAATAACAATATGTTATTTTTAACAGTGAAATACTATTCTTTTTAAATGTATTTGCTCATAGCGACGTTAATAAATCGTCAAATCTTTGATTAGCGTCTGATTAGAACTCTTCAATAAATAAAATTATCGACCAATTTTTCAGACAAATATATTAACAAAAAATAATAATTAATACATTACCGTCTCGGTCCGGATTTGGACCTTCCTCAGAACTGATTTAAGAAATATAAAAGTTAATTAATAATAATTAGTCTCTAATCGGTTATTGAAAAAAAATCGCTTTAAGTTTTGGATTTGAACCTTCTTCAGAACTGATCTAAAAAATATAAAAATTAATTAATAATAAGTCTCTAATTGGTTATTGAAAAAACTTCACTTTAAGTTTTTAAATTTAAAACTTCGTTTTTTATAATAAAAAAAATTTGGAGCACACAAGTAATTCAAGAATTATAAGGCGCGAATTTTTATATAATATCTACACCCCAGAGTTAAGTTTGGAAATCGATGTATATTTTTAATGACACATTTAGGTTCATAATTATAAAAGCGTAAGCTGTAAACTGTATGATCGTTTATTAGTCACTACCAACGTTTTTATATTATTATGAACCTTAATTATTAAAAATTATTTTTTCTTTTTAATACATTTCAATGAAAATTTTCATTTTATAAGTATTTTATTTTTCTTGTTTTTAGTCTCTCAATATTTGAACTATTAAGACATTATTTTTTTAAAATTATTTGATTAGTTTATTCAAGAGGGTTGTGAAGAAAAAGGTAATCCATCATTTTGCGGCATCCATCATATTGGATATATGCATTGTAACCGGACTTATACATGTGTGCGAAATTTCAAAGCTTTAGCTTAATTACATCTAGTCGAAACAATTCCAAGCAATAGCACGGCGCGTGAACCAAAATTTCGTTAAAATCAATTAACTCTTTCGAAAGTTATTGCCCATACATTCACATGCAAACACATCGAGGTGGATATGTTACGTTCACATAGTAAAGACAACAAAAAGATAAAGTTGTTTTAATCAGGTTTAGACAATAATAGGATCGTTTAAGAAAAAAGTCCAAAAATCATCATCAATAGTCTGACAATCAACTTTAGTAAAGTTTTACACGACAAAGTATTTATTTTTTTTTTTTAAATCTGACGTTTGGTTCTGAACTGTAACTCGCACGACGAAGAACGTCATATTACACTATTTTTGGTCTCTGAAATTATTCTACGAAAGCGCAATACTAATGTAGATAATTTGTCCGTTGAAGAATCCATATGCAGACAAAGACACAGTACGTGTTAGTGTAAAATTAATACGGATTTTATTTAAAATATTGTTAAATAAAATTAACTTTAAAATTTTCAGCAAGTCGTGCTTAATCTTACAATGTAATATAATAAGTTCTTTCGGTTTCAGTAATCAAGTAAAATCAAAGATGCTGGCAACATTTTTATGACAGAAAATTTGAAATTTCTTACTTACAATTACTGATTAATTTGTATGCTTGTTTTTTGTTTACAATGTTTTTATTTACCGTATAATCTTTATTATTTTGCTTGCGTTTATTAATGATCACCAAAAATACTATGTGTAATGTTTATAATTTGTTCTACTTTTACATTCTAACTGTATAACTGTAGTAAAATTAAAGCACAACAAAATAATCAAAAACCATATCAACGTAACGTTTGTTTTAAAATTTGGATGCATTATTAACTTCAGTTCAGCTTCCATAAATAGCTATATTGCACAATATTAAGGCTAATAAAGATAAGTAGAAGTATGTATATGCATATGAATTATATTGTAGTCTAAACGACATAATTTATTTCGAACGATATTTTTACAATAGAAATTTTGCCCCGGTTCAAAGTAATTAATGTGTTTTATGGTACGCTGGATTAATTGTCATAAAGATGAAATTTTCATCTGAACGCTTTTTGACAATAAATTATTGTGCCACACAACATTTTACAACATTAAGGCTGAGTTGTAAAAAGCATTATCAAAAAAAAAAATTATTTCATTGTGATAATATATTTACAGTTTTTGTACATGCAGAAAAGAAGCAGTCGTTGAAACTCCCTGTCATGTAGAATATAAGATTGTACTCACATAAAACAAGTGATTGAGCTACATAGAAAAACATCGCTTTTCAAACTGAATTTTTATCAATGTCCGTAGAAAAATGGCCACACATAATCGGGTTCCGTAGTATTCGATCTATTAGCTATTTATGGGTCGCTATCGTTGCTCGACAGATTCATACCTAACCTAAAAATGCGTCATTGCATTATGTTGATATTGTTTTGGGGATTATTAATTTCAAATAGTTATTATTTACGCTATTAAAACCAGTTTGAGCCCTTCCATAAGCCAAGAAATAATCTACGTTCACCCTTGGACATATCCTGGTGGTGTAAAAAGTGTCCTCCCCCGAAGAAAAAAATAGACCGATGGTGCGGCTATTTCTGTCTTTCTCAAAATTGTACCTTAACCTCAATTAGGCGTGTAGAGAAAAGGATAGAGATGGCCACACGCAATTCTGTCTTCCTCACTCAGTGAACCAAATAACGATTACGCGACTTTACACCACGCGACAAAAGATACTCCGACAAAATATCCCCGACAAAATGTCCTACGGACAAAATATCCCCCGACGAAATATCCCCGATAAAATATCTTTCGGACAAAATATCCCACACCGTCGAAGCACTAAAATGGACATGAATATTTAAAAACATTATGCCCCGTTATCGTTCACCCCGGAATTGTTTTTTAGAAACTCCCCCTTTCCCCCTTTTCGTTTCAGTGCGAACAATTCGAATACCCCGTTATCGTTCACCCCGAAATTGTTTTTTTAGAAACTCCCCCTTTCCCCTACCCCTTTCACTGCGAAACAATTCGCATACCCTTTCATCGTTCACCCCGAAATTGTTTTTTAGAAACCCCCCCTTTCCCCCTTCCAGTTTCACTGCGAAACAATTCGCATACCCAGTTATTGTTCACCCCGGAATTGTTTTTTTAGAAACTCTCCATTTCCCCCTTCCCGTTTCACTGCGAAACGATTCGCATACCCTGTTATCGTTCACACCGCAATTGTTTTTTTAGAAACTCCCCCCTTCGCCCTTCCCATTTCACTGCGAAACAATTCGCATACCCCGTTATCGTTTACCCCGAAATTGTTTTTTTAGGAACTCCCACTTTCCCCTTTTCCGTTTCACTGCGAAACAATTCGCATGCCCCGTTATCGTTTTCGCATGTGCCCATTCAGTAGAATTTTACCAAATACTCCTTAGCATCGACACAACCCCGTAATTGCTTTAAAAAAAAAGTGTGTCTCAAAGGGAAATTCCTTCTTCAACTGTCCTATTGTAATAGATAGTTGCTGGCGTTTCAAATTTCGCCATAATCGAAACCGTTCATTCAGTAAAATTTTACCAAATTATATCTAGCTTGCAGACCAGTTGTTTGGAAATGACTTCTTCAACTGTCCTAGAGCAATAGACAGTTTCATGGGGTTCTCAATTCACAAAATATTTATTTAGGGTCATTACGTCGGGGGTTATGTCAGGAACTTATGAATTTTTATTCTAAGATTTCTAAAGACCTGTCCAACGATAACTTCCGCAATGAGGTGCGCAAAAGTAAAAATGTCCATCGCTCAGTTCTACGTTATGGAAAGATACCCCTAAGTTATTATACGTATTGGTAACGGTCGGATGGCGGGGCCAAGGGGTTGGACTAAAATTTCTCGAAGTTTCATAGCTTCTTGAACAATTTGTCACCATTTTTGAAAATGTCTGTTTATACAGAGTGTTTCAAAATTCCCGGAACGGTATAATATTTCTTATCAGGTAAGCCTTGTGACGGTTGTTTTTAATAACAGAGGCTTTTTTTAACATAAAACTATTTATTATTACATTAATAAACGAAAGTATATACAATATACAAAAATATACAATATATAAAAAAATCAAAGGTCTTTCATGTACAATTAATATTATCATCTGTGCAAAAATTAAATGGTTCTACGTTGTGTATGTTCAGTGTGATTGTCTAATAATTGTTGGTGGGCGGTCGGTCAATGTAGAAAGGACAATAATGGCGCAGCGCGCGACGCGGTCAGCACCCGCTCTTCGGAGATGCGCAGTAAACGGACAACAATCGGTGCAGAGCCCTGGCGCGGTCAGCACCCGCTTTCCGGCGATACCCCCGATTGTTTAAAAAGGAATAATCAATAGTATAGAGCTCTGGCGCGGTCTAAACCCGCTCTCCAGAGATATACTATTGATCAGGGAATACAGGACTCATAAAAGTACAGAACTCTAGCGCAGTCAATACCCGCTCTCCAGACATGCCCTACTGTGGCAAGGGCAAAGGAGCGAAGAAGGGAATAATATGACTCTAATGTGTATAACAATAAATAAGTTCAGGTGGTCAAGTTGGACTGAACTGCATAGCGTAGCTATATTTGATAGCTCAGCCGTCGAACCGCGTTATGTGAGAGAGTACTCATAATTATGTTCTTAATGAATGTTCAAGTGTACTGCTGTAAAAAGTACTAGTATCGGACGTTCGTTTTGTATTGGTGCGTAGCACGTTTATTACGTTTTGTATTCTGTGATAAAAAGCACTAGTATCTGACGTTCGCTTTGCATTGGTGCGTAGCCTGTTTATTATGTTTTGTGTATATCTGGTGTAGTAAGTATATATTATTATGTATAAAGAAAAAATGACACCGTTACAGCCTAACTAAAAATGTTAAAATACTTTTTTTAATAGTTTTTACCTGTCTATCGAATGGCAAAATTAGATTTTGAACCCGAGGACCCTAAAATGGTCTCGGAGGGAAATAGAAACCATATTTTTTTATTTCGTATTCGGATTCTGCGGAAAATTTTACATACGAATACGTCTTAGTATTTTTTTAATCCTCGGGTCTTATGTACAGCTCCTAAGAAATACATAAAAATAGGCCCTGTACAATAAATATCTAAATTTCAAATGATTAACTAAATTTTACCTAAATTATTCGTTTTGAGGATAAATTTCAATAATCGCTGTTTCATAGGTCTCTAAAGCTCGATTTTGAACTTTAAGGCTCCTTTGTAGGGCCCCTAAAGAAGTCTATAAGTATATAAGGGTTCAGAGTTAAAAAAAATTTAAATTAAATTCCGTTACTTAATACTATCTTAAATACTTTTTTTTCGGAACGAAATTTTACAAAGTTATAAATTGGGCCCTAGGGCCCTATGAAGTACTAATTTGTAAAATTTCAAAACGAATATTTTAGATAAAAGTAAGTTAATCATTTCGAATTTAGATATTTATTATACAGGCCTATTTTTAGGTCTTTCTCAGGGGCTCTATAAGGGACCCAAGGATTAAAAAATACTAAGACCTATTCGTACGTATTTTTTTCGCAGAATCCGAATATGAAATAAAAAAGTATGATTCCCATTTAAAATTTTAAAGTTGGGCGCTTTTTTAGGGTCCTCGGGCCCTTAAAGTAGGCCCTCGGGTTAAAAAACATTTAAACATTTTTATTCCGACTTATCTAATACCAAAATATATTAAGCCATTCCAGGACTTTTGAAACACTCTGTATAATATATATATTAGGTACGGGCAATAACTTTCGAAGGAGTTAAATAATCATGAAATTTGATCCACCTATTGAAATCCATCACCGTACGAAGCTTATTTAAAATGACCTCAATTGGGCCATTTTAAGGGGAGTTGAAAAAAGTTTTTGAGTCAAATTTGAAATTTAACTCTTTAGTAATAATAAAAATGCGATGCTAAAATTTTAATAAACACCGACAGTATCGGACTTTAAAACTTTATGAAAACGTTAGTTTGTAACTATGGTTTTACTTACTGAAGGTGAATTTAATTTGGTGCGTGTGTTGAATTGATAATAATATTGAAATTATGAAAAAAAATATTTTAAGGGATGTAGTAAGGGGCTAAATTTTTTATTTTTTCTAAAAACAAAAAAGTTAAGTTGACATAATAAAGTTACACTGCCGGTATTAGCGAATGCACTATATTGTCGACAGGGTTTGGCACTGCGAACTTAGTTTTTTTTTGTGATTTCATTAAACAATTTTATGGTGATTCACATTGATGGAGAAAAGACGGAGTTAAATTCTTTTTCTTAAAGACGAGGAAATTTCCAATAAAAATGTCCCATCTCCCGGGACTCTATCTCTATTATTTATAATTTTACTTGAATGTTGACCATAGGTTTTCGCGCTGCCGTTACAGCTCGAGCGCACAGCTTTGTTAAGGAGGTTGAGCCGTTTTACGAAGATAATGAAAAAAATCTGAAATAAAGTTTTTTTAATAGATTTTTTTATGACAAAATTTTCTGTAAAAAATTCAAAATCATTAGGAGATTTATAAAGTTAAAAATTTAAAAAAACTTTTACATGTAGTCTTATGGAAAATATGTCAAGCTAGCATGCAAACTGTTAATTTTTTGCAAATAACCAAATAATGTCAGCAGTTCCGAAAACTAACTATGGAAAGCATCGATGTCTTACGCATATTTTAATATTTTTTCCAATTTAATTAGGAGACTTTTAATCAATAAAAAAAATTATTAAACCTTAGCACTTTTCGATTATGGACTTTTATTCTTGACAATTTTAACAATTTTAACTGAATTTTCAACTTTTTAATGAGTTAATTTTAATTTTTATTATTTCTAATTTCTTTTTTTAATTATTTACTGCAAAAAATATGTAAAATACAGATATTTACATAAATTTATTTTTTCTAACCTAACTGTACAAAAAATTCAAAAGTTAGTCCATTAAGTAAAATACTGAAATAATTAATTAATATTAAAAAAAATATTTATTTATGCTTTTATGACAATAATTTATTGGTATCATCGACTTATAACCTTTTGTAAAAATTTATTATGGAAAAGTTCCCATTTAGAATTCGACTTACTTTTGATTGGGACTGTAACGGATCAACCTCCTTAAGGGAGTACAACATACAAAATAATTTTTTTATAGTATTATATAACAATTTATAAATTGGAATAAATTATGGTGTCATCTTAACACTTGAAAGAATAAAGTTCCGTTGAAACAAATTTTTTAAATTTATTTTAAAAAAAAGTGGCTATTGTTAACTAATTTTCATTATTTCATTATTTACCTGCAGTTCACTTCAGTGATGGATTTACGCCTAGGCCCGTGAGGCCCGGACCAAGGGCGGCATAATTGAAGGGCGGCAAAATTTTTGAAATGACAAAATTTTAGAGGCGAAAAGTAAAGACAATCAATTTCAAAAATTGGTTCAGATTAGTTTTCATAAAAATTTTTCTATAGAATATAATATTATAATTCAATTTATTAATTTACTTCTCAATCTGTATGGGTGAGATGTTAATTTTTTAATAGATCAATTATACTCTTTATCGAGTAGCTTACTTTCTGTTCATTTAGTGAGATTAATTTAGAACTTATTTATCTGTCATGTTTATTAGTTATATTTAAAAATTATATTTCAATAAATGAAGTTATTTTTAAATAAAAATATTGGATCAAAATTAATGAAATTCATTTTATCAAAAAGGGCGGCGCATCGAATAAGGCCTAGGACGGCAGCAAGCCTAAATCCGTCACTGGTTCACTTTAGTAACACATAAACCGTGCCGTTCAAAACTTTCGTCAAGACGAAATTCCATAGATACGGTTTAATCTGTGGATAAATCTGCCAGTTTTCCCCCTAACGTGCAGTTTTGCATGTGACAGATCAACCTATGTCAGGTTGATGCGTGGATTTTTGTTTTGTTAGTAGATGACAACGGTTTAATCCGTCACGCCGCCGTGACGCATCAAACCGGCAGACTTATCTGTGACGGTTAAAACTGGCGGATCAACAACTGTGTGTGTATCCAGCTATTACCTAATTCCAGAACGTACGTTATTAAGACGAATTCAAAAAATGTAACCAGGGTTGTCCAAACTATACAGAAATGGTTAATAGCAATTTGATTGTGCAAACAATAGGGATGTTATGCCATGTAACTAAGATATAAAAAAAACATCAATAGGGCTCGCTTTTACGACAAGATTTAACCTCTATAATATATATAATATGTATATATATTTTATCCAAAGACTTTTCCACAAATGGTGCCTAACTTCTTATGTGTGCGGGCTATAACTTTCGAAGGAGTTAATTTATTTTAACAAATTTGGACCACGTATTGAAATCCATCACGTACGAAGCCTATTTAAAATGGGCCCAATCGGCCCACTTTAAGGGTGGGTTTTAGAAGTGAAAAATGTTTTTGGGCCCAAAAATACCGAAAAAATTCTCCGAATCATTTCAAAATTGAAATTTAACCTATTAGTAAAGATAAATATGTGCTGCCAAAATTTTATTAGAATCGGCCCGATAGGATCAGACTTGAAAAAAATTTATTAAAACATTAGCTTGTAGATATGGATTTATTTTGTGAAGGGTGGATTTAATTTGGAAAATTGATAGTGATAATTAAATTAAAAAAAATATTATTTTAAGAGATGTATTAAGGGGTTAAATTTTTTATTTTGTCCAAAAACAAAAGAGTCAAGTTCACGTAATAAAGCCACACTGCCTGTATATTGTCTGCAGGGTTTCGCACTACGACCTGAGTGTTTTAAAGTTAACAAAAAATGAATGTGTTAAGATGACACCATAATTTATTCAAATTTTTAAATTGTTATTTAATGCTATAAAAAATTATTTTATAACGGCCACTCGAAACCCTATTTTCATTTTTAAATTAAAACTATAAATAATAGAGATAGAGTCCTGGGAGATGGGATTTTTTCTTTGAAAATTTCCTCCTCTTTACGATTTTTTCCTATTTTGACTATCGCTTATAGTTTTTGAAATATCAGCGAAAAACTAAATGCCTTTCTTTCATCTTAATTTACTTATATTTTTTGCAATTTCTTATGTGCTAATAAAATATTTTAATACATTTTTCTAGACGTCATTCCGAATTCAATGATCCATCAGTCATTTTTTACTAGCTATTTCAATTCTTAACACGTTTTTGAGATGTGAACTATACTAAATGCTTTTCTTGTGGAGAAGTATAGGTATGTGGTACAATCTAAGCCCAGTGTCAAATCAGATTTTCTGACTATGCTTTCTGCAATCTATCATAAGTTCTTTCATATATCTACGCGTATATTTTTATTGAAGGCTGCAGGATAGAAAATAACGTCTTCCTAATTTTTTCTAGTCATATTGAAAAAAAAAAATTGTTTTACATTTAAAATTTTTACAACAATTCATGAAAAATATGCACTTTTCTAAAATTGGTATTAAAATATTATTTGTTAATTAAGTTATATATTTATTTTGCTTGTTTTTTAAGAATATAACCTTTTTGAACTTTTATTTTAATGAATAACTTTATTAATTTTATTTTATAAAAAAATACAACAGAAACTGAATATTCCTTTTGTAAGAATCACAAAACTCTTATTGCAGTCCAAGTATCTGCGACTCTTATATTATGCAACATTACCAATTCGCATATTCCTGTTATATTTAATAGTTAATTGAAACGTCACTTAATTATTAATCATAGTTATACTGGATTTTAACGCTAGAAGTATATTTAGCACTGCATTACCATAGAAATCCATATAAATTTCAAATGTATGTCTATTATTTATAAAGTTATTCCGTATTTAGACTATCAAAATTAATAAATAATGATCTTTTTCATTAAAAAATTGGCTTAGTTTTAAAACTTTAGGTGAATAAGGCCATGATTATTTTCGGATACCAAATAAAATTAATTACGCCGCTCATTTGACCGTCTCGTTTATAACGATTATAAAAATGAACAAATTGATGCTATTAAAACCATTTCTTTACACATGAAACTACAGAATTGTGAAGGGTTTCCCGCCCGTGTCGCCATTCATCGGTGTCAGTCCAACGCTCTGCTACCTGCTAAAAGAGAAGAAACCACTATGCTGTCTTCAGTTAGCGCAAGTATGCGAACACTGCAGCTACAGAAACGCTAAAGAATATCAGTGGCAAAATAAGACCATCATATTGGCAGCCGATTATGCATCAAATGGAATCTACAATTTCATCATACCGCTGAGGGCACATTTTAGAACGAAAACATCTTTAAATCCGATTATCCTTTTGCTAGAAAGAAGACCCGATATTGCGTTCTTAGATGCTGTTTCGTATTTTCCACTTGTTTATTGGATGTTGGGATCCATAGATTGGTAAGAGGTCATGTATAAAATAGTTTCTATCTTAGAATAATAAATGATGAAAAAAACTTATAACAAAATTAAACTTTCTTCAAAAAAAGCCAATAAAACCGTTAAACGGCAAAGCTTCGAGGTCGGAGTCAATTTTATTAAATTCGATTAAATATTCAAGAACTAGTTTTTGGGCTTGTAGGCCATGATCCATTGATATTTCTACCTGAAGTTTCGTCTACAACTGCGGCAGACATTATTAAAGGCGATGTGGTAGCGGGCGAAGTGTCCTTCTAGGCTGCTCACAGGTGAGTGTGTCGATGAGTGCCGTTCTTCTTTCTTTTATGCTCAGCATGCTAGTGTTCTCTGCTCGGTCGAAGTATGCTTCTTCTGCGATGAATCGTTCCATTCAGTGGGTTGGTATTGCACAGTACTGGTGTCCAGGTTTTACTCAGATTCAAATCTTCTTCTCTCCGGTTGAATTTGTTTGCGCGTTTGTGTATTTCTATGGCCTCTGTGTATATGCGCGGATAGTAACTCGATGTTGTGTCTATAACCTCGGTTTCTTCAAAAAGGATCTTGTGGTTGTCTAGAGTCAACGTTTGCTCGACTATTGCAGATTTTTCAATGTGCCCCAGTCTACAACTTCTCTTGTATTGTTATGCGTGTCTTTACCCTTCGTTTTGTTGTCCCAATATACACCGATTCACATGTGCTGGGGACGCGATAAATACCAGGTGTTGCCAGTGGGTCTCTACTCTTTTGTACCTTTGGCAAATCTTAGGTTTTTATTTTATACTTCTCCAAAAGTTTACCGATGCGATCCGTTGTATTCTTGATATATGGTAGATACGCTCATACTCTTTGGTCTTCTTGAACTATGTTCTTTGGAACGGATGTTATATTTAGGCGTATGGTGGTTTGGTTTATTTCTTGTAGTGTATATCTATTATTCTTCAAAGCTATTTTCAGATGTTACTCCGACTGGAGATATTTGGGTTTACATATTGTAGTTGCAACTAGAATATGTGAACCCAAATATTTCCAGTCGGAACTAGATTAGACTAGAACACAAAAGAAGTTGTAGACTGGGCCACATTGAAAATTCTGCAATAGCCGAGCTTACGTTGACTTTAGACAACCACAAGATCCTTTTTGAAGTGATCAAGGTTATAGACAGAATATCGAGTTACTATCCGCACATATACAGGGAGGCCACAGAAATACACAAACACGCAAATAATTTCAACTCGAATGAAGAACGTTGAATCTAAGTAAAACCTAGACACCAGCACTGTGCAATACCAACTCACTGAATGGACTAATCAATCACAGAAGAGCATACTACGACCGAGCAGAGAACACTTGCACACTGACCATGAAAGAAGGAAGAACGACACTTATCGACATACTTACATGTGAGTAGCTTAAAAGGACACAAAAGAAGTTGTAGACTGGGCCACATTGAAAATTCTGCAATATCCGAGCTTACGTTGACTTTAGACAACCACAAGATCCTTTTTGAAGTGATCAAGGTTATAGACAGAATATCGAGTTACTATCCGCACATACTAACAGAGGCCATAGAAATACACAAACGCGCAAACAAATTCAACCGGAGAGAAGAAGATTTGAATCTGAGTAAAACCTGGATACCAGCACTGTGCAATACCAACCCACTGAATGGAACGATTCATTACAGAAGAAGCATACTTCGACCGAGCAGAGAACACTAGCATGCTGAGCATAAAAGAAGGAAGAACGGCACTCATCGACACACTCACCTGTGAGCAGCCTAGAAGGACACTTCGTCCGCCACCACACACAGCCTTTTAGAATATCTACCGCACTTGTAGACGAAACGTCAGGTAGAAATACCAATGTCCCACGGTCTACAAGCCCGGAAACCAAAAATATCTGAAACAACATTAGTCGTGAAAGCCTACACACTTAGATAAATTCAAACAAATTGGCTCCGAACTATCACTTTGTAGGTATCTACGTACTTTCATTAAATTGACTCATTTTTTTAAGTTATTATATTTCCTGTTCGTTTGCATTGCTACATACATGTTATTTCGTCATGTAAAAATTAACCAAAGATGCTTGTCAGCTAATTTCTATTTGACAGCTCTAGAGAACAAAAAAATAGCTGTTTGTTAACTTTCATAATATTTCCGAAACGATAAAGTTTAGAAAAAAAAAATGTTTACAAAGCTTTCTTGTAAACATAAATAAACCGTTATGATGAGTTACGGCGCATATCTCTGCTGCGCATGTGCCAATTTTCCTTAAAAATAATACGGCTTTTCATACTTACATATCAAACATTCTCCTAAAATTTGGTTCCAATCCGCTTATCCGTTTGATTTGTATTGTGTCCACAAACTAACGAACTATGCCGAAACTGTTTGGGATAGGCTTAAAAAAATGAGAGATTCTGGACCCAATAATCTGAGCAATAATATTTAATAAAAACTATTTTAGTTTCCACTTGAAAATATAAATTTAATTTCTATAATATTATTTGGTTAGAGTACTATAACTGTATGTGCAAAATATCCATAAGAAATACATAATTATTATTTAAAATAACATATAACAGTATTATTAGCTGTTTAAAGAGCGGAAAAATTATTTTTAAATTTTTTTTTGGCATTTGGGGGGAGTTCTTTAAAAACAATTATGGGGTCGTATCGATGCGTTGGCGGTTTTTTTGCGCAGTGAAAAGGGGAGGGCGTTTGGGGGGAGTTCTTTAAAAAATAATTACGGGGTCGTGTAAACAAAGTGAGATAGTAATACAGTAATTCTACATCAGTTGCTGTGATTTTTGATTGATGGGATTAAAAAAATGACAGTGAAAGACGAAAAGTTTTTACGTATTTTTGAAGAAATTTGTGAATAATCCGCAAAGTTTTTTTTTTTGGAACGTCAGAATTTTGCGTTTTCTATGACTTAAAAAAAATCAAAATTTGGGCACATCCAGTTATCGTACTACTGGACCCAAATTATATTAACATTTTGCTCATTTCTTCATCGATTCAGAGATGTTATTAATAAAAATTATATTAATGACAACTTACGGACAACGACCTTACGTAACAAAAGATGAAAGTTATATAATGTACAGAGCCGAACATAAAATTTAAATTTATGCACTAATATACAGAATGAAAATTAAAGAAAAAAAAAAAAACAAGGAATATACCTGCTAATAGTACAAGACAAACAGACACAGACTGTTTTTTGGATTCGGGGGACATTAACACGAAAAAATATTATAAAATTTGGAAAAGCGAATTTTGACCTCAATTAGTACCGTTCTCTAAAATCACTTGATGCGTTTTGAATTTGAATACAAACTCTTTACGCAAAATTCTCTAGTATGAAGAGTGTTCACGAAATATTAAATTTCAAGAAGTAAAAACTTATTGTTGGGCAATCTAACTGCTTAAAAAAATTCAAAAATCCGAAGAGGCTACTCTACAGATGAAATTATGCCTAATACTGTAAACTCTAGACGGAAAGTTCTCTAGTACGAAGGGCATTCATTAAATTCCCATCTAGAGATTATAGACCTATCCAAGGGTTATATACCTATCTATCTTGAAAAATTTGGATAATTTTTTCGTCACCAGCCTACAGAAATGATTTTTTTCAAGATGGTACTTTTCGAGTAAAAATTGAAACACTTGTTCAAGAAATCTTAAATTCGAATGTACAGATTATAGACTTACCCGTGGGATGTATAAGTTAAAAAAATATAAAACTGGGAAGCGATTATCCTAAAAAAGGTATTTTACAGAGATTTTACTCTGTACTTTAAAAATAAGATTTAAAAAAAAATCTACGGTAATGTAACCCTTTTTAGATTTTCCATAATTCTCCATTGAGTTTGATATTCTACAAATATTATGTCTATCGATAATAAATGTATGGGAATTCAATATTTAACGGGCACCCTTCTTACTAGAGAATTTTGCGTCAAGTGTTTCTATTGTAAGTCACAGTCTTGAAAAAAATAATTTTGTAGTGGCCACAAACACAAATTTTTTTTTTACACAGTTGGTAGGTCTTGGAGAGGTCTATATCTAATCCCTAC
Organism: Xanthostigma xanthostigma; assembly: GCA_963575645.1. Lineage (NCBI taxonomy): Eukaryota > Metazoa > Arthropoda > Insecta > Raphidioptera > Raphidiidae > Xanthostigma > Xanthostigma xanthostigma. Next base: position 25,081,749 of record OY754467.1, read on the forward strand.
ACGAGATTATTATATTTATTGATTATCTTTTTCCTAGAGATTTAAAAAAATCTTCTGTAGAGTAGCCGCTTTGAATTCTCCTAATTTTTTTGAGGCACTTAGATAACCCATCGATAAATTTGTAACCGTGATAATTTATTATGTCTTGAACGCACTTCATTCTAAAGCATTTGAGGTAAAGGGTTTATATCTGAAATTTTAAAAGACGTGTAAATATGTTGAATGAAAAAAATTCGATAACTATATTTCACTCCTCCATGTCTCTAGTTTATGGTAAATTTAACGTGCTTTAATTTTGTATAAGGTAACGTAAGCTTTACGTTGAATGATTTACGAGATATTTGCAAAACAATACGGATCTGAAACCTTTCTCTCTCCCAAACCTTCTGCGGTGACTTCTTACCACATTTAATCTAACGGAAATCAAACAATTTGTGACACTCAAATCTGTTTTTCTTTTTTTTGTGACTGCCCGGTTTGGAGCTAATTTTACTGTAGGGTCAAGTTGTCAACAGTGGATCACTTTTTTTTCTATTGGCTATATCATAAAATTTTGGTAGCAAGAAAACTAAAATATGACATCTGTATAGTGTGGTTATTTTAATTTAAGTTTTAATTATTTTTTTTTTCATTATCTACAAAGAAAAATGTTTTATAAAAGTTTTTTTTTTAAGTAGAAAATGATTCACTGTGTACTGCTAGATGGGTACAGTGGTTCAGCCTTGAGTTCACAGTGTCTCGTGTAGGTTTAAAGTGAATTACTATAATTAAAAATGGTTTTTATCGATGCTTTATCAAAGAAATGAAATAAAAATGCAGACATTAACTGGTTGATTAGTATAATGTTAGGTTACTTACTATACTTACCTATCTAATAAGTAAAATGCCATTATTATTAATAAATTTGTAATTTTTGCAGTATTGTAATCATTTTGTAGTGATAATGGCCACAGCAGCCGATTCACTTGTTTTTTTTTGTTAAAATAAAAAAAAAATGTTAGATACAGAGTGGATCATGATTCACTGTCTACTCAGTCTACTTGAACCACTGTGTATTAACCAGCTATTTTGATATCTCACGTCAAAAATTTTAACTTTAGTTTAGGTTTGGATTATAATTGTTACGTTAAAATGTACCTATATATGCAGTTTACAATGAAACAAAAACATGCAAATAAGTAGTACCCTCGATTGACTAAATTACGATAAAGCTTACCTCGTAAAAAAAAGTTTTGACACATAAAAACAAACAATTACATGTATCATTTGAACTGACAAGCACACGTGGCTGACGTTTACTATAGACAACTTCGCGTCAAATATACATTATTATATTATGAAAAGAATAGCGTTATAGATCAATCTTATTTCGTTTTTAGCAATGATTCACTGTACCCGCCTGAGCCACTGTTGACAACTTGACCCTACTGTATATTAATATCTATTGTATTAAAGGATTTTTTTAAAAATTTCAGCTTGGACGATTTACTCCGTGCGGGCATCACACTCGCAGAAAATGTAGTAGTTGTAAATAAAGAACTTTCAAATTCCGCCGAGGAAGATTCATTAGCTGATTGTAATACTATCGTAGCTGTACAAACTATGTTTAAGTAAGTACACCGAATTTATTTTTTTTTAATTATAATGATTATGTGAACCAACTAGATAAATCTAAGTGATAATACGCAGACATTTTTTTTTCTTCATCAGGGTCAAAAAATTCCACGTGAAAACAGTGTCGCATGAAACTGTTTCTTGTTTGTTTGTTTTTTTTTTTATAATGTTTTAGTTTAAATTTTGTTTGTTTCTGAAACGATGGTGAGCCCATTCAATCTAACATTTGACAGTTGACGTTACCCATTCTGACTGCATCCATTAGTATTTTCTTACAAAAGAAGAATTTGGCGAGCATTAACTTTTACATGTATATTAGAACGGGTACGATCTCTTTGAAAATGCAATGAAAAACGCAGGAAGGTCCCATTGAAATTATAATTTTAAATTTTTGAAAAAACAAAACGTTACGTTTATTCTTTTTTAACCCTACCAAATGGTTATGATCAACATTTTTTCGTAAAAGTTTAAAGACTATCTACCGCCAAGGCTACCTGTAGTATTGTTTTATAAAAAATGTGGCAAATTAGGGAATATACGCTGTGAGAACAGTGGGAAAAACGGTCAGTGGTGGCGTGATTTGTAATTTCAAGGGCAATCATAGGCGGCGTTAAAGTATTCCCCGAGTAGCAACTGGTACTAATTTAGGTCAAAATTACAGTATATTTTTATTTGAGGTCTCCCGAGTCCAAAAAACATTTTTGGGAAAAGTCTGTCCGTCTCAAATTTCGGCACAGGTCAAATGGCTGAGCGAATCGATTCCAAATTTTGATGGGAAATCAAAGGGAAAAGCTAATGTTTTTAAGGAAATCGGCGCATGCATAGAAGAAATATGCGCTATATTACGTTGTTTTACCATTCCAACCTAAATATGGGGGAATGGTAGGTACTAGTTTAGGTCAAAAGTCACTTTTTAAAATTTTACAATATCTTTTAGTTTGGAGGTCCCCCGAATCCAAAAAATATATTTTTGGAAAAACTCTGTACGTCTGTATGTCTGTTAGTCTGCTTGTTTGTTAGGCTGTTTGTGAACACGATACAGGTCAAACGGATGAACGTATTAAAACCAAATTTTGAGAGGATGTTTAGTATACAAATATGGAAGCACTATTGTTTTTGGAGGAAATCGGCGCATGCGCAGGAGAGATATATGCTATAACGGTGTTTTTTATATAATAATAGTATACCTTTCATAAAGCCTTATTATTCTACTTATTTTTTCAAGAAAAAAAAAATTTTTCTAAACTTTATAACTTCGGAAATTTTTTGAAATAAAAAATCATGTCCTTTTGTTTTGTAGATCTGTCAGAAATAAACTAGTTAAGCATGCTTTGATTAATTTTTACATATTTGTAGGTAATCATGGCAACGAATAGCAAATATATTGAATACTAGCCATTACCCGCATCATTCACGCGATATCAGAAATTTGATTTTCTTTATTATACTATTAGTACAGTCAAAGAATACTTTTGGAGGAAAAAAATTTTGTAATGGATGACAATTTGAATTTAGGTAGTAAATAATATGTGTTATGCAATAAAAAAACATTGCCCTAAGATTTTCATGCATAAACTTGATTAATTTGGGAAAAAATAATTTTTTTTTATTTTTTAAGGGTAATTCTAAAATTTAATATAATAACGAAAAACTTTTCAGATAAAAGTTGTAGATTAAAATTTTGTCTACAAAATTTGTTTTAAAATTTTTTTCATACCTCAATTCTATCAAAAGTTATAGCTAATTTTCGAAAATTATGTTTTGGAAATGTACGCATGCGCAACAAGCTTCTCATTTGAATTTATTTAATTGCAAGCTAATTAATTTATCATTTAAAAATAATAATAATAGACTTTTAAATGAAAAAATAAAAAAAATTGTTTTGAATGTCCTTCTCAAAGAAAATTCAGGTTGAAAATGGCTAAGTGCTTTTCAAACTTTATTTTTGTTTTTGCAGTACCTATAATTATTTATAAAATATGTAGAGCAGTTTTTTTCCTTTGCAAATATATTTTTTAATACATATTGTTCATTGTTATAAAAACTAAATTAGATTAAATCGCAAGGGGAAAATATATTTGAAAATATAGGCATTACGTTTTTGATATAACATTTACACAATTTGAATAATTGTCAATTTTTGAACATCATTACAAAAAGTAAGCATAATATAATAAAGTGTACAGATTTCTTTTTAGAAATAAAATTGAACGTTGAGCATTTACCAATACATAAATAAAGGTCTGCGCTAGCGATCACGCATACTGAGCATGCTATTAATTCTACCTGTTTTTTATAATACCTCGGTGAAAGTAATAAAAATCAGACGCTCAAAACTAGTACGCGTAGCTTCTGGTCCCGGCTTGTGTGTGTATAAGAGCGTGTTACTATGGCAAAGATTATTTTTCTTCTGAATTATTTACATTATTATATTACGTTTTCTACGCGCCATTTTAATACGAAAATGTAATACAGATGAATATATATATAGCTATACCTTTTCCGATTCGTTAATTTATATTTATTTGAAAGTTATATGTGTTAAACGGGTTTTATATCTTTATATAAGAATTTTCCGATTTTCCGCACGAAAATTCGAGGGCAAAGTTTTCTCAGTTTATTCTACATACCTTTAAGTACCTAAATCCAAATTTGCATCCATTACAAAATTTTTTCTAGTTTTCAACAATAATTTGTGTTCGTTGACTGTACTATATATCAAATGTCAATTTTTTTCTATTATAATGGTACACTTTTCATAACGGTTTATGATTTCTATTGATTTGTACAAGAAAGTTTTCTGCAACTTTTGTTCGAAACCTTGTAGTTTGGAAAATATTTTGAAAATAATAAATCAGCTAATTGATCTAAAAGAAATAAGTTAGCTGACAAGCATGCTTTGGTGAATTTTTACAAGTGAAACTATATGTAACGATATAGAAACGACAAGTAAATTGAATATATTTATTACCAGTCGTTAGCCGCATATCGTATGCATTAATTTAGTTCATTTATTATAATAATATCAGTATTTTTGAAGTTACATTGGTCCCGTCTAGGGTTGTCAGGCCCAAAAATAGAAAAGCCGAACTCGGCATTATATTTAGTCGGACTTAATCCTAAAAGTCGGACTACCTTTTCCGATGTTGGCTTTTTTCACATAACTGTACATGCCATTAATTTGTAGTAACAATTAATAAAAACAGCCACCACGTGTTAACAAAACCAAACCACTTGGTACCTCTACTGTCACTGGTGCATAAAACAGGCAAAACTTCGAAGTCCGCAAGAACATCTTTGATTTTGATGATTTTTTTAAAAAATCTTATTTTTTTATGTTATTGAAATTCAGAAACCTTTTTAGGGCGGGGAACGAATTAATTATATTGTTTAAGGAACTAGGAGTAGTCAGAGGCATGGAAAATTTTTTAATAATATTTTTTCGAAAAGAAAAATTTATTTTATAAAGCTAATAATATTTCAACTTGACCACTAAATTTTCAAAAAAAAAAAAAAAATTTGGACGAAGTTATAGCTATCTTTGTTGGACCTCTCACAAGTAGGTAATGCTTTACGGTGACCATCATAACTTTGTGCTGGTTCATTCAAAATCGATAAAACAATACTTCGATCAAGTACTTGTTTTTTATGCTTTCAATAAGCTGTAAAAATTTCTTTTAAATTCATGGAATGGTTCTTGAATTTCAATATCTATGCTATTTATGTAAAAAAAATGTTTTCATACGATATTCATTCAAAAGTAGTAAAAATATGTATTTATAAGTTTTGAATGAATATCGTATGAAAACATTTTTTTTTAGTAGAGATATTGTTTAAAGGGCTAGGGATAGTCAGAACTTCGAAAATCGATTTCGTTTTTTACATTTTCTTGTAGTATGATGTTTAGAAAATATTCCCTGAAAATTTCAAGTGAATTGAATAAATAGTTTCCGAAATAATTATTATATGGCCCAGGATTAGATGACTCGGTGTAGGTAAGACTAAAAATTTAAACGCGTTTTTCTCGAAACTATGTTTTCGAATTCTGTGACCACTGAAATTCAAGAACCACTCAATGAATTTAAATGAAATTTTTACAGCTTATTAAAAGCATAAAGAACAAAAACTTGATCGAAGGATTTTCGTTTTTGTTGAAAACTTCGACATTTTTAACAATCTGTCCTTGCAAATTCGGGTGTAAATTTTTAGAAGCCGCCATTTTATTAATTTTTAAACAAAAAAAATATCTATTGAGTCCTAGATTTACTATTAAACTAAAGACTTTTCTTTATTTTATCGATTTTGGATGAACCAGCACAAAGTTATGATGGTCACCGACAGATAGCTATAATTTTTTTTTTTTATTTTTTTGAAAACTTAGTGAAGACAAGTTGAAATATTATTAGCTTTATAAAATAAAATTGTCGAAAAAAATTTATTAAAAAATTTTCCATGCCTCTGACTACCGTAGCCCCTTAAACAATATAAATAATTCGTTCCCCGCCCCAGAAGGTTTCTGATTTTCAATAATATAAAAAAAACAAGATTAAAAAAAATCATCAAAATCGGAGCTGTTCTTGAGGACTTCGAAGTAAAAGGCTACTACTCACTTTTTGCTTGTCACACTTTATATTATAGTCGACGCGACTATATAAAGTGTGACAAGCAAAAAGTGAGTAGTGACCATCCCTTGTTAGAAAACATAGTGACGTCCGACAGACAGGTCGCCATTCTCTTTATAAAACAATACTACTATACTAGTTCATATTTTATATTGACTATTTTTGATATTAAAAGTAGATAATTATTGCTGATTATAGATACTCAAAAATTTTTGAAATTTAACTAAAAATTTTATTCAACATTTTTATCTGTAATAGTATCTGAAAAATGGAAGTTTGTAATAGGTGACCTTAGATGTTTGATAACATAATAACGACGTCCTAAAGATCTCGACTATTTCAAGTTTATCGATATTATTGAAAGATTCGAAAAAGAAACACCTAACGCTTTGCAAGCATCTGGTTCTTATTTTAATGCACTATAGATAACTATAACTTGGTTTCAAAATATTAGCAGATACCGATTGACCTATTTTATTGATGTTAGTCGAATGACCAAACGTAGAAACCTTACTTAAAATGCTGACGTTTCATTTATCTGAATTAGGGCCAGCGCAAACATTTTTCTTTTTTGTATCGAAAACGTGTACTTTATTATTGCAATAGCAGCACGATTAACGAACGATCACTCAGGTACCCGACACGCGCGATTTCTTCTCTATTCGAAGTGTATTTCACAATCGCGGGATAGTGATACATGAATTGTGTATTTCAATGAACAGTTGCATCTGACAATCTAGAAATCGCACAATAGTGATACAAAAAATAACATGTGTGCGTTGGCGCTTATTACGTCTGGATCTGGACTGATGCGGGAATATTGTTTTCAGATTCTTTCCAAATATAAAAAGTATCACCGAACTGTCGCAGGCGTCGAATATGAGGTTCATGCAGTTTCGAGCTCACGACAGATATGCTCTTCACCTCTCCAAAATGGAAAAGGTAGTGGGCTTATCCTCCCAGCACCTGGTCGGCGCGGATGACAGCGCCGATAGAGGCGCTGCGCTGGTAACCCAACCTCTCTCTGTCACTCTATCACACTCTTTCTGTCTTTAAAATCTCACACAATTATCAATGTTAATGACTCTTTCTGACATACTCAGTTTAGCAGAATATATTTTTATAATTATACAAAAAAAAAAAAAAACAATATTGGTTAAAAATCCATTCTACATACTAATGTTATCAAAATTGAAAGCTGAAATCAATGGACCAGCCTAAACAAATAAAATATTTGTTAATATACAGGTGACCGGTAATTGTTGGCGTATTCCTCTAGGGAGAAGAAATTATGACTCATTTGGAATCATTTAACCTCTATCACTTGGGGGTCAGAAATGCGTCAATTTCAAAAAAATCTACTTCAGTTTTCTTTTGACAAAAATCCGAATTTTGTGAGTTAAAAATAAAAAAAAAATATTTTCACTTTTTGGCCTGAATTTTTTGATGATCTGATAGCTTGCTAATTGGCCGACCTTCCGAAAGCTAAAAACCCCGAAATTTACTGTTAGATTTTATTTTGTGTGTTACTTACAATGAATAAAAAAAATTAAACAAAATGTCTGCACAGCGGTGTCATTATCACAAAAAATGACGCATTTCCGATCCACAAGTGATAAGGTTAAATCATTCCAAATAAGTCATAGTTTCTTCTCCCGAGAGGAATACGAGCAATTACCGATCACCTATATAAACAGCACACTTGTTAGCTCTCAAAACTAAAGTGCATTTACAAATAATGTAATTTGGTGAAGGGAACTGAAACAAAAAAACCGGACAAGTGCGAGTTAGAGTTCCGTACCAATAACTATATTATATTTGCTTTCAATTAATAACCGCAAAAGCTACAAACATCTAAAGAATAGCTGTCGTATAAGTACGTAGGATTATTTAAGTCTGATCAAAATTTGATTGTGGTAGCTGAATAATTTCACTTATTTTTTTTTTCTTTTATTTGTGCTATGAGACCTTCCTTCGTGCCAAATTACTAGATTCTGGGTCAACTGGAAGTACCCAACAGATTTTGATCAGTGATCGTTGTTTTAATGAGTAAGTCACAAAATACGCCATCTTGCCGTTTCACAGAAAACAGTTCTTGACGGACAGACACATAGACTGAAATACAGATTGACAGATGAACAAAAAGTGATTCTACAAGGGTTCCATTTTTATTTTTAATTCTGAGATAGGGAAATTTAAAACAAAGACAATTTTCGAAATATAAAGAAAACCAGACAAGCACGTGTTCGTGTCACATATTTATGAGCTAATTCTTGACCGAAATCGCTGCTTAACAAGTATCATATCCCAACCTAGAAACTCGTCATTGCAATCTTTTAATACTGTCTTGTAGGTTAAATTAATATTATCAATTAAAAATATGTAGAGAAGCCATTAGTTATTATCTGCACTATTAGAATCACTTTGGAACCTTCCAAAAACCAAGCAGTTCTAACTTAATATTGAGGTGTACACTAGTGACATTGGTCGGTTTTTTAACTTTGATATAGGTGGATCTTGTCTGAGTACATAAATTGAAGTATCACAGTCTATTCCTTTTCAGATGAATTAATCACCTGGTTGCGAAGCTAGAGAGGGGCGAGCACATTATCAGGAGCTTATTATTCACCTAAGAAATAAAAATATCTTAAGAAATTTTGTTGCATTTTTAAAGACCTGTCCAACGATACCCCAGGCAATAGAAATTTTCATCCCTCATTTCCATGTATGGAAAGCTACTCCTAAATTATTTTATTTGTAATTTCATTACACAGTTGTATGTCGCTTCACATAAGACCCATTTAGCTACGGAACCCTAAACAATTATTGTATAACGAATAATAATGTTCGATCGCCTTCACCAACCTTAACACAATCATCAGAATCATTACGCACTTATAATAAAATGAAAAGACGGATTCACAACACTTCCTTTCGCTTTTTCATTGTTTTATTAGTACATTCTAAATTTAATTTTTCTTTAGCAAGAGGCTTCGTCAATGTGTCAGCAAGTTGATCGTTTGTTGATATACAGTGTGTCCCCGGATTGAGTTCACAATAGGTGAGATTGACCAAAAATTTTCAAATTGGAATTTCATATTTTGGGATTCCGCCCTGCTTGCTCTGAAACTTATTTTTAGTTTACTTTCGATTTTTTTAAATCAAGTAGTCCTTTACAGTTGAGCTAAACCTCTTTTCGTTTCAGGTAAAGTACCTTTTCCGTTCATAGTTACAAAAGTGTCACTAAGAAAAGTTGTTCACAATGAAAAATTATGGCGTTATGCAAATTTTCAGAATGATCGGCCTACTTTGATAATAGAAGTAGAAATAGGAGAAAAATATTTATTATTAACGATTACATGATAAACCTTAGATGAGAAAACAGGGTGATTATAAATGTTCAAATTAAAATTCAAATTTTTACAGTTAAATTAAACTCCAATTACTTTATTTCCCTTCCTCCACGCGATTGTTTTTCAAACAAAACAAAATAAAAGCGGATTTTATTAAAGTAGGCCGATCATTCTGAAAATTTGCATAACGCCATAGCTTTTCAATGTGAACAACTTTTCTTAGTGACACTTTTGCGTACTATGAACGGAAAAGGTACTTTACCTGAAACGAAAAGAGGTTCTGCTCAACTGTAAAGGCCTGCTTGATTTAAAAAAATCGAGAGTAAACTAAAAATAAGTTTCAGACCAAGCAGGGTGGAGTCCCAAAATATGAAATTCCAATTCGAAAATTTTTGGTCAATCTCACCTATTGTGAACTCAACCTGGGAACACACTGTATATTGAACATCGATCTCATCGTCTTTTACCATATCACTCGTATAGAAAAATTGGGTATCGATGTGTTTGGTTCTTTTGATCGACTCAGGATTTTTAACAATGGTAATCGCTCTTTGATTATCATATTTTACAAATGTCAGTTTTGACTGTTTATATCCCACTTCTGCTAATAATCGTCTTAACCAAACTACTTCTTTAGTTGCTGAACACAGTGCCATGAACTCAGCTTCTGTAGTTGACGTGGCGGTTACTGTTTGTTTCCTTAAATTCCATGCAATCGAACCATGATTCAAAAAACAAATCCATCCAGTAGTGCTTCGTCTTGTAGCAATATTAGAGCTGTAACAAACCGTATGTATTCGTTACTGAGTAACGGGTACATCGTCTGACTTGAAGTAACGAATCGTTACTTACAAATTCATTTCGTTACTCGCATTTATCGTATCCATGTCAGTTTGACTCGTTTGATGCGGTTATACGTTATACGAACGAATACAATGCAATGTGCGTCATATAACACTCATGCGGATGCGTGAATTGTAACCAGGAACTGCTCACCTAGCGACTGAATGAACATCATCGTAACTGGTAATTTTGAATTAAAATATTGTTTTTTATCAAATGTTTTATAACAATTTAATTATTTTTCTAAATAATGTTTTCTTTCATAGCTTCTTATTGTTGTTTTTTTTTTAATTTAAAGTAAAAGTGAAATTTTTGTATAGAAAAACAATTCCAAAAATATTGATTAAAATTGTTTATTATTAGCGCTTTCAACCAAAAGAAGTCATCATCAGATAATTAACAAATTATGGTGTTTTGTATGGTATTATTAGTTAAAAAATCTTAAATTTTAATTTAAGACGTTTTAAGCAATTCCAGAAATATTGTTTAAAATTCTTTATTATTAGCACAGCGCTTTCAACAAATTTTTGTATTATTAGTTATTATTAGTTAAAACTTCTTAATTTAAGATGCTTTAACTAATAACTAATAATACAATAATATATATTATAATATAATATATATTATTGTATTATTAGTTATTAGTAATTAATTAGCTAACTTCAAAACTACTATATTATAGTAGTTTTGAAATTAGTTGATTTGATTGCGGTGTTATTGTGATATTCCGGATTATTCTTAAGTATATTATACACTATTCAGTGCAGTAAATAAAGTACGAACGAAGTCATATCGTATCACGTATGCGACGCGCTTCGATGCGATGGTACATGCTTGATGCTGTTAGTATACGATTGTATGTCGTATGAAAAATAACGACTAACGTAACGATACGAAAGTAACGGGTACTGGTTCTTTAAGTAACGAATACATACGGGTACACAATTTCTCGTTACTTTTACAGCTCTAATCAATATCTCCTGCCCAATCTGCATCACAATATACAAGTAGTTCAGTATCGCCTGTTTTTGTATCATAAGTTAATCCGTGCGTTGTGGTTCCACGTAGATATTTGAAGACGCGTTTCACGCCATTCCAGTGAATTTCCTGTGATTTTTCCATATATCGTCGACTTATTTTTTTTTTCATTATTGTGTTCGCAATGCTTAGAAAATGTTATGCTTGGGTCCGCAGGAGTAGAAACAGGATGACAATCTAATTGTCTAAACTTTCTTAGAACTTGTTCTGCGTACGTGTTTTGATGAATCTTGATATTTCTTCCATCTTCATTTCTTTCAATTTGCACCCCAACAAAATATTCAGCTTTCGAACTTGTAATATCAAATTCTAAGGGCTAAGAGTACGTTTTTGTTTCACAAAAGTCACCTCACCACATATATAACAAAAATTATCCCGCTTATTTACACAAACTCGCGACATGTTTCACAAAACTCTCTAACTTCTCAAATACGAACAGATCTCGATCAACTGTTGATTGAAATACAACTAACTAACAATTAAGGATTTATATTATATGTATTTAAACAATAATTATAAAGTACCATAGATATAATATATACAGGTATTAATCATTTATTGGTCGAATTTTCCCATACATTAAGGGCAGGTAGATAATTATCGTAATTAGCATGGATCTACACAACCAGAGCTAATTGAGACTTTTGCCAGGCAGATTGTTAATTGATATAATAAAAGGAGTGAGATTTTGCTATTTTGGTCTCGGAAACATTTTTGCTGTTCCCCAGTGTAATCTCGCCTGTGCCCGAATAATACACTTTTTAATGTTTTTACGTCCTCGCCGTCTAGCCTATATTTAAAAAGTTTAAGCTTATGTTTACATTCCTGTCATTAAAACGAACGTGAAACATTCGTACAATAAAATTAAGTTTTATTTTCTCAGCGTGAAAAAGAACGCGGTTCTCACATATCATACATGTTTCGACTTCCATTCGCCGCAGGAAGTGTCTTCAGCGCGAATATGTTGGATACTCTGCTGTACCAAGCATTCGTAAAGGACTATGTCATCACATTCGTCAGACTGTTATTAGGAGTTGATCAAGCTCCTGGATCAGGGTTCCTTACTTCTGTAAGTAATAACTGTATTTTTTTTATTTACATAATTGCAAGAGATTTTAGAATTTGCATTTTTAACTTCCCGCTTTAAAAAAAAAAAAAATGTTTTTCAAAAATCGGGAAGTTATTGGTTTCACCCCGATTTTCGAAAATCGAGTTCTCGCCCTTTTATATCTTTTGAACGGAGTGTCCGACTGAAACGCGGTTTTCGGCATCTGACGTGATCTTGGTGAACTTAGACTTCCTGAAAAAATTAAAATATGAGAAAACTTAAAAAACAAGTTTCAAAAATTTTTAAAAATTTGTTTTTGTAAAATATTTTCTAAACTACTAAACCGATTATTTCCAAAATCTAATCAGCTCTTCTCCTTAACAAACTGCGTCGATTTCCGCAAACCGCATCAAAATCGGTTCATTTGTTCACGAGATACCGTGAACGAAAAAATCGTAAAAAATTGTTTTTTTTAAAATGACTTAAAATTATAATCAGATCGATTTTTTTGTAATAAATTACTTTCTTAGGCTAAAAAAACTGCGTCGATCGCCGCAAACCAGATCAAAATTGGTTCATTTGTTCATGAGATAACGTGAACGAAAAATGAGGAAAAAGTAATTTTTTATAATTACTCGTAAAATTCTTATCAAATCGATTTTTTTGTAATAATTTACTTTCTTAGATTAAAAAAATTGCGTCGATCGCCGCAAACCGCATCAAACTCGGCTCATTTGTTCATGAGATATCGTGAACGAAAATTTCGTAAGTGTTTTTTTTGAGCTCGAAGAGCTAAAAAATAAACTTCTTGTTATATTTTATATATTTTTGAGCGTTTTGAACTCGAAAATAGCGGGAAGTTACAGGGATGGCCTGCAGGGTCAAACTTCTTTTCAATTTTTTTTTCTAAATACGATGCTTATTTTTGCTTTAAAGTCTGAAAAATCCTTTGATTTTCGAACTTGTCCGCTAATTATAATTTTAAAATAAAAACTTGGATCACAGTACCAAATCCCACCGACAATATAGTGCATTTGAAAAAAAATTAATTCTTTAATACATTTCGTAAAATAGTATTTTTCTTTTGTTCTAAATTGTCATTATTATCAATTCAACATCTGCATCAAAATTAAATACACCCTTCAGTACTTGCATCTATATCTTCAAACTAGTGTTTTCATGAAATTTGTAGGTGCGGTTTTGTCAGGCATATTTTATTAAAAATTTAGCAGCACATTTTAATCTTTACTGAAGGGTTAAATTTCAACCTTGATATTTTTCACTATAATTTTTCGGTATTTCAAATCCAAAAACAAAATTTTAAATTGTCTTCGTGCGGTGATGATTTCTAACATAATATGAACAAAATTTCGATAAAATTAGTCAGCTTTTTGAAGGTTATTGCCCGTACATATACAGTGTTTCACACCTAAACTATATCTTTTTTATTTTAAACGCAATAAATATAAAATTAGAATATTGTAAAAGTATGCAGACCATTGATATCATTTTATAGGAATAGATTTTTTTAAGTCAAAATTTAGCCAACTATGATCAAAATAAAAAGTAGCGTTTTAGGTAAAGTCGTATGTGCAATCACAGCGGAGCAAAAGTTTATTAATAAAAGTTATTCAGTACCTATCACAAAAACTCTCAAATATGAAGTATCGTCAAAAAATTTTCATTTCTCAAATTATTAACCTTTTTGTGTAACTAATTTGCTATTTTATTGAAAAGATCAATGTAAATATATATCGGAGGAGGAGGGAGATATACCGCTATAAAGTTTCTGAAAATCCGTTTTTGCTCCATAACTCGGCCATTATTATCGGGAAAAAAAGTTCCAATAAAAGTTGTAGAGAAAAAGAATCCGCGTAAGCTCGTTTTGGACTGGCTCGGATCGAACAACCCGTTCGCGAGAAATCGCCATTTTAGTGCGCGAAATTTTGTAAAGTTAAATGCTATTTTTTAAAAAACAATACTGCCAGGAGCATATTTTTTTACAAAGGTACTAAAGACCCCTTCTGTGCACCGGAGGCTGGACGCGTTGGGTCAATTAGAACCTGTAGGAGAAAGGGAAAACGAATTTTTTTAAATCTCACATAACTTTGGTTCTAATTGACTTATCGACCTAAACCCGACGCCATAATTTCGTTTTTTTATCTACTTTTATGCGACACGAAAAAAAAAATGTTTCTCCTTAACTCAACTGCTGGTGGGCGAAATAAAGTATTGTTACATTAACTGTCTCTCTCTCTCTCTCTCTCTTTCTCTCTCTCTGTTTCTCTCTCTCTCTCTCTCTTTCTCTCTCTCTCTCTCTTTCTCTCTTATGTAATATTGTCAAAATCACTTTTCCTTAGCTACGCAGGGGAACTTTAAAGCGACATATCCCCCGCCGCCCCCTCCGACAGTCGGTCACAAACTATACCAAATAGTCAGGGGGAACTCGCTCTGCAGTTCGATTCGAGACATACCGGATTAAAGTTCCCAATTCACTCGACTATTAGGAGTTATCAGCATTTTAAAACAACCGAGGAACTCAGGCTTTTGGCAGCTGTTAACTAGGCTAGAAAAAATCGCATAACAAAAAAACAACATTTTAAAGCGGAAATTACGAGCTTTAAAATGCTTTCCTCAAAATATTTCTGAAATTTCTTTGAAGCCCATACATACGATGTACTTCAAAAAAATTAAAAAAATTAAAGGTTCATTTTTTCAACTCTCAATGTTCGTTAAAAATTATGACAAATTTTGAATTTTTGAGATAAAATTTAGAAACTACGACCTTTAAAAAAACCTGTAGTTTGTTCAAATTTGATCACTTTTCTTGATATACAGCGACTTGAATTTCCACAATTTTTATCCGATCCTCTAATTAACCCTAGTGTATACCTACTATATGTAAACATTTTCAAAAATGATACTAAAATGCCCGGTAGGGTAGAAAACGGAGAGAAATTTTAGTCTGACCGCTAGGTCCCGCCATCTAATCGACATCAATAGTATATTCCCATTTTATAAATAACTACAATTTATTATAAAATAATTAGTTGACAATTCCTTGTCAAAATTAGTTAATAAATTGGACCCTTAAATAGCCATATTTTCTCTGATGTAAACAGCCACGAATTCTTATCCTTTTTGAGATTCCAGTTGTCTTAAATTCCAGATTTCACCTTATTTTAAAAATATAATGAAATTTATTGGTTAATAATGTTTACCTACTCAGTAAGAAATGGTTTCGGTCCCAAACTATTTTTTTTCAGCAAGAATTAATTTACTGTATCTATGTACAGATATACATTTTATTGACTGTTTCACCAGATGAAAATAACAAAAGACGACATGTGGATCCGAACTTACGGTCGTCTGTATCAGAAGCTGTGTTCGACAACTTGCGAAATCCCGATCGGAATCTACAGGACCCAGGACACGTCTGTATCAGATTCAACTCATGTGAGTATGACGAGCGAGAACAATTCATGGTCATGGTCGAGTTGCGTACGTGCGCGCTCTTCGGTGAGTAAAATAAAAAAAAAACTCTCTTTATCTCTTTCTACGTCATGAACGATTTCACTGCATAATATATTATTATACCGCTTGTTTACTTTCCATCGACAATATTAAATATCTGTGACCACCAGAAAAAATCACAAATGTCGTTTTAAAGAAAATTGATTTCATTAGATACTTTTATTTGATTTTTTTACCTCTTTTGTTTTGTAGCACTGTGTAAAAATACAGACAGCTAGCTAGAGTTTGCTATTTAATTATGACAAATCCATTGTTTTTTTTTTTGATATTGCATTGTAATATGCAATATCCAAAAAATTGGTTGTCTGTAAAGTCGGTTTACGGACGATAGTTTTACGTGATAACGTATTCCGTAATACATAACCTAAATTTATATAATAATTATAATAATTCGAATCTATGATATTGCATTTTTCTCTTCAAATTTAGGTAAATTTTATTAAGTAGAATAATAAAACACTATAAAAAGTACACTATTATTATATAAAAAACAACTATGGCATGTATCTCTTTTGCGCATGCGCCGATTTTCCCCAAAAAAATTACAAAAATTTCTAGTAAAAATAGATAGAGTAAAAACCGTTTTAAAAACTATATTATTATTATATAAAACATCATTATAAGAGATATATTCTTTTACGCATGCGTCGATGTTCCCCAAAAACAATAGGCCACTTCATATTTGCATATCAAACATCCTCCCAAAATTTGGTTTCAATCCGCTTATCCTTGGTGTCGGAATGATAAGAAATGTCAAAAGTGACGTTTGCAACTGTCAAAGTATTATGTTCTAATAATAATTAATTAGTTATTCCAATAGTTAACTTAGAAGGCGTTGCATTTCAGAAAATACTAATGTCAAAAAATTGAATTAAACATTAGAAATGTAGCCGTTTTCATGTTAAGACAAGACATACGTTATTTTCTAATTTCCATGTACGGTAAACAAAGACGACCGACCGCGTCGCGCGCGCGCCATGCATTAGACAACATTGCATTTATACAGCTATTTTTAGGCGCGAATAGCGTAAGCTAAAGCGCCTATATGTACTCGCTTTGTCTGTGAATCTGTGAGTCACGCTTTTTGTATCCAGCGTACAGCCCAAACGCCTTAACCGATTTTAAAAACTTTTTTTTGTTCGATTCGTCTCCGGGTAACTTAAATCCTAACGTCGCCCGATTTTTGAATTTTTGTCCCAGAGGGGAGAAAATTAGGAAAAAAAAAGTTTTTTGCTTATTTCTCGCTCAATTTAAATCAGATCGGTTTGAAACCAGTCTTAAACGAAAGAGGAGAACATTTTACATATATTTCGTGTAACAGAATTTGCCCAAACAGTTTTTTTATCCCGATTTATATAGAAATAAATTCATTTTATACATAATTATATAGAAATGAATTCAATTTAATTGTTGCACGGTTTAACATGACAATTTAAAATACGAGCACCAAGGTAATTTGAAATAGAAAGGATTGATTTTTTAGTGTATTTGCCATAAGGCACTTACACTATTGGCGTCGGTGGGATGGCGGGACCTAGGGGTCGGACCAAAATTTCTCGACGTTTCATAACTTTCTAAGAAGTTTGGCACCATTTTTGGAAATGTTTATATATATATATATATATTATAATGGCTAGCTATCTTCAGCGGCGCTGGGCGTGGGTCGGAAGAACTGACGTGGCAGGCACTTACCTTGAGAGATGTTAGCGAAGCCAAGGTCACCCAACTACTAAGCTGTAGGTAAAGGGAAAGATGTTCAGAATGGGCGCCAGATCTATATTGACCTTAGCTTGAGTCACTGCAGGGTCGATCACTCCTGCAAATAAATCTTAAGGGTCCTGCCAGCAAAAAATAACAACTCGAACGTAATGATCAAAAATTTAATAAAATAATTAATAATATTAACAAGAGTGATTTGCACATAAACTTTGGCAAAATGCCCAGATCAGTACGCTACTGATTCAATTAGCGACGATATGAATTCTTACTTCAGTACCGTGAAGCGGTGATCATTAGTTTCCACGTAAAATACAAAGTGATACACAATAAACGTAATAATGGTAACAATTTATCTACAAAAAAATCTATAATTCAGATCGCCTACGGATGAGGTTCAAATTCCAATAATCAATCCGTCAAAACTACAACCAAAACGGCAACACAAACGTAACGCGACTCTAACAGCGACGATAAGACAAACCTCATTCGTAAGCTAAAAACTTATTTCAACAACTCAAAATACAAATTACAACACGTTAAAATAGTTACAAATACAATGTCGAAATATTTTAATTAGACGTTGCTAACTTTATTTAACCAAATGTTAACAAACCGACAAGCGCAGTGTGAAATGAATTTTTCTTTGGAACAGCGCTATCCGTTCACAATATCACAACAGTCAAAAATAGTTCTGCCGGAAGGGCCATCAAACACTGTAATCTAAAATTCAGTTAAGTTCAGCACGCCACTGACGAATTGACATAACACAATATTAAGCTTTATCAACAAATGCGATTTCTTTATGATGGAAACTATGATCCAACGCAGTCTAAGCACAGGTTCACGAAACAAAATAACAAAATAATTATTTCAGACCGTGAGAATTTATTGATGAAATGTTCGCATAAGGCGGCATGGCAGCATGAAGGCAACGTAGTGACGGGTGCTAGCGCGCGCAAACTTATTTCACAGTTACGACGTACGTCAATCAAAAACGTGCATTTTATTTAAAGTTGAATTTAAGATGCGACGTACGTTTGATAAAGAATTTTAAAATTCAAACGCAAATTATGATTTTAAATTGAACAGTTACGTAATATAGCACAAAACGTTATCACACTACCTGTAGGATGCAGTGAAGGTATTCCAGGACTCGTAGTCCTTTTCCCGAGACAACTGGACTGGATTCAGCTAGCTGAAGTGATCGACCCAGCAACGCTCCAAGCCTCGTTACAGTGGTTCTTGTCAATGGTAGTAGAATCACAGCGTTTTTTATGCTGAACAGACGCCACGTGCTAATCAAATACAACTCCAAACACGATAACAATACGCAATTCACTAAAAACTTTTCCCAACAGAAAAATAACAGGATGGCTCCAATTTTATAGCCACCGTACTCAATAATTTCGAAACCTACGCTCAGAACTCAAAAAAAAACACAACGGCAATACGATACGATACTCTCACAACGCTTGCCGGCAGCCGAATCTCGCATCTCGCTATTCAAAAAATCTTTTCTAGTCGACATTGAACCTAACCGGACACAACATGTTTTATAACTATTCGCCAAACTCAATCGGGTAAAGGGGTCCACACACACTCAAAATTTTGTTGGGGACTTTTTACCGCCATTTGACGTTGTAGGTTCACGGGAGTGGTCGCTACGCTTAGGGGTCGTCCGGACCTCGTTCTTACGACTAAAGCTAACCCGTTACAATATATATATATACATTTATATATATATATATATATATGTATATATATATATATATATATGTGTGCGGGCTATAACTTTCGAAGGAGTTAATTGATTTTAACGAAATTTGGACCACATGTTGAAATCCATCACCGCACGAAGCCTATTTAAAATGGGCCCAATCGGGCCAATTTAAGGGTAGTTTTTAGGGGTTGAAAACTATTTTTGGGCCTAAAAATACCCAAAAATTTCTCCGAATCGCTTCAAAATTGAAATTTAACCCTTTAGTAATGATTAAAATGTGCTCCCAAAATTTTATCAAAATCGGCTCGACAGGACCGGACTTAAAAATTTTATGAAAATGTTTGTAGATATGGATTTATTTAGTTAAGGGTGAATTTAATTTGTTTTATTGATAACAATATTAAAATTAAGAAAATAATATTATTTTAAGGGGTGTATTAAGGGGTTAAATATTTTATTTTGTTCAAAAATAAAGTTAAGTTGATATAAGGGAGCCACACTGCCTATAATAGCAAATACACTATATTGTCGGCAGGGTTTCGCACTGCGACCCGAGTTTTTTTTTAAGTTGGACTAAGTCTAAACCAATTCTGAAAATTTTAGGGGGGGTTGCCCGATTATTTATATAAATAAATGACTTCAAAAGTAGGTATATTTAACATTGGCTTTATGGTAAAACGGTAGATGGATGATATGTTTTCATTGATTTCTCCAAAACTAGTCGGTGGAAATTAAAAAAAAACTATTTAAATTAAAATTAAAACATTAATAAATTATTGAAAACAAAAAAACCCGTTGTGCCCGACTAATTAAAAAGATATTTAATTAAATAAATATCTTTTTAATTCTAAATAAATATTAAAAATAGGCAAGCCTTTCATTTAAAATTGCCTTGGTAGTACTAAAATAAAAAGTTTGCATTTGTTCAAAAACGAATGCCATTATAAATATTGGTGAAATGCAACGCCTTCTGAGTTAACAATTTGAATAACTAATTTAGAACATAAAACTTTGACAGTTGCAAACGTCATTTTTGACATTTCTTACCATTCCGACACAACGGATGATCGGATTGTAACCAAATTTTGGGAGGATGTTTGATATGCAAATATAAAGTGATTTATTGTTTTTTGGGGAACATCGGCGCATGCGCAAAAGAGTATATCTTTTATAATGTTGTTTTATGAAATAATAATATAGTTTTTATAACTGCTTATTATTCTGCATATTTTACTAGAAATTTTTGTAATTTTTTTTGGGGATAATCGGCGCATGCGCAAAAGATATTATATGCTATGATGTTTTTTATATAATAATAGTAAACTTTTCATAACGGATTATTATTCTATATGTTTTACAAGAAAGTTTTGTAACTTATTTTTCGGGAAAATCGGCGCATGCGCAACAGAGAAAGAAGTACCTACCTTTTAATGTTGTTTTTTTTATAATTATGATATACTTACATGTCATAACAGTTTATTAGCCTGTATATTTTTACAAGATAGTCATGAAAAAATGTGTTTTTCTAAATTTGTACTTAGTTTCAGAAATATTTTGAAAATAAAAAAAATCTAATGTTAGTTTGTTCCGTAGATGTTAGTTAGGTATTTGACAAGCATTCTTTGTTTATTTTTAACATCATAACGTGATAACATAATATAGAAAACCATGAACACGAACAGCAAATTTTATAATATTTAGTGGTAACTATACGCGTTACTATACGCGTTAACGGAAATTTTATTTTCTTTGTTATTATATGTCAAATGTCAATATTATAATTTATTAGTTGGAAAGGCCCCATAATCTAATTGCTGCAATTTGTTCGACTAGATTAAATTAACTAAAGCTTTGAAATTTCACACACATGCAAGTCTGGTGACAATGTATATATCCAATATGGCGGATGCCCCAAGATGACGGAATACCTTTTCCTTCTCAACCATCTTGAATAAAATAATCAAATAATTTTTATAATTTAATGTCATAATAGTTAAAATTTTGAAAGGCTATAAAAACAAGAAAAATAAAATACTAATAAAAAGAAAGTTTTTATTGAAATGTACCAAAAAGAAAATATAATTTTTATAATTTACGGTCACAATTATATTATTGATTGTGACTAATAAACGATCATAGAGTTTACAGCTAACGCTTTTATATTTATTAACCTAAATTAATTATTAATAAATTATTAAAATGATTTTTTCCTTTCTGTGTTTCAATACTTTCAACTGTTATTTTTTTATTAGATTAAGTTAATTAAATTATATTATTAAGCTCAAAGTGTCGTTAAAAATATACATCAATTTTCGAACATAACGTTGGGGTATATTATGTAAAATTCGCGCCTTGTAATTCTTGAATTACTTGTGTCTTCAGACAATATTTTTCTATATAAATTTGTATAAAAAAACTGTTTAGGCAAATTCTGTTATACGAAATCTGTGTAAAATGTTCTCCTCTTTCGTTTAAGACTGGTTTCAAACCGATCTGATTTAAATTGAGCGAGAAATTAGCAAAAAGCACGCACATGGTCAGGCGGAACGTTACGCGTTACGAACGTTAGGAACGTTACGTTACACTTTTTCGTGCATGCAGTCGGTGTTTTATCAATTTATAAGATTGGTGATTCATCAATTTATAAGACGTTATCACGTCAAAAAAAGTTTTATTCAAACGATGTCACTGTCGGGACTCAAAGCCGAATTGTCTACTCGTAAATCGGCAAAATTTATTGACCTTTACTTAAGACATTATTTAATCTTTTTAACTTCCCGCTTTAAAAAAAAAAAAAAAAAATTTTTTTTTTTTCAAAAATCGGGAAGTTATTGGTTTCACCCCGATTTTCGAAAATCGAGTTTTCGCCAGATCTCGACGTTTTGAGGTCCTAGGAAGCTATTAAAACTATTTTGGCGATGATGTCCGTAGGGCTGTATGTATGTGTGTGTGTGTGTGTGTGTGTGTGTGTGTGTGTGTGTATGTATGTATGTAAACCTTTTATATCTTTTGAACGGAGTGTCCGACTGAAACGCGGTTTGCGGCATCTGACGTGATCTTGGTGAACTTAGACTTCTGAAAATTTGAAACGATTCGGCCCAAAAAATTTTGAGAAATCTTAAAAAAACAAGTTTCAAAAATTTTTTTAATTTTGTTTTTGTAAAATATTTTCTAAACTACTAGACCGAATAATTCCAAAATCTAATCAGCTCTTCTCCTTAACAAACTGCGTCGATTTCCGCAAACCGCATCAAAATCGGTTAATTTGTTCACGAGATACCGTGAACGAAAAAATCGTAAAAAAGTGTTTTATTAAAATGATTCTTAAAATTGTTATCAGATCGATTTTTTTGTAATAAATTACTTTCTTAGGCTAAAAAAACTGTGTCGATTGCCGCAAACCAGATCAAAATTGGTTCATTTGTTCATGAGATAACGTGAACGAAAAATTAGGAGAAAAGTAATTTTTTATAATTACTCGTAAAATTCTTATCAAATCGATTTTTTTGTAATAATTTACTTTTTTAGGTTAAAAAAACTGCGGCCATCGCCGCAAACCAGATCAAAATTGGTTCATTTGTTCATGAGATAACGTGAACGAAAAATTAGGAAAAAAGTATTTTTTTATAATTACTCGTAAAATTCTTATCAAATCGATTTTTTTGTAATAATTTACTTTCTTAGGTTAAAAAAACTGCGTCGATCGACGCAAACCGTATCAAAATCGGCTCATTTGTTCACGAGATATCGTGAACGAAAAATTTGTAAAAAAGTGTTTTTTTTTAAATTGCTCGTAAAATTCCTATGAGATTGATTTTTCTGTAATAAATTACTTTTTTAGGATAAAAAATTGAGTCGACTGCCGCAAATCGCATCAAAATCGGTTCATTTGTTCATGAGATATAGTGAACGAAAATTTCGTAACAAAGTGTTTTTTTTTTGAGCTCGAAGAGCTAAAAAATAAACTTCTTGCTATATTTTATATATTTTTGAGCTTTTTGAACTCGAAAATAGCGGGAAGTTACAGGGATGGCCTGCAGGGTCAAACTTCTTTTCAATTTTTTTTTTTAATTTTTATTGTTTTTCTGTTACTTTTATGTAATTTATGGACAGATGGAAGACCAATTCGTATGGATTGAATCTGGTCCGATTGCCTTAGCAATAAATTATTTCTATTCTATTCTACTATCATCTACAATCACATATCTAAACAATGGGTCTTTTTATAATATAATAGAAACCTATAACTATCTATCTGTATATTTATAATCTTATGTTCTAATTCTGTAACAATATTGTGTAAAAATGTTTCGTCTCTTCACAACATCTTTTGAAATGTCATCTTTACTCGTCTTTCCAAATGTTCAGGTCATAGAAAAGTTCTCAAGATATGTTACTGGCAGACTAGTATCTTTTCAGTGCAGCGAAAAACAAATTACTCGATGATTCACATAATCAGTAAAAGATTCCATTTATAATGTGAATCATCGAGTAATTTGTTTTTCGCTGCACTGAAAAGATACTAGTCTGCCAGTAACATATCTTGAGAACTTTTCTATGACCTGAACATTTGGAAAGACGAGTAAAGCAGCATTCACATACATTGTAAATCCAAAAAAATCTCGCAAAAATGATGACGTTCTCGGGTTTCGATGAATAAATTTTGTTTGGCTTCGCATTGACGATGTTGATGTGGTAAAAAGGTGTTTTGTGGAATGTAATCAATAATGCTATTTCCATTGTAACAGAAGAATAACCGTGTTTTACTAATAATAATCTAAGACTAGTAGTTTAGCATTATGACACAGTATAGACTATAGATTACTCGCATTTTTGGCGGATTCATGTTTTGTTTCAAAACACATTTCATATTTAAGAATTTTTAAAATGATGGGATGGTCCTTAAAGTTCTGAAGATTCGAAAGGAACGTATTTAGGCAATTTTCGTATGTTTGAACTTTTGAATGGATAAATATTAATTTTTTATAATATTAAAATTATCGTTATTATTCCCGCCGAGTACCCACTAAACATTTTGCACACATGTTACAGGTTTTAATAAAACATATGTTTCGTTCTATATTTATTTTGACTTCATTAGCCTCTGAAAATACTCTTTGTAATATATAATAAAATTTACACAAACCATTAATGAATTATACACATACACCTTCCTCTTGAATCACTCCGTCGATTGGTAAAAACCGTATGAATATCCGATCGGTATAGTTTTTGAGTTTTCGCGTTCAGACAGACAAACAGACAGAGAGACGCGGCGGAGGTGGACTTTGTTTTATAATATGTTGTGATAATTATAAAATTATTGAAAAAAATTCACAATTTTAATTTTTAAATCATCACAAGACATAATTCAAGGATCATGGGTATTATTAGCATAACCATAAATATTTGGTAATTAATGGCATAACTTAATTTTTAATTATTCAAACATTTATACCACAAATTTTATTAGATTACAAAAGAGTGTATGTTTTGTATATTATTTTCAGAGCCTGATGAAGTCCCAAATAAATATAGGACGAAACGTAGCTATTTTTAAAACCCGTCTATTTATCCAATATTAATATCTTACTAAGCACAAATGTAAGATTGTTGCCATTCACCCCAATATAAATAGTACAGCCCAGGAATTTTCAAATCGCTCTGAATTCTTGAAACATTGTAAGATAAATTTTAGTTCAGAGACTCTATTGATCAGAGAAAACAACATAATATTTATATTATCAGCGATTTCCAGGCCGCCATCTTGGATTTCCAGGTCTTAGTCCCAGCATTTTAGACAAAAAATCTGTAATTCACGCACGGAAAAATGGTCCATAAATTTTTTCTGCTACTATTTTTCCAGGAATTCCGAGCACTGAAAGTATATTATACCGTCAAAACCAAGCGGTTAGGCCGAGATTTTTTTTTCGATTTTCCCCCTTATCTTAAAACGAGTCTAGCTTCCGCCTATATGTCATATATAAAAAAATGCTCTAAATTAATTAAATAGCTTGTGTACCAGGCGGTAGACAGTTGGGACGACATGATTACATGTATGAATTTGTAAATTTTTAATCTTGAAATATGAATATAATACTTGCAAACTAACAATTTTTTTAATAATTTAAATATAAAGAAATATTTTTTTGTTACGGAAAGATTGCTATATGCAATATTACCCTCCAACACGGAATAAATAGATATATGGAAAAATAATGCTTTTTGACGTGATAACGTCTTATAAATTGATGAATCACCAATCTTATAAATTGATAAAACACCGGCTGCATGTTCGAAAAAGTGTAACGTAACGTTCCTAACGTTCCTAACGTTCCGCCTGACCCTGTGCGTGCTTTTTGCTAATTTCTCGCTCAATTTAAATCAGATCGGTTTGAAACCAGTCTTAAACGAAAGAGGAGAACATTTTACATAGATTTCGTATAACAGAATTTGCCTAAACAGTTTTTTTATACAAATTTATATAGAAAAATATTTTATACAAATTTATATAGAAAAATAGCTGTATAAATGCAATGTTGTGTAATGCATGGCGCGACGCGGTCGGTTGTCTTTGTTTGCCGTACATGGAAATTAGAAGCAAACGTATGTCTTGTCTTAACATGAAAACAGCTGCATTTCTAATGTTTAATTCAATTTTTTGACATTAGTATATTGTGAAATGCAAAGCCTTCTAAGTTAAGTATTGGAATAACTAATTATTATTAGAACATAATACTTTGTAAGTTGCAAACGTCACTTTTGACATTTCTTATCATTCCGACACCAAGGATAAGCGGATTGAAACCAAATTTTGGGAGGTTTAGGTTATGTATTACGGAATACGTTATCACGTAAAACTATCGTCCGTAAACCGACTTTACAGACAACCAATTTTTTGAGTATGTTTTGTTTTGTTATGGCGATTTTTTTATGCAAACGAATAAGAGGTATTTGACGAAGTAGAGTTTGATTGACTAATAAAATCATTTTTATGTGTATTTGATGCCAATTTCTGTAGTTAAGAAGTTCTGGTATAATTTACAGTCAACGCGTAAATAATATTCTTTATATTTCTGACATTCTGGTATATTGTCGATCGAAAATAAACCTTCGGTTTCGCATAGTTAACAATCCAGTCTACAGACAACATTGATATTGTCTGTCCTTGCGTTGATTACTATTACTACTTTATGCGCATTTTTTGTTCATTTTTCTGCCAGTTATTACTGCCATTTATTTAAATACAGTATTTTATAATTACAGTTTAAATTTCTCATTTATGAATATTTGGGATTAAAATAAGAAAAATATGTTTTTAAACACGTTATACTAGAAGAGGTTTGTTCAACAAGAAGTGCTTTTTAAGACAAAAAAAATCCAGTTTATAAATATTGGTACCTACTTACATCTATAAGAATACCTTGACAATCATTCCGTTCATATTTCGGAAACTTTACCAAGCCCATAGTTATTGGACAAGTAGGGTGCTTAATACGTAGCGCTACACATTAATAATAATTATCAACTAAAACATGCATAGATACGTTAACCCAGCGCATTTAGAAATTTACCCAAAAATTTCCGATACATTTTTTCTTTTGTTGCTTATTCGAAAGGGTCTTGGATAGAGACCTTAATCCTGAGTTTTCGCATTCTCCAAATTGCCCCGTTCGCCAGCACCTTGGATTCTGTTTTTTCTTCAATTGCTCATAATATGTCGCGTTCTAATAATCCCACAGCAATCATTCTGGGATCGTTGGACTCATCAGGATTTACTCTTTAGTTGAATATCTATCAAGTAAAACTCTCCAATGTACTGGAAAAAAGTTATTAGCGTCCAAAGTTACAAGTTCTTTGCCAAAAGTTCTTGCGCCCGGTTTTTCCGCGCGCATCTCTTTTCAGTTCATCTGAGACCCCCACGGACAATTTACTATTTAATGTAGATTCAATTTCCAGTATTTTCGCTTTTGTAACTAATATAACGTAAATTAATTAAGCTTAACGACATATTCGTTAAATCTGTGCTAAGAACACGCGTTATACATTAATTTTTTACTTAAATTTAAAGTCAGTTCAATAGTGGCGTGTGTGAGTCGGACGAACATGTAAATATTTTGAGTCGGAACGAGATTACCCCCCCCCTATTTTAGAGGATTCGGAACACGGTGGTGATATTAAAATTTCTCTTTAACCCCCCAAAATGGCCAAAAACCACCCCCAAACGGAGTTAAACACGCATTACGTTTTTCCCTTTCCGAAAAAATGGTTTTCCCTGTTTTTGAGAATGCTGAGCACTTTGGTGGTGTTGAATATTGCCACTGACTCTTACCAACCCCTCCACCGGCCAAATCTCAGAATCCATTGAAACGGGGAGATAACCCAATTTTGCTGGTGATATGAAAAACAAATTCACCCGTTTTGGGGTTGATATTTGTCGGTGGAGGGGTTGGCGAGAGTCGGTGGCAATTTTCAACACCAGCACCATGCTCAGCATCCTCAAAAAAGGGAAAATACACTTTTTTCGGAAAGCGAATAACGTAATGCGCGTTTAACCCCTTTCGAGGGTGGTCCTTGGCCGTTTTGAGGGGTTGTGGAACCCCAACGAGAAATTTTAATATCACCACCGTGTTCCGCATTTTCTAAATAGGGGGGGGGGGGTAATCTAGTTTCGGTTCAAAATATTTACATGTTCGTTCGACTCACACACGCCACTATTGATCTGAGTTATAAATTTAAGTAAAAAATTAATGTAAAACGCGTGTTCTTAGCACAGATTTAACGAATATGTTGTTAATTGTTAATTAATTTGCGTTATATTAGTTACAAAAGCAAGAAATGCAGCGCTGAGCGCGAGTATTAGAGTCTTCAAACTAGCACGAAATGAATAGGGCAACTTCGAGCGTGGATTGGCGGACGAGGAATCAACCGATCGGGATGATTTTTTTTTAAATACTGGAAATTGAATCTATATTAAATAGTAAATTGTCCGTGGGGGTCTCAGATGAACTGAAAAGAGATGCGCGCGAGTTACGTAGCTATACTTATGGTCCACCATGTATGTCATGTTGGATCTTCATATTACGCATCCTGCATTACGTTGACTGTCTTTTGCAAAATCACGACTTCCCATGAGAAAGCAGTCGAGGTGTTAGGTATGGTAATATGATAAAAAGACCGGACTTCCACCTGCAAGGGGACAGTTGATAATCTGAATGAATATCAGTATCAACTACATCCATTATAATAAATAAAAAAAAAATTACGTTTTTCACTAAAAGTGTTATTTTATTCAAAACCACTCGTTACCACGTAACTGGCGCAGTCTTCCGGCTTGAAGAAGCAAATTTATTAAATCAAGTGAAAATTGTTTAATAATAAAAAGCTGTCAAGACAACTTTTAAAATAAATGAAAATTATTTAAAAGTGATCTTCAAGACGTAACCTACACTCAAGAAAGAAAAGTTAAATAATAAATATTATAAAAACATTAAACAACCAAATACAATGCAAACATTATATCGCATAAACAACAATTATTAACAATAAACAAAAAATAACAATCAATAATAAAAATCAAACTAAAGTTTATTAAATACCATCTTTAAATTTATAAAACTACCGACATATTACATCATCTTTAAAATATAATATATATAGCTGTTCCAAAGAGGCCGGTAAGCCCTCTCGTGCGGTTAGAATCAAGCAAGAAGAAAGCCAAGCAGCCAACAGCCTGGCCGATACCTACATCTAACATCTAAAGAAGAAGCATGAAGAGTACGATTATTTTAATGTAAGTTAGATTGTAAGATTTTTTATTTTCATGTCTGCTAGACAATTACAATCACTAATTAGCTCTGAAAATTCAGAAACAGAATCAGAATCAGAAGTAATTAGACAGTGCGAAGCAGCAAACATAGATCCTGTCCTAACTTCCACCTTAGAAACAGAAAATAATATATCTTTAAACCTTGCAATAGAAAACTTAGCCATTAATAATCAAAACAACATGTCAATCACACCAATCACAAAACATATTTTTGATTTCGTCCCATCAATTGATGGATCCAATCCAGACGATCTCAATGATTTTGTCAACCTAATCGATTATATTGTCGCAAAACATGCTATTCCCGTACCTACCTCCGGGCAAAATACACCCGATGAACTGTATAATAACGTACAGTTATTACACGGCATATTATCAAAAGTACACGGAGAAGCAAAAAACACTATTCGTGCACACTTAGCCAATGACTGGATTTCCATAAAAAAAATTTTACAAGAAACCTTCTCCGACCCCCGATCTGAGCTGCAACTTAAAGCAGAAATTCAACAGTTACGCCCCAAACCTAATGAAAAATATATAAAATATTATGATAATCTTATCAAATTAATTAGCGTTTATACTTCAAAAATACCAGTTAACGAGGAACATGCTTTCAAAAATAAGTCCGTTCTCGAAACAGCCTTGAACAACCTAATTATATATACTTTGGAACCTATGGGCACTATGCTAAGGTTCAGACGACCAACAACAATGGCCGAAGCAAAAGCCCTTATAATTGAAGAAACTAGAGCAATAGGCGAATATCCTCGAAAAATTGCAAGAATTAATAATTACCCTAAGTTTCCAAACATGTATCAATACAAACAAAATCAGAACCATCAAAATTTTACACAACAAAAACCAAATTTTGTAAGATCTCAAAATCAAAATAAGCCTCAAGGTCTATTAGTTCAAAGTAACAGCTCAAATGTATTTGCCCCAAGACACCCATCCCCCAAATATAAAACAAACCCTACACCTATGTCTACCCAAACTTCTTACCAATATCCTAAAACACAAACAATGCGTACATTGAAAGCAATGGTACAAGATGAACTCTATTCTATCCTTAACAGTGAGAGTGAACCTGAAAATGTCGAAGAAAATTTTGAATCAAACTTTGAAACAATTGAAAACAATGATTCATTAACAGACACTGACGATACTCAAATTGATTTTTTAGACGAAACAACGGAAGTGAACGACAATGCCAATTCGTTCAACTTCCTACAAGTAGATTAAATTTAACACAGGTCAACTCAAAAAATTGTCATGACCCCCATTCGCTTCCTTATATATTAATAAATGAACCTCCTTTAAAAATCCTAATAGATTCAGGTGCATCTACCTCATTTATAACAGAAAATGCTGCAAATCTGTTTTTTCAAAATTACATAACCCCCTCAAATAACATAATTAATACAGCAGGCGGAAAAATAACAACCAAAGGCCAAATAACAATACCATGTTTTCTTGAATTCAATTCACCGAATACTAATATAAATTTTTTAATAATACCAAAATTTGAAAAGTTTGATGCAATAATCGGTACACAAACCTTGCGTGATCTTAATGCTCAAATTGATTTAAACAAAAATATTCTAAAAACAGCCAATTCAGAAATAATAATTAATTTTCAAAAACAAAAACAACAAATAATTTTTGAAACTATTTTTCAAGCCAATAGTTCTAAGATAGTAAAAATTCCTGTAGAACATGAAAACGGAGATATATTTATAGATAGTCAGCACAATGGCACCGTAAAAACAACGCCTATGTTAACATCTGTAGAAAACGGTTTAGCAACAGTTGA
The DNA here is from genome assembly GCA_963575645.1 of Xanthostigma xanthostigma. NCBI lineage: Eukaryota > Metazoa > Arthropoda > Insecta > Raphidioptera > Raphidiidae > Xanthostigma > Xanthostigma xanthostigma. The sequence continues at coordinate 25,112,882 of OY754467.1, forward strand.
ATTTACAAACAACGGGAACACTCCGTATCTTGTACAATTAACAGCACAGTTGAAATCAATCCCACTGAAACATAATTACACGATATACACTACAAACAAACGGCACGCTTCTTATGACATTGATATAGCACAACTCATCCGAACAGAACACCTGCAATCTCTTGAAAAACAAATGATAACAAAATTATGCACCAAATTCAAGGATGTGTTTTACACTGGTAATACTCCACTCACTTTCACTAATAATGTCAAACATCAAATAAGAACTAGCGATGAATCCCCGGTATATCAAAACCCTTATCGTATTCCACACGCAAATAAAGCAGATGTGCAAAAAGAAATATCCAAACTTCTCAATCAAAATATAATCCGACCTAGCCACTCACCATGGTCAAGTCCCGTCCTCCTAGTTCCAAAAAAGCAAGACGCTTCTGGTCTAACAAAAATGAGACTCGTAATTGACTTTCGTAAACTCAACGACAAAACAATACCAGACAAATATCCACTTCCCAACATTGAAGACATTTTAGACAAACTAGGCCGTGCACAATACTTCACAACAATTGACCTTGCATCAGGGTTCCATCAAATTGAAATGGACCCTAATGACATTCAAAAAACGGCATTCGTGACAGACAATGGCCATTACGAATTTTTAAGAATGCCATTTGGATTACGGAATGCTCCATCAACTTTCCAAAGAGTTATGGACAACATACTTAGAGGCATCCAAAATCACTTTTGTCTTGTTTACATGGATGATATTATTGTGTTTTCGGCAAGTCTAGAAGAACATATTGTACATCTTAGTAAATTATTCACAAGATTAAGGCAGGCAAACTTAAAAATTCAATTAGACAAAACTGAATTTTTACGAAAGACAGTAAACTTTCTTGGACACGTTATCACTGCAGAAGGCATTAAACCCAATCCCGAAAAAATTTCCGCAATATTAAATTACCCCATCCCTAAAACACAAAAGGAAATTAAATCATTCCTCGGTTTATTAGGTTATTACCGCCGTTTCATACCCAATTTGGCAAAATTGACTCATCCCTTAACGTCTTGTTTAAAGAAAAATGCTAAAGTAATCCATTCAGAAAAATTTATAGAATCTTTCGAAACATGTAAAAAATTATTAATTAACGAACCAATTTTAACCTTTCCGAATTTCGAAAAACCATTTATAGTCACTACTGATGCTAGTAATACAGCTATTGGCGCAGTACTTTCACAGGGCGTAATTGGTCAAGATAAACCTATTGCTTATATTAGCAGAACACTTAATGACCATGAAAAGAACTATTCCACAATAGAAAAGGAATTACTAGCTATTATTTGGGCTCTTTCTAAATTTAGACCATACATTTACGGAAAACCGTTTAAAATTGTCACTGACCATCAGCCAATTACATACTTAAAGAACTTAAAAGAACCAAATGCTAATTCTCGACTAACAAGATGGCGACTAAAGTTAATGGATTACAGTGATCATGAGATAATTTACAAAAAGGGTAAATGCAACAGTAATGTCGATGCATTATCTCGCATTCCATCTTTAAATGTCACAACCCGTAATAATGAAAATGAAATAGATGTAGACAACATTTCTATCCTTCCTAATATCAACGATAGACCTATCATGAGCGACCAAGAACTCCAAGATATTCTTCAGTCACCCCAAGAAAAAATACCTGAAAAACTTTTAGAACCACAACCAAGTACTTCCACTCAAAACCTAAATTTACCTGAACATAATAAAAGCTTAGATTCGAACGAAACCGTGCATTCTGATACAGAATCCCCTATTTTAGAAATTCCCTATTCGGAACAATCCCTAAATTATTATTCTAATCAAGTAGAAATTATAACAAAAAATATCCTAAAAACCAGTCACAAAGAAGAATTCCTGCATCAAAAGAAAAAACGTCGATTAAAATTTTTTATTGCGAAACAAAATTATGAACTTGACCTAGTCAAACTATTTAATCAACACATTAAACCCACGCAACTCACAGCTGTATATACATCTCATGATAACATACCGGTAATTGTAAACACTTTACAAAAGCACTTTCGTTACAAGTCATACAATATTCGCATATGTAATCATATTTTAAAAGACATACAAGATTTAGAAACACAAGAAAGTCTCGTCAACACTTATCACCTCGGAAAAACCTATCATAGAGGGATCAATGAAACAATTTTGCATTTACAAAAAAAATATTTTTGGCCCGACATGAAAGACACAGTAACACGCATAATAAATAATTGCGATCATTGTCAAACAAATAAATATGACAGAACACCGCCAAAACCGTATTTAGAATTAACACCTACACCAAAAAGACCTATGGAGATTATTTCCATAGATATTTTTCACATTTTAGGAAAAAAATACCTTACAATAATAGACGAATTTACAAAATATGGGCATGCTTTACCAGTCTCATCTAATTCAACTATTTTAATAAATGAAAAATTACTTCATTTTTTTACACATCATGGAATACCACAAGTTATAAAATCAGATAATGCGGCTGAGTTTACCAATACACTTTTCAAAGAATTTCTAGATTTTTTTAATATTACCCACCGTCTAACTACAGCCAAACACCATGAATCGAACGCCACAATTGAAAGGTTTCATTCTACGTTGATAGAACATTGTCGTATTTTACAAGACAATTTCCCAGCCTCCCATCCAGAGCTCTACAACGATAAAATTGATTTTGTGATTGTAGCCTACAATTCAAAAATACACTCTAGTACAGGCTATACGCCGTATGAACTACACTTTCCTCAAAACAGAGAAATTTTTGAAAGTCTTAATATCAACAAACATTTTTTACAGAACTATGTAGATGAAATTCACATTACTTTATGACAAATTACATGACAAAATCCATAATAATAAACAACGCTACACCACAAAACTAAATAAAACAAAAGAACAACCCGCAACATATTTAACAAATAAAATATATCTTAAGCAAGATAAACGAAATAAAATTTCTAAACGAACACTACCTAGACAACTAGTAAGCCAAACAAGTAATAAAGTGACCTTAAAAAATCCTGTTAACAAGAAAACTGAAAATTATCACAAAAAGGAATTAAAAAAGCCTTTAAAATTTCAGGTTTCTTACGACAGTCTGCAGCCTGACAAAGATAAAAATTCAAAACATTGACGAGAACCCCGGAATTATCCCGTTCGATTTAGGACAAACACGCCTATTTCAATATTACTATCATGTGGCCCACTACTACAACCTTTCCATTATTGAAACATATCTTAAAAAACTGCATAACAATGCCTTAATTATCTCTAAAGACAGCGATAAAGATTCATATGGCGAACAAATGTTTAATGAGAGGTTAGTTTTAGTACAAGAAATCCAAAAAACACAAATCCACTTGTCAAATATCCTACTTAGACATACAAGAACCAAAAGAGGCCTTGTAAATATCCTAGGGTCAGCTGTTAAGTTTATTACAGGTAATTTGGACAACGAAGATGCAAAAAAATATGATAATGAAATAGCTATTCTTAAAAATAATCAACAAATGATAAGTTCAAACACCAATAGAAATTTTGCATTTAATAAAGAATTAACTGATAAATATGAAAAATCTATAACTGCACTTACAAAAAACCAAATTAACCTAAAAGATGAAATTGAAAATAATATTCACACAAATCGTAAACTAATTAGGCTAATCGAAATATTATTTCAAACAAATGAAATTAAAACTAGATTGTATCTAATAAAGGAAATGTTAGACAACTTAGAAAATACAATCGTTTTTGCAAAACAACAGATTTTGCACAACTCTCTGCTTTCACCCAAAGATTTTTTTAAAATATTAGCACACGTTAAATCAATGACCACAGAAAAAGATTTACCTTTTCCAATAGACGATTTACATTCATATTATGATGTTACATCTGTTTTATCGTACATAAAAAATGATTGTATTTTCTTCATAATCAAAATACCTATAGTATCACCCGAAAAATTTACTATGTATAAAATTTTACCTGTACCTAACAATAACAATCAAATCCTGTATTTACAATCTTCACATATAGCGTTAAATAAACAACATTACTTTTTATTAAATGAACCATGTACTATTCATAACGAAATTTTATTATGTATGCAACTATTTCATTTAAATTCTGTCTCAAACGAATGTATACCTAACATTATTCTAAATTTTAAATCTCAAAATTGCAAAATGTTACCCGTAGAAGAAATAGATTTGCTAATAGAACCAATAGATCAGAGTCATTACATAATAATAACATCAAATACTCGCAAATTCTCTTCAAATTGCGAAGATAATTTATTATTAAAAGGAAAAAATCTTTTAACGCTACCACAAGGTTGCTATATAAAAATCAACTCGATGTATTATTTAAATAATGAAAGTGAGATGAAAAAAATCCCGCTTTTAATACCAAATATACATATTTCTGAGAACTATTCCCTTACTAAATATAAGCCTATTCAATTAGAAGATATTCGGCTGAATGATCTTCATCAAATATCATTGAAAGCTCAGGAAAATATATCCGAACATTCCACTTTCGGTGGCATTATTATAAAATATTCATCTTTTCCACTTTATATAATTATAATTATAGGAACTATTCTTGTAATCATACATGTAAAACGAACAACTCTTAAAAACAAATTTTGCAACAAACAAAAAAGTAATGATATCCAATTACAAATTATAACAGCAGAAACCCCAAATGTGAGTTTCCCGACAAATTCTTAAGAATTGTTCGTTACCATAGATTTAAGTTAAAAAAAAAAAAAAAAACATGTATTTGTATCTTATAAAATATGTATCTTAATATTATGTACTTATTTGTTATGTTCAAAAGATTATCATTCCATGATAACCTTCTGACCCAAGGAGGGAGAAGTTACGTAGCTATACTTATGGTCCACCATGTACGTCATGTTGGATCTTCATATTACGCATCCTGCATTACGTTGACTGTCTTTTGCAAAATCACGACTTCCCATGAGAAAGCAGTCGAGGTGTTAGGTATGGTAATATGATAAAAAGACCGGACTTCCACCTGCAAGGGGACAGTTGATAATCTGAATGAATATCAGTATCAACTACATCCATTATAATAAATAAAAAAAAAATTACGTTTTTCACTAAAAGTGTTATTTTATTCAAAACCACTCGTTACCACGTAACTCGCGGAAAAACCGGGCGCAAGAACTTTTGACAAAGAACTTGTAACTTTGGACGCTAATAACTTTTTTCCAGTACATTGGAGAGTTTTACTTGATAGATATTCAACTAAAGAGTAAATCCTGATGAGTCCAACGACCCCAGAATGATTGCTGTGGGATTATTAGAACGCGAGATATGAGCAATTGAAGAAAAAAACAGAATCCAAGGTAGCGGCGGACGGCGCAGTTTGAAGAATGCTCAAATTCAGTGTTAAGGTCTCCATCGAAGACCCTTTCAAATGAGCGACAAAAGAAAAAAGGTATCTGAAATTTTTGGATCAAACCTAAAATATTTCTAAATGCACTGGACTACGTACAATGCACCTTCAGCCGTTGGGTCCGATCATAGAACAAAACCGTAGCAAAGCCAAAATATTACATTAGTCTACTTATAATAGAGTGAAGTGATAAAACTCATCAAAACAAATTCAATTTTGATGATTTTTTAAATGTTTGTTATATTACATTTTTTGAAATTTGTAACATTCCAGCTCAAAATTTTCATAATACTAGTTTTCCTTCCAAGTTTTCTTATATGCTCGCCGTTTTACAAATAATTATTCAACATTGCCTATATTTTGAATGCTTATTTAACATAAGTTATTGACCTAACGATTCTAAAATTTATAGCCTTCCAAGTTTAATATTTTCCATTCTAGAGCAGTGTTTTTCTTTGATATTCACTGTTAGTGTTGATCGTTTATAATGTTAAAATATTTATTCTATCTGAATGAAATTTTGAACGATTATTCAATAAATTTTTTTCACAATAACAAAACTTCGTGAACGTTATTTTTTATTATTAATTTTGTTGTGTAGCATGCTTACCTCCAAATTATTCTGTATGCGCGTCTCCTATATAAGATAAGAAACGTTTGCTGTTTTTCAAATATTTATTCAATCTTGACTAAATTTTGTGTGCTTATTTGAGACATATTGATCTTACTATATGGAAAGGTTAAGCCTTTTAAACTTTTTGTTTTCATTTTTTGCTGTAAAATATTTTCTATTTTATGAGAGGGAGGGATTTTGTAAAGACTTTTGCATCCACAAGCACCCAAAACTTCAGGTTCGTCACCGCCATACAAGATATGTTTGCGAAGCAAGTTAAAACTATAACCGCGTGTCAAATCATGAAATGAGCGATTACAGTGAGTTTGGACTTTGCATGCATAATGCGACCCTATATAAGCACCGTCTTTTATATTACGCTGACATGCCGGAATAGCTTTTATATTTTCTAACAATGACGATTTGGCTCCTCCAAGAACAACAATTTCATTCATTATAATTAATTTATCATTATTATCATTAATTTATCATTATTCTTCTAAAGCGTATAAAGTCCGGAGGAAAAACTGCTCTAGTATGAAATTAAAGATCTTGTGTCTAAAGTAAATCCAGGCTTCTAAATTGTTGTAGAATCAATCCATTTCATTTTTTTTTAATTTTCTCATTTAAAAAATATTTAATTCAAATATTTCAAAAAAAAAGAAGAAAAGCACCCAAAAATATTAAAAAGTTTTAGTAATTTTCAAAGGGATATTAAAAAAAACTAACTCAATCGACTGGATAGTCATTCTAATATTCCCTTAGGCTCAGGTCATATAAACCGGAGAACCTCATTTTTTCCAATACGGTAATAATATAATATATAATAAATAATAATATAGTAAAAGCTTTTTTCTAAATACAACAATTTTAAAACCGTTCATGGTTTTGAGTAGATTTCAGAGTCAGTTTTTTTTTAATTTGAAGCCGTGTAAATCAAATGGAAATATGTGTAAACCCACTATTTGATATAACTTGAATCCAAAGTCATTTTAATGGAGAAAATTTACATGTAAAGTCACTATGTTGATTAAAATCAAACACACCGTATAACTAATACAGCTATGGACGATAAGTAAGGTTTATTATTGTGCTTTAGGCTTAATATTTTTACGTAATAATAATCTTCTCAAAAATTAAAATGTTAATTTCTTTTACATAAATGAGATATTTATCTGTTTATTTCGTTCTCTTGATGCCTTCTTTATTATTAGATGTAATTATCAGCTATTTGCTTCTTGTCAAGTAACTAAAACGCGCTAAATAATTTTTCACATCTGTGAACTTGTTTTTTTAAAGAAATGTATTATTCAGTCAAATTTTCTCTTTGCTGTAAACAGAAAAAAATATTGCACCGAAAGAACGCGCACGCACGGGATAAATTAACATATTTATGGAATGCAGCATAAAGTCTTTTTTTTATTTTTAGAAATATTAAATTGTTAAAGACTTATATAATAATTAATTAAATTAATGTGTATAAGAACTGTAATTTTATTCATATTTTTATTTTATTTAAAATAACCTACTATAAAAAACCGCCTGCTAATTATAACATTACACTTTCGCATATAAATCGATGATGTCGCTATTAAACCAGTTAAATTTCAAAAAAGTAAACAAAAACCTATATCAGTGCGGTGGACCTGTACCATTATGATTTTTATCTGAAAACAGTGTTCGAAAACCATTAAAAATATCTTCGATGCTATATGGTGTTTTTAAAATATAAAAAAATATGAATCTATGCTAATTCTAGTATCTACAATCTATTCAGTTGCAGTACGTAGAACATAATGTTTGTGTTATTTCGCTCTTAATGAAGATGAACCAAATGATAAATGTTAACGTTTGTAAAACATGAGAAAATGGTTGCGTTTTTTGACCAGCGATTTAACATTGTAATTTTCAAAGTTCTCTGTAAACTATGCTGCATATCAAAAATATTTGAAATTAATAAAATATTTTATATTTAACATTACTATTAAGTATATATTCGTAGATGTTTATCTTATATTAAAATTTTTTTTAATTCATTTTTTAAAATACTATTCTTTGTTTTTTTTTCAATAACATGCCGGAAAATGAATATAAAATTGGTTATTCATTTTCTAGTGTATTATGTTAAGAATGCGATTACATCGTGGGTTGCTGTTGATGATGATAAAAACAAATCTCCTATATAATTTATAGTTTATTGTTACATGTAATCGCAATCTAATGCTCGCTTTCTGATGCAACATTGAAAGAGGTTTAATTTGATATAAAAATGCTTTAAGCATTATATTTTAAAATGATTTCCATGGTTACATCAGTGTTTAAAGTACCAGAAACCAAGCATAAGAGGCCGGCCCACGGATTGCTTGAGCAATTTATCGTCGAACAAAATACAAGATTTATTTATGCAGTCACTGTCAACTGCTCGAGCAGTCACTGTCACTCAACCGCTCGAGATACTCGCTCTAATTCTTTTACAATATGGATTTTGAGGAGTAAACGCAGACGCAGACGACGTAAAAACAAAAAAAAATCTCAGTTCAGCCAACTTCAAAATTAAGTGAACAACATAGACAAATTTTATTACTTGTTCATTAAACTAAGAAGTGAAGAAGAAACATTTTTCGATTATTTTAGGATGTGTACCTATATTATTGCGATTTTAGAAACTGTGCAATATATATTTAAAAATAAAATTAAATGCCATCATCCATTTTGTTGAAAAACAAATGTCACAGAAAATACAATGGTATATTTTTTTAGATGCTGAATAGACAATTAGTGCCTCCTTGTTCTGTGTCGCGTTTTTTAGATAACCATGTTCACGGGTAATTCGTACATGTGTTACAACTACTCGACTACATTGTGACAATGCCGGCCCTGTTCATAATTATTTTATACTATTATACAGTTATTTTATATTTTATAATTATAATTTTACTCGCTTGAGATTTTAGGTAGGTATTTCACGAAGATCGTTCTTGGACTATTGTGACAGTGCCGGGCGTCCATTACATAATAATTATCAATAAATTATAAAATAGCTACATAATACTATAAAATAATTATGAACAGGGCCGGTCGCAACATGACGAAATTTCGCCATGCTGCTGATTGCTCGGTGCAATCGTGAATAGTCAGGGCGTTCCTGTGTGCTATGTAGGTCAGTAACGTATCAGGCTTCTTGATCCTCCGACAAAAAAACCCCGACAAAATATCCCCGACAAAATATACCTGGACAAAATATTCCCAAAAAAAATATCCCCGGACAAAATACCCTCGTGACAAAAGATCCCCGACAATTTATCCTCGTATGCGAATTGTCTCGCAGTGAAACGGGAAGGGGCAAATGTGGAGTTTTTAAAAAAACAATCCCGGGAGAACGATAAACAGGTATGCAAATTGTCTCGCAGTGAAACAGGAAGGGGCAAATGTGGAGTTTTTAAAAAAACAATTCCGGGGAGAACGATAAAGGGGTATGCGAATTGTCTCGCAGTGAAACGGGAAGGGACAAATGTGGAGTTTTTAAAAAAACAATTCCGAGGAGAACGATAAAGGGGTATGCGAATTGTCTCGCAGTGAAACGGGAAGGGGCAAATGTGGAGTTTTTAAAAAAAATTCCGAGGAGAACGATAAACGGGTATGCGAATTGTCTCGCAGTGAAACGGGAAGGGGCAAATGTGGAGTTTTTAAAAAAACAATTCCGAGGAGAACGATAAAGGGGTATGCGAATTGTCTCGCAGTGAAACGGGAAGGGGCAAATGTGGAGTTTTTAAAAAAACAATTCCGGGGAGAACGATAAACGGGTATGCGAATTGTCTCGCAGTGAAACGGGAAGGGGCAAATGTGGAGTTTTTAAAAAAACAATTCCGGGGAGAACGATAAAGGGGTATGCGAATTGTCTCGCAGTGAAACGGGAAGGGGCAATGTGGAGTTTTTAAAAAACAATTCAGGGAGAACGATAAACGGGTATGCGATTTGTCTCGAAGTGAAACGGGAAGGGGCAAATGTGGAGTTTTAAAAAAAAGAATTCCGAGGAGAACGATAAACGGGTATGCAAATTGTCTCGCAGTGAAACGGGAAGGGGCAAATGTGGAGTTTTAAAAAAACAATTCCGGGGAGAACGATAAACGGGTACCTATGCGAATTGTCTCGAAGTGAAACGGGAAGGGGCAAATGTAGAGTTTTTAAAAAAACAATTCCGGGGTCAACGATGACGGGGTGGATAGTATTTAAACGAGTGACTGTAAATTACAATTTTGGGTGACAAAAATAATCAATTTGGGTTACTGTATTACTAAGTGAGCGACTGACTGCGCGTGACGAAAAATCAACAGAACAGCAACTTACAAACATCTGTTTGAGTTACTTAAAATACAAAATGGGAAGCTTCATAATATTTGATTTTATTTGTAAATTAATGTTTATTTGGTATCAATTGTCGGGGATGTTTTGTCACAGGGGCAATATGTCCGGGGATATTTTGTCCGGGGATATTTTGTCGGGTATATTTCGTCGGGGATTTATTGTCGGAGGATCAATTATCATGGAACCGGTCAGTAAAATATTATTTTCTGTGGAGTTGTAGTTCATCTAGTAGTTGCATGAAGCTGTCAGTTTTCGACTGCTTGAAGCAGTCCGTGTGCGATCGGCCTCAGACTCTTTGTAACCGATGTTTGCCTTTATATTTATATTTTTTATTAGAAATAGATTGCAAAATTATTAGTGCGCTGCATTCTTGCATATAACCTTTACAAATTTTTCAAGTGTTACACTTGATTGATTGTTACGCACTCTTCCTGATTATAATATTTCAGAATATTCTCAAAAATTATTGCTTTTTGTAAATATGATTATTCTTGATATTGAACTAATAGATCGGGAGCTACTGAACTTTTTGAAAGCTGATTTCGAAATAAAAATGGCATACTTTATACTGTAATTTAATCAGTCTAAAAAACTAAAATTACATTTTGTGTCACTGTGTCATCAACCCCTAAATTTGTCAAAAACTATTTAAAAAAACTGAAAAAGAAAAATAATTTTTTGTTTGGTGTGTCTATACCAATATAGCACAGAGGCAGTGCTATAGCTCATAACTAAGGGGTGGCTCCCCTAACATGCGCAATGAGATTATAAATTAAAATTTACTTTGGCAAAGTTTAGATGCTAACAGTTTTCCAGTGTTTTAATTACAACTTTTCTAGTCTACATTTAACCAGTCGGAGTATATTATGCGCAAGTAATTCAAAAATTACAAGGCGCGAAATTTTACATAATATACCATGGAGTTATGTTTGAAAATCGGTATATATTTTTAACGACACTTGCAGCTTAATAATATAATTTAATTGACTTAATCCGATAAAAAAATAACAGTTGAAAATATTGAAACACAGAAAGGAAAAAATCATTTTAATAATTTCATGGTTCTCTACATGTTATCACGTCATGTAAAAATTAAACAAAGAATGCTTGTCAACTACCTAACTAACATCTTTTGCGCATGCGCCGATTTTCCCCAAATAAAATTACATAACTCTTGTAGAAATAGATTGAATAATAAACCGTTATGAAAAGTATAACATCATTATATAAAAACAACTTTATAACATATATCTCTTCTGCGCATGCGCCGACTTTCCCTCAAAAACTTTAACAAAACTTTCTTGTAAAATCATTATAAAAAGTACACCACTATTATGTAAAAAAAAAAACAACGATACCATATATCTCGTTTGCGCATGTGCCAATTTTCCCCAAAAAATTACAAAACTCGTAAAAATAGAAAGTATAATAAACCGATATGAAAAGTACACCATTATTATACAAAAAACTAGTGGGTGTATATGCGCAAGTAATTCAAGAATTACAAGGCGCGAAATTTTATATAATATATCCCGGCGTTATATTTGAAAATCGGTGTATATTTTTAACGACACTTTGAGCTTAATAATATAATTTAATTAACTTAATCTGAGAAATAAAATAACAGTTGAAAATATTGAAACACAAAGTAAAAAAATCATTTTAATAAGTTATTAATTAGGTTCATAATTATAAAAGCGTTAGCTGTAAACTCTACGATCATTTATTAGTCACAACTAACTTTTCTATAATTATGACCTAAATTATTAAATTTGTTTGTCATTTTTAGTACATTTCAATATAAGCTTTCTTTTTATTAGTATTTTATTTTTCATGTTTTTAGTCTTAAAACTTGAAACTTTTATGTGGACAAATAGAAAAATAAATATGTTACGAGAACACATTACAGAACGGAAACTTCTAATTGGACAAGTAGAAAAAAAAATATGTGTTACGAGAACGCATTACAGAAGTGAAACTTCTATATGGACCAGTGGAAATCAGTGTAAGTATATGCGTAAGTAATTCAAGAATTACAATCGGTGTGTATTTTTAACGAAACTTTGAGCTTAATAATCTAATTTAATTAACTTAATCTAAGATAAAAATAGCAATTGAAAATGTCGAAACACAGAAAGGAAAAAAATCATTTTAATAATTTATTAATAATTTGGGTTTATAATTACAAAAGCGTTAGCTTTAAACACTATGATCGTTTATTAATCACAACTAACTTTTTTATAATTATGACCCTAAATTACATTTCCTTTTTGGTACATTTCAATAAAAGCTTTCTTTTTATTAGTATTTTATTTTTCGTGTTTTTTGTCTTTCAAAATTTTAACTAATACCTATAACATTAATTTATAAAAATTATTTGATTATTTTACACAAGATGGTTGTGAAGGAAAAGGTATACCGTAATTTTGGGGCGTCCGCCATATTAGATATATACACTGTCACCAGACTTATACATGTGTGTGTAATTAGTTAGATAGATCTAGTCGAAAAAATTTCAGGAAATTGGACGACAGGGCCTTTTCAACTAATAAATAATAATATTGACATTTGACATATAATAACAAAGAAAATAAAATTTGTGTGAACGCGTGCGGTAACGCGGGTAACGGTTACTACTAAACACTATGATATTTACTATTGGTTTTCTATATGTATAATGTATATAGCCCGGTCAAATTAGCATAAAAAATAGGGGTACCCTTGCATAAATTCACAACAAGCTGAAAATTTACAGGCACGTAAGGGATACCACTCTAATGAAATCCTGAAAAGTCCCCATTGATCCCGTGTGTGCAAAAAAATTTATTCAAGGTCAAAGGTCGCAAAAATGGGTTTTTTTATTTATTTGGCCAAACGGTCAGTTTTACGATAAAAATAGCTCAGACTAAAATTGTAGAACATGTTATTATCTACTAAAATTGTCCTTATACTTTTTTCTTTAAGATTTACCATTTCTGAGAAAAAGTCATTCGAAAGTTAGCTGGAGCTGTATTCTCCATAAAATGCACAATTTTTCACGCCACCTATAAGGTAGTGTACGAGCTACGTTTTTTGTAACGAAGTTTCCCCGGTAGGCATACTCCACGATCTGTTTTAGTGGTAAATCAGGTCTTATTGAGCTTCTTCTGCTTCTTCATTTCTACTTCCATAATTATCTTCTTCTCCTTCTTTTTCCTCTGCATCCTCCTGAGTTGATGTAAATTGTTGTAGCAGCGATACATCATCTGTTTCGTCGTTGATGTTGGTATCTTCTTCTGTTGAAAGTTCGACGTTTGAACACGACTGGCCTTGACAACTGATGCATGTTGTTGAACAAAATAAGCCCACTTTTTTGCAGCTGCATTTTGAACTACACCCCTTCTTACAATTGCAAAAAATGGTGTTAAGGAGCTTCTCTGGTGCAGGCGGAAGTAGAGTATGGATTGGCTCCAGTACATTGTCAATTAGCTTCCAACCCCATTCTTCTGGATCCAGTGCATTGCCAAGCCACACTTGAACCTGGTAATACACTCGATAGAAATGTTGCTGAGCAGAAGCTGAGGTTGGAGGAAGACAATCTAATTGCACACGTTTTTTATTACGTGATCGTTTAGCAAAGGATAAGTAACGATACTTATCAATGCAGGTGATTTTTTTTGCAATACTCGATTAGACAATTGAACAGCAGACAGATGTTGCTCAAGGCCACGTGGTCACAGCAAATAAAGAACGGATTCTTTTGGACTCAAATTCTCATTATAGTTTAAATAGTCCAATCAATGAATAGCTCAAAAGGGGGTGTAGAATGCGTGAGCAGGGACCTAAGCGATTCCTTCAGAAACTTATTCAGGGTCCTTACGGAGTAAACATACCAAAAGTCCTGACGTTTAGGAGGTGAGCCGGAGGGAGGGGAGCACCAAGAAGGTACCACTTTTGGGGTTTTAGCTTAGGACTCAAAAACGGTACGTCGCATGGGAAAAAATTCTTATACCAAATTAAATCTCATAAAATTGTATACAGATTTTGTTCTGCACACTTTTTTCAAATACTCAACCGTTTTTTAGCTACACGCCCCAGAAAAGTGAGTTTTCGAAAAAAAACTTTTACCTTCTATTTTTCATCAAACATTCCTTCATGTCGTCTAAACTATTCATCTGAGAAAGAAATTTATTGAGAGGGAGTTGTAGAGAATTCAATTACCTTCCACAATATATATAATTTAATATATTCAGTGGGTTGCGTCGTAGCTGGGACCTACTTGTTCCAAAACCTGCATTTGGGAAGAAAGACAAACAAACAAATATCAAAATTGACAGAGCTTAATGGGTGAACATTTATTGTTAATTGATGGGCCCATTTAACGAATATAGAGGGAATATCCACCCAAAGATTCCGGCAACGTTGATATGCTAGAAAAGAAATGAAAACAACCACTACAAAGTATAAAACAAAGTCCCTGTTTTCGTCTGCCTGTTTCTCCGCTTACTTCTTCTAAACCACGTTCCGGATTTTGAAACGGTTTTCACTAATAGAAAGAGCGCTAACCGAGGAAGACTTGTGTATAGAATTTGTAAATATTTTTTATAAATTTGTTGAACTACGGCGGTGTTTTGTCAAAGACTACATAGTAAAAAACAGAGTCGCTGTCTACATCTGTCTTTTTCTTCGCTTACTTCTTCTAAACCACGTTCCGTATTTTGAAACGGTTTTCACTAATAGAAAGAGATGTAAACGAGAATGATTTGTGTATATAATTTGTAAATATTTTTCACAAAATGGTCTATCTATATATATATTACATATATAGTTTAGCCATTATGTACAAAATAAAAAACTACAGAGGCAAAATGCAACTTTGTTTTATACTATATAGTGACGTTGATGATGGCAAATTATATACACAAACATTCCTCTTTTATCGCTTTTTCTATTAGTAAGAACCGTTTCAAAATCCGAAACGTAGTTTAGAAGAAGCAAGTGGAGAAAAAGCGAAAGGCAGAGAGCGACTCTGTTTTTTACTATGTAGTCTTTGACAAAACACCGTCGTAGCTCAGCCATTTTGTAAAAAATATTTACAAATTATATACACAAACCTTCCTCGTTTATTATAAATATATTAGTCACGCAAACTTAAAATTTTACTATATTACGCGTCCAGTAATGTTCAGAGACAGCGTAGTCATGCATATTATGGAGAATACAGCTCCAGCTAACTTTCGAATGGCCTTTTTTCTCAGAAATGGTAGATCTTAGAGAAAAAATTATAAGGACAATTTTAGTAGCTAATGACCTGATTTACAATTTTAGTCTGAGCTATTTTTATCGTAAAACTAACCGTTTGACTAAAAAAAACAAAAAACCCATTTTTGTGACCTTTGACCTTGAATAAAAATTTTTGCACACACTAATTGTGTATAATGTATATTTAATTGACAGTCAATTAAATATATATTTTTTAGAAAACGCAGTTCTATTCAAACAATTAACTATTAACAAAATGCCGCTCAGAATAAATAAGTCATTTGCCAAATTTTGAAAAAAATGCAGGACGTAACGTTGACACTCAAACAAATATATGGTCGTTTAAATACTGAGAAGTTTCCCATTTTGTATTTTAAGTAACTCAAATGGATGTTTGTAAGTTGGTGTTCTGTTGATTTCTCGTCACGCGCAGTCAGTCGCTCACATAGTAATACAGTAACCCAAATTGATTATTTTTGTCACCCAAAATCGTAATTTACAGTCACTCGTTTAAATACTACCCGTTTTAAATTAAGTGAGTTATAAGCGAAAAACTTCGTTTTTTCTAAATTGCTCCCCTCTGGAGCAAAAATTCAAAAATCGGGCGCCGTTAGGATCTAAGTTACCCGGAGACGAATCGAACAAAAAAAGTTTTTTAAAATCGGTTAAGGCGTTTGAGCTGTACACAATCCACAAAAAAGCGTGACATACAGATTCACAGACAAAGCGAGTACATATAGGCGCTTTAGATTACGCTATTCGCGCCTAAAAATGTGTTACGAGAACGCATTACAGAAGTGAAATTTCTATGTCGACCAGTGGAAAAAAATTAAAAATGTTTTACGAGAACGCATTACAGAAGTGAAACTTCTATGTGGACCAGTGGAAAAAAAATTAAAAATAAGTTACGAGAATGCATTACAGAAGTGAAACTTCTATGTTGACCACTGAAAAAAAAATTAAAAATGTGTTACGAGAATGCAATACAGAAGTGAAACTTCTATTTGGACAAATGGAAAAAAAAATGTGTTACGAGAACGCATTACAGAAGTGAAACTTCTATTTGGACAAATGGAAAAAAATTAAATGTGTTACGGGAACGCATTACAGAAGTGAAATTTCTATGTGGACCAGTGAGAAAAAAAATTAAAAATAGTTTAGGGTCATAATTATAAAAAAGTTGGTTGTGACTAATAAACGATTATAGAGTTTAAAGCTAAGCTTTTATAATAATGAACCTAAATTATTAGTAAGATGTTAAAATGATTTTTTTCCCCTGGGTATTTCAGTATTTTTAACTGTTATTTTTTTCTTAGATTAAGTTTATTAAATTATATTATTAATAGCTTAAGCAACGAATAATTTGTAGATGGAAAAGTCGAAAGCAGAACATTTGACTTAGGAACTTTGTTTGGACTAGTTAGGAGATAAGCATACTAAAAGTCCTTACCCCTCCGAGGTACGCCAGAAGGGGGGGATCACAAAGAAGGTCCCGTTTTTTGGTTTTTTGCTTTCATCTCGAAAACGATACGTCGTACGAAATTTTGTTGTAATACATAATGAAAGCTGATAAAATTCTCTACAACTTTAGCTTTCACACTTTTTATCTATCTCCAATCTTTGCCTAGCTATGAGCTCCGAAAAATGGTCGATTTTCAAAAATGTGTTAAATTCTCTGTAGCACATTGTAACAATACGAATTTGTCAAAATCATTTGTTTTCGAACCCCTCTTCATCGCATGCTGACATAAGAGAAAATGGAAACTTATGCTTTTTAAGATGGTATGGAGCGAAACAGAAGAAGCCCTCTCTTAGTAAGTATGGCTACCAGCGTTTTATCCAGTCAGCATCAAACGTCAAACCAGACATTTCCTCCCTTCCACCAACTAAGGAAGCAGCGATGGAGCACTCTTTCCGTACTTACCATCAAGTCCAGGCTTGGCTTGGACAAGACCTTTCCCCTGAACTATGGGGATGCGCGGAATGAAAGCAACCTCTTGGTTCCTGTTCAAACCGAAGAACCAGCTGCACCGGAAGAAATACTGAAGCTGATATTTTGCCGGGGCACCACTGATTGTAGTAGTGCTAGATGTGGGTGTAGGAAGGCCTCTATGCTGTGCTCTACCATTTGCCACAATTGCAACGGAAGTTGCACGAATAGCATTCGCATGTTGGAGGACAAGGACGATGACGACGACGGTGGGGATGATGTAGCAGAAATAGTAACCTGCGGTCCATCATCTGATAATGACTCGACAGATGAGGAGAAAGAAGAAGAGGCTAATGCTGAGGAACCACAACCAGGCCCGTCACGCCCAAAGAGGCGGCGAGTGATTAAATAATTCATTGTAAATAATAATTGTTAAATGTATAGAGGTACTCCCAGCTTATGTTATTTTTTAATAGTGTTTGGGTGTTTTTAATAGTGTGGATGAGCAATACGAACTGATTTTGACAAATTCGTATTGTTACAATGTGCTACAGAGAATTTAACACACTTTTAAAAATCGGCCATTTTTCGGAGCTCATAGCTAGGCAAAGATCGGAGATAGATAAAAAGTGTGAAAGCTAAAGTTGTAGAGAATTTTATCAGCTTTTATTATGTATCACAACAAAATTTCGTACGACGTACCGTTTTCGAGATGAAAGCAAAAAATCAAAAAACGGGACCTTCTTTGTGCTCCCCCCCTTCGGGCGTACCTCGGAGGGATAAGGACTTTTTGTATGTTTATCTCCTAACTAGTCCAAACAAAGTTCCTAAGTCAAACGTTCTGCTTTCGACTTTTCCATCTACATCCCTCTTATGAGCACTCATTGACCAAACTATAAACTCAAAATGTCATTAAAAATATACACCGATTTTCATACATAACGTCGGGGTATATTTTGTAAAATTTTGCGCCTTGTAATTCTTGAATTACTTGCGCATATACGTCCACTGGTTTTGTTCTGAAGATGTTAGTTAGGTAGTTACATGACGTGATAACATATAAGAACCACGAAATTATTAAAACTATTTTTTCCTTTCTGTGTTTCAATATTTTCAACTGTTATTTTTTTATCGGATTAAGTTAATTAAATTATATTATTAAGCTCCATGTGTCGTTAAAAATATACATCGATTTCGCGCGTTGTAATTCTTAAATTAGGTACTTGCGCATGTACTCCCACTGGTTTCTTAAAAAAAAAACGAGTGTGCTTTAGACCACACGACTGAAGTAAAACTTCTTCCTGCCATAATTTGTTATTACTCACCCGAAAATTTACAAAATATGAACTTTAAAATGAATTTACAATTTTATTCACTTTAAACGTAGAATAACGACACATATAACCTCACTCTACACAGACGGAATGTTTAAAATATAATTTTTGATTAATTAATAGGGAAAATATGTAGATATATTAATTAGCATAATTTATAATTCATTTAAAAGGATTTATTAACTAACGTACATTATTTCCCGTTACAAAATGCAGCAAAATTCGATGAAATGTATTTTTGATGCAAAAACAATTGTTTTTATTTGAAAAGTCAAATAGTTGTCAAAAAAAGGGAATTTCGATTAATGCTCCGTCTTTGTGGCACTCACAACGCATATGACCGCCTCCTTCGCAATTAGTATTTTGAATAGATCTCAATGAATATCGATTTATCCAGTGTTGGGCGTATATTAAACGATTTTATAGCTTTCAATGTATATAATGTTGAAAACAAATTTCGATTCAAAAGCCACAATAATGCCAAATTATGCAATTAAAGTGCAAATTGACAGCTCAAAAACAGTACATTTTTAGATCGTCGTTTGTGTTTATTAATTTCAAACGTCAAAATAGAATCTATTATTTTCCGAATGATAATAAATTTTTCATCTCAGCCACACTCATTGACTGTTGGCGACGTAATAACTTACGGAAGTTGAAAGGAAGATATCTCTTCCTCTCAACTTCCGTTCGCCTCGCGTCCGATGACGCACTTCCGTAAACGCTTTCGTCAGGCCGATGATGCACTTCCGTAAACGATTTAGTCAGGCATTTACCAACTTACTCCCCAAGTCAAGCGTGCCTAAAGAAGTTTGACTTCAATAATAATAATAATAGTTTCTTTATTTACAAATCCATCGGAATATCATAGCGTCAGATACAGAAACTTGCACTTGAATATTAGACAGTAAACCAAAATATGTTAAAAATCGCAAATTTTCCGTAGAATTCAATGCTGTATTTTTAAAACAACTGACAGTATTGGATCTTACCGAAAATTGGGGCCAAAGTTGGTCAAAAACAGTTTTTTGCGTTTTAAAAAAAAATTCTTTGGATTGAGAAAAGTTTAATACAAAAGTTATAGAATTAATTATTACGGATCGATCTAGCTTGGTCCGATGTTAAATAATTTGAAAATGAATTGGCAATTATTAAAAAACCGTTAAAAATCGCTGTTTTTTGAAACGCTTGTATCTCTTTGAAAAAAAAATCTTCAAGCGATACTTGGTGAAAGTGTAGCCCTTTGCAATCCACACAAAAACGTTTTTGAAAATTTGAAAAATAATGAAAAGTTTTTGCAAAAACCGATTTTTTCGAAAAAAAAGCATTTTTTTCAAATGCCAATAACTCATAAACCTGGGAGTTTTTATAAACGTTTTGGGGCTTAAAATTTTCTTTAATAGTTGCCGTAATGTTTGCAATTACCGCGCGCCTTTTTAATTGATCGGTGATGTGCGAAAAATCGGTATTTTTTTTTCTATAAAAAAAAATTAAATATCTTCAAAAATTGAAATTTTCTACAATAGTCATTATTGCTATTTAATAGCTGGTATTTTTCTGTGAATTTAAAAAAAAAATCAACCTTCCGATTTTCTGGAGCCGAAATAATTTTTTTTTAATTCCTGTGGCGTCATTTTAAGGGCTTAAATTTACATGAGTTACAGTTTAATATTTACAGATTAAATAAAAAATTACCAGATCCAAATCGGTCCCCAGATCTCAATCCCGTATATCATTTTAGAATGAAACAACGAATAATAAGCCGATATTAGAATTTTGCTCGAAACATTATTGTTTAGTTTTCGTAAGATAAAAACGGTTCTAGATAAATTCTTTGATAGTTCATCTAAATGTAACTTCCATGACAAATGAGAGTTGATAATAATGTCTAATAACTAAACACTGTAGAGATCATTAGAAAGGTTCTTGGTCTTAATAGTATGTAGTGATGACAAAACACCGTCATAGTTCAGCCATATTTTGTACAAAATATTTACAAATTATATACACAAACCTTCTGGTTTATCGCTCTTTCTATTGGTGAAAACCGTTTCAAAATCCGTTGCGTAGTTTAGGAGAATAACGCGGAGAAACAGACAGAGGGAATCAGAGACTTTATTTTATACTATGTAATGATTTCGCGATATGGTGATGAAAGGCTGAAAAATAATGTAAAAGAGAGTTAATAAACTTTCAACAAAATGACGTACGAACGAAATTTGTCGAAAAAAGCACTGAAGGGACAAGTGTACGCGTGCACACACTTTCCCCAGAGCAATAAATTGCGAATAAATGATCATAAAATAATTAAAAGCAAATATAACCTCTGCCATTTTTTTGTAAATGTAGCATAGAAGCGTTCTTATTAAAAAAAGAAAAAAAAAACAACTTGTCGTTTTCGAATATTTCAAAATCTACGGATGTACACACCAAATAAGTACAGTTTTTTCTTTCGAAAAGAGGAGTTATCTCACTATCGCACGCCACTGTGACACAACGATACCAATTGATTATTTAAGCACCTCTGTTCGACCCAAGAAAACTACCTCTCCCCCGTTCCCGATTCTGGGGATACATGTACTACGCTCACTTACCCACTGCGTTCAGTTACTCCGAATGACTCATAAGTTTTATAACAAAGAAAAACTCAGTTATGAAATACCTGATGGCGGATGATATTTCCCGGGAGCATTCGCGACTCTCCTTTTTACAGGTGGAATAGGACGGGTAGATGGTTTGTGCTTCAGACAGTGTGGGAATCGACAGAATTCAAGTAACTGGAGCGACCATCAAAATCAATGTTGACGTTGGGAATTCTTTTCTGAGGCTTCCAATCTCGATAACGAAGTCATAAACGGGACTTACAAAACGGGATTACAATTCAATCGATCGATAATCGCACATTATCATATTATGTTCTGCCCGCCAGTATACTACGTGTTGCCACACAAAACGAGGAATTGTAGAAAATATTTATCATAACTAACTCCATTAATCGCAAAATATCTCGATAAAAAAACGACTCCCGATCACACTGTGTTCTACATATTTCACTTTTTCCAGCATTAAAAAGTAAGCTATTTAAAACGTCGTTCAACTGTATACCTACCAATCTTTCAGCTAGCTGTCGATTGTCATTTTCATTGCAATATGCCACAAGTCAGAATGCGTAATCATTTCCTTAACACGCGTATTACTGTCTCACTTTAACGTATGCTAAGATGACTATATGCATCTCTTTTGCACTCCTAGCGGTAAATGTAAAATTTATTGTCGGCAGGCTGTTACAACGCGACTTAAAAAAGGTATAATTGAAATGTTGTCGAAATCTCAGTCTTGCTAAAATGAGTTAAAATCTTTGATTAACGTCTGAATAGAGCTCTTCAAATAAATAAAATTGTCGACCAATTTTTTTCAGACCATATATTGACAAAAATTATATAAAAATATAAATCAAATTAACAAAGGATGACGTTTCGATCCGGATTTGGATCTTCTTAAGAAATATCTAAAAAATATAAAAATTAATTAGTATTAGTTATTTATTGTCTAATAGAATGCACGAATGATTGAATGTTTGAATGAACCAAAAAATTAATGAAAAATTTTTCATTAATTTTTTGGTGCAAGTTAAAGTAGTAATGCCATCCCTTTGCACTGCACCTGAGCTATACCTATATTATGACAAATACTGATTAGGTACTGATATAAACCCTCGCAAAAAAATAGCATTGCTGTTTGCTTATATCAGCTTTTTTATAAAGTTTTCATATGAAGATTGAGTTAAGGCATAATAACATATATCTATTAATTAACTATATCTATCTACTCAATGTGCGATGAGTGAACGCAACAAAGCGTATCGAAAATATATCTGAGTCTCTTTCTTCGATGTAATTCCCTGATTTCTCCGATGATAGGATTAGTTGATGTACTTGCATTTAATCTGAATAAAGTATCTCTGTTTCAAAAACTTTGTCTTTTTCTATGACGTTAACATCGGCGTACCCAGCTTTTGGCCCAGGAGGGGGCAAATTAGAAATTTCTTAAGCCGGGTTCGTGCTTGTTTTGCCCTCCTGGATACGCCAGTGCTTACGGTGTAAAAAAGACAGAAGTATATGTTTGCACCCTAATAGTTCGATTGCGATTTTATTCCTATGCTTAGTATAGAATAAAAGTATAATATGCATAATAAAGTCATTCTGCCGGGGTATTCCGGTTGAAATTTTGACCTGCCTTTTTAAATTTACTGTAGAAAAGTTGTATTTGAAATACTGTTAAAATCACATGTTTGCCAAAATTTGTTTTAAGTTCAACCTTGTAACGCATGTTAGAGGCGTCCTGCTATCCTTTACCGACAGAGCTATAGCACTGCCTCGGTGCTATATGACACATATTGGTATACACTCACCAGGCAAAAAATTTGCTTTGCTTCTCTTAGCTTTGCTTGAATAATTTTGGACAGTTTTAGAAGTTAATTACTCCTAAAACGTCTGAAGTCAGTAACGCAAAAAGTAATTTTCGTTCTTTGGACTGATTAAACTACATTATAAAGTAAGTCAGTTCCATTCCGAAATCAGTTTTCAAAAAGTTCAGTAGCTCTTGGACTATAATCTCTTCTTCTCATTCTTGTTTGTGTAGCTACTACTGTTCAAACGAATGTACCGAGATACATTTCGATTTTCAGTACCTGTTCTATTTTTTTATTATACTTATTTCTTTCTGAGATTCTTTTTGCTTACTAAAATCTTTACAAAATGTTAGCACGTAAAAAAGTTTGTTGTCATAAACATCGAACAATTGTAACACTTAACAGAACAAAAATATAATGCACGAGAAAATTGGTATATATTTTTAAAAGATTTATTGACACATTCCGGTAAGAAATTTTTATTGATTTTCATTGATCATTCAGTTAAAAAAAATATTTAAAATTTTCTATATTTTCAATATATTACTTATTTATGCAAATCTTTGATTAACGTCTGAATAGAACTCTTCAAATAATTAAAATTGTCAGACAATTTTTTTCAGACTATATATTGACAAAAATAAAATTATAAATCAATTAATTAATTAATTTTTATATTATTTCCGAAGAAGATCTAAATCCAGATCGAAACGTCATCTTTTCTAATATTGATTTATAATTTTATTTTTGTTTATATATAGTCTGAAAAAAATTGGTCGACAATTTTATTTATTTGCTTATTTACGATCTGGAAATTTTAGAATAAAAAAAAAATGCTGTATCAGTTTAAATTATTTTTCCGATTTATATAAAATTATCATTTATATAATACACTAAGATCATAATAATATAGTATAACAAAATCCGTCGCCAAGGCTAACATTATAGACGCTCGACAATGGAGGTCTGAGAAGTGTATGTTATTCTCATTCTATAGAGCACACCATAGACGCACATACATGTTTCTAGACGGGTAAGACGTTCAGCGTAAAACTTTACCAATGCTATATTATTCGTCTTTCATAAGTTATATTTTTTATTTTTATTTGTTCTCCTGTGCAGAGTTGCAAAAATCGTAATGTGAAAATAAATGCAATACTCATTACTTTTTTTAATGGGTAATGTAATGTTCTACATTACTCATTAAAAATGTAATGAGTAATGTAGTAACAGTACATTACTCATTAAATGATTAATGAGTAATGTAGAACATTACATTACCCATTAAAAAATAATGAGTATTGTATTGCATTATATTTCATATTAAGATTTTTGTAACGCGGAATATCGCTGGGACCGAATCTACGACCATTGTGTTACCTATCGTTAGCTTTGTTCTACAGCCGGTTTTTATAGTATACCTATAGCAGATTTGCAAAACTCGTAAAAAGTAATAGGCCAGTCATATCTAACATTAAACTTGCAAACTAACATGTAGTTCTGATTTTTTAATATATTGTTAGGACCACTACCAGTAGCGTATATCCTAGTTTGCAGCTTCGAAAGACCTGTGCTAACTTTGCAGCACTCAAAAAACTGCGAAATTTTCGCACTTTTTTTGGTATTCTCAATATAGGTCTTAAACTATGCATTTTTTATAAAATATTTTTTATACGTTTTTAAGTAGACTAAAATTGCTACAATCTGAGACAAGAACCAGCTCTGTAGGTTCAATACTTACCGAGATACAGCTTTCCAAAAATTGACCAGTTTTTTCAACAAAGTGAAATTTTAAGATTTGGTCAATTTTTGACCCCGATATCGGGGAAAATACTCATTTTAAGGGAAATATCATAGGAACATATATTGTAGCAAATGTAATTAGCTTTAATTTAAGCAGAGAACGACGTCTGTAGGCCATATAGTTTACTCACAAATTTTAAAAATCCAAAAAATGAGAAAACTGCATTTTCGCAAATTTAAATTTAATACCTAATAATCGTTATGTAAATCCATTCAGTGATTTTAATGTGGTTGAGTAACCAAATTGAGTAGCATAGTAGCATAAACGAGTAACATTATAAAAAAAATAACATAATTGATAACATCATAAAAAAATTATGCAGTTTTTGACAAAATACCGTCGTATTTCAGCCATTTTGTAAAAAATATTTACAAATTATATTCATGAACCTTCCTCGTTTATCGCTCTTTCTATTACCGAAAACAATTTCAAAATCCGGTGCGTGGTTTAGTAGAAGAGAGCGGAGAAAAAGACAGAGACTTTGTTTTTAACTGTGCAGTCTTTGACAAAATGCCGTCGTATTTCAGCCATTTTGAAAAAATATTTACAAATTGTATACAGAAACCTTCCTCGTATATTGATCTTTCTATTAGCGAAAACCATTTCAAAATCCGGTGCGTGGTTTAGAAGAAATGACCGGTGAAAAAGACAAAGACAGTCAGAGACTCTGATTTTAACTATGTAGGCTTTGCTAAAATTCCGTCGTAGTTCAGTTATTTTGTAAAAAATATTTATAAATTATATACAGAAACCTTCCTCGTTTATTGCTCTTTCTACTATCGAAAACCATTTTTAGGTTCGGCGCATGGTTTAGAAGAAGTGAGCGGAGAAAAAGACAAAGACAGACAGAAGCTTTATTTTTAACTATGCAGTCTGAGCTAAAACACTGTCGTAGTTCAGTCATTTTGTAAAAACTATTTACAAATTATATACAGAAACCTTCCATGCTTATCGGTCTTTCTATTACCGAAAACCATTTTACGATCCGGCGCATAGTTTAGAAGAACACCGACGTTGTTTTGTCAAAGACTGCATAGTTAAAAACAGTCTCTGTCTGTCTTTGTCTTTTTCTCCGCTCACTTCTTCTAAACCATACGCCGAACCTAAAAATGGTTTTCGATAGTAGAAAGAGCAATAAACGAGGAAGGTTTCTGTATATAATTTATAAATATTTTTTACAAAATAACTGAACTACGACGGAATTTTAGCAAAGCCTACATAGTTAAAATCAGAGTCTCTGACTGTCTTTGTCTTTTTCACCGGTCATTTCTTCTAAACCACGCACCGGATTTTGAAATGGTTTTCGCTAATAGAAAGATCAATATACGAGGAAGGTTTCTGTATACAATTTGTAAATATTTTTTCAAAATGGCTGAAATACGACGGCATTTTGTCAAAGACTGCACAGTTAAAAACAAAGTCTCTGTCTTTTTCTCCGCTCTCTTCTACTAAACCACGCACCGGATTTTGAAATTGTTTTCGGTAATAGAAAGAGCGATAAACGAGGAAGGTTCATGAATATAATTTGTAAATATTTTTTACAAAATGGCTGAAATACGACGGTATTTTGTCAAAAACTGCATAATTTTTTTATGATGTTATCAATTATGTTATTTTTTTTATAATGTTACTCGTTTATGCTACTATGCTTCTCAATTTGGTTACTCAACCACATTAAAATCACTGAATGGATTTACATAACGATTATTAGGTATTAAATTTAAATTTGCGAAAATGCAGTTTTCTCATTTTTTGGATTTTTAAAATTTGTGAGTAAACTATATGGCCTACAGACGTCGTTCTCTGCTTAAATTAAAGCTAATTACATTTGCTACAATATATGTTCCTATGATATTTCCCTTAAAATGAGTATTTTCCCCGATATCGGGGTCAAAAATTGACCAAATCTTAAAATTTCACTTTGTTGAAAAAACTGGTCAATTTTTGGAAAGCTGTATCTCGGTAAGTATTGAACCTACAGAGCTGGTTCTTGTCTCAGATTGTAGCAATTTTAGTCTACTTAAAAACGTATAAAAAATATTTTATAAAAAAATGCATAGTTTAAGACCTATATTGAGAATACCAAAAAAAGTGCGAAAATTTCGCAGTTTTTTGAGTGCTGCAAAGTTAGCACAGGTCTTTCGAAGCTGCAAACTTGGATATACGCTACTGGTAGTGGTCCTAACAATATATTAAAAAATCAGAACTACATGTTAGTTTGCGAGATTAGCGATTTTTAGTGTAAAATATGACCGGGCTATAATGCATTATTCAATGTAGAACAACTACATTACGCAATAAATGTTAAATAAGATAAAGTAGCTTGCGTGAAAACGAAAGACCTTTTTTTTTCGTATGTCTTCTGTCTTAAATAAAAATGAATACTGTTTCTAATACAGTTATTACATTTTTTGACATTAAAATTTTGTGAAATGCAACGCCTTCTGAGTTAACGATTTCAATAACTAATTATTAAAACATGATGTTTTAACAGATGACTAACGTTATTTTAGAAGTGTTTTCTGTTAAGATCTAATTAAGCTAGAGCTTTGAAATTTTGTATACGTGTATAAGTTCGGTAAGAATGCATAAATCCAATATGGCGAACGCCCCAACTTGCCATATTAACTTTTTCTTCACAACCCTCTTGACATGGATATCAAACGAAAAAGTTTGACGAGTGGGGTACAATAAGGTATGTGACGTCATTTTAAACCCAATATGGCGAACGCCCCAAAATGTCGCATTTCCTTTTTTTCACAATCATGTTGATATAGATATTAAAAAAAGAATTTGTGAGTAGTATAGATAGATAAATTTATTGTCCATAATAACTATACAGCAGGAGTTCGTCATAAATTTCTTAATTAAAATTAATTTAAAAAAATTCTTGTACTGAATATAGACAAGCTTTAATAAAAAATGATTTAAGCTCCCTTTTAAATTTAAGAAAAGGTAAATTCTTCAGTTTTATAGGAAGGCAGTTATAGAAATTTAGGGCAGAGTATTCGGGGCTGTTTTGATAAAGACTAAGATTTGGTTTCGGAAGAATAATTGAGTTCTTATATAGGCACTATAAAGTATGTGATGTCATTGTAAACCCAATATGGCGGGCGCCACATATCCTACTGATTTGAATTTATGTACATATATTATGTATTCCCGGTAACAATACATAATTCAACCGTTTTTAAAATTAAATAATAATCAATTCGTTTGACAAAATTAATGTATTAATAATAAAAAGTTTGGAAAAACAAAAAGAACAAAATAAAGGATTAGTAAAAATTTTTTTATAGATAAGCTTTTATAAAAATTTACTAAAAAGAAAAAATAATTTTTAATAATTTAGGTTCATAATATTCTTATAGAAGCGTGGGTTGTGACTGATCATAGATTTTACAGCTCACGCTTTTATAGTTACAAACCTCAATTATTATTAAATAGGTAATTAAAAATTACTTTTTTCCTTTAAGCGCATTTCAATAAAATAATTGTCTTAATTTTTTTACTACCTAGTACTGGAAACCTCTAAGTGGAACATCGATAAGTCGAAAACCTCCAAAACTTGAAAAAATGTTTTGTTTTTTCCCTTCAAGCCCCAAAACCTTCATTACTCGAAATCTCCTCTCTATAGGCCGAAATAATCAGTGAGTCCCTATAAGCCATTTCGGTACATACTTTCCCTCCAAAAAAATAAATTGGACCTCTGTATGTCGAACAACTCAAAAATTAGTTATAATGAATGTTAACCCCTACATGTCCAATATTTCTTTACAAAATCTGCCTAGTCGAAAGCCTTCATAAGTCGAAAACTCTCTAACTCAAATTTTTTGGCGTCTTACATAGATTCTACTGTAATCTAGCTCATTCAAAAAAAGTTCGCTCACTTTTATCTCGCTGCACGTCACCACTAGTTACGATATATATTATATTATACTTATTTTTAGAGCGCGAATATTCTTTTAGAAATTGTACCGATATATCGATATTTTTTTATGAACATATTAACAATGATATCGATATTTTGTTACGCACTTTTCTTACGTTGGGAAATTTTGGGTTAGTTAAATAAGGTTGCGTAAATAAAAAACCACTAGTATAATTCTTAAAAAAAAAAAATTAAATAAATACAAATATTCAAATACAATTACATATAATTCATAATTAAGTCTATTCTAAATTATTACCTGTACAACAATGCTCGGTCATAAAAATCAAATCTTTATTATTTATTTCCGTTCTCTAGTTTTTGATCCGATCATATCCGTTCACGGCACGGTCATTTTGGACAAATTTATCCCTACGTTGTTTTTTTTTTTTATTTTCACGACTTTCGGTCGGTACGGACAACAATGATCAATTATTATATGTCTTTCGGTCAAAACGGACAACAATGGACAATTATTATATCTCTTTCGGTCAATACGGACAACAAGGGTCAATTATTACATCTCGGGCTCCGGGCGAGATTTGCAAATGATTCTATTCTTACATTTGGCGGGGTGGCTCAGACAGCCTGCGTGAATGGTTTCGGTAAAAGTGTGAACCGGACGAAATACAATCACAGCCCTATATATGTAAGTGAAAGAACCGGACGAAATACAATCACAGTTCTATATGTGTAGTGGGTGTTTCCAGGGACCAGCTCCAGAAAGACCGATTTAGCATAGTAAATCTCTGCAAGTTCAATAAGACACGTACCGCGTGAAGCGCGAACGTTCAATTTTTATCATTAAAAAAGTATTATAAATGATATCTAGCGTGGCGGCATCTTATTGTGTAAATCTATACTGATAAGCGCAACTTGTACTGTTCACTTAATGAACTCATCACTGAAACAAGGCAAATAGGAACCTGTATTTCAAAGCAATGTTCCTATAATAATCAAATGTGCAATTTTGACTCTACATATTTTGTGAAACATCAAAATAGGTCAATGATTATTAATTACTATAAAATAATATTCGTAACAATTTCCAAAAAATATCGATACGATATATATCGATACTTATTTGCATTTCTGACATCCCTACCTGCTAGTAGTTGAAACCTGGGCTAATCGCTCCAGTTATCGAGCTCTGCAAGTAAATTTTTTGTTGTTGATGTGTAAACATTTTTATTGTTCCCCACTTACATTTATGATACAGTGAAATATCATGAATGTGTGTCTTTGGTGTAAGCGGAAGCAGGTTTCCTTGGTCAAATTGTTTGAGCTTATGTATCATTAGAGGAGGCGAAATAGGGAAAGTAGAGGAAAAATGCACAAACAAACGAATGTGCGGAAAAGTGTCGACGGTAACGCCTTGACTAGCGCACCAAAAATCTTACCCTTCACTCCACCTGTTTAATTTTTTATGAGGGTGAAACTACCCCTAAAGAGTATTTTTACAAAAAAACTAGAGAACTATCCATTTTATGATTAAAAATATTATTAACAATATTTCAAAGCTGATAAAGTTGTGAAAATAATGACGTATTAAAAAAAAACTTTAATGATTACTGACCCATAGCTCGCGAAAAAAACCACCTTGCGGCGTCGAACAGTGGGGCCAAGTACACTAATTTGTGGCAGAAACTCCAATAGCAGGTAGTAAATAATACTTAGATACTTAAGTTGAGTAGTGCGTGTACTCGCTACCACCAAGCATCGAGCGCAGATCATGCAGTCATCCAGTTCAGACCTGATTAATTGTTGGTTATCCTAGCGCCTATACGAGCGGAATGAAATTTGGCTATTACTTTGTGTTAACAGTGCGCCTCAGTGTTATAATATAAAAAATTGCTTTTAGCATGGAGTGTTTACCTTCAGGTTGGTCTTTTGTTTCTTAATTGTTATTACGGTTTTTAGGTACATAGGATGTTCTAATAATATATAATCAAAATAAATATGTTAATTGAACTTGTTACTTGAATCTACATATATGATTTTACTTGTCATTAGGGCAGATCATGTTCCTAATTCTAACTTTGAATCAGTCTTTGTAACTTGTATTTGTAGAATCACGAACAAAATGTTGCGCATATTTGCGCCTTTTGAAGAAAATTTCAGTGAAAAATGAGACTATGGTAGTTGTCATTTTTAATGATATTTCTTTCTTCTCTTTGGATCAGGTTAAATGGACACTAAACGTACCAAATGTCAGTAGTTTGAAGAAATAGATAGCAACGAATCATTAAGTGATAATGATTCCGACGTTTCCCTATAAATTTGCTGCATAAATCCAATACATGTAATAATTATTTTTGGCAATGTAATCATATAGCATAAAAATATTAAATATCTTTATAATGTTCGTTATAAATGTTTTATTTACCTAGAAAAAAGACAAAAAAATATTAAAATAATTTCTGCCAACAATTTATATATTTGGCCCCAGTGTGCGTCGTCTTGCAAATACATGACTTTTCTTATTCTATCGCCGAATTTTTTATGTTCTGTATCAAATTTTAAATTGAAAACACATATTATATTTATAAAGAAAATAAATGCTCTCAAGTTTAAAGTACATATTCTTTTTTTTTATAAATATGTGTTTTCAGTTTAAATTCGATATAAAACATAATAAATACGACGGTTGAATTTTAGAGTGAGTATTATTTTGAAATTAATTTGCGAGTCTTATGTGAATGAAAAATATACCTATGTAGTGTGGGTAGTCATTTTACTCGCAATTTCAACCTATACATTTGTGTAGACAATTTTCTGATAGCGTTTGAGATATTGTTATTTTAAAGAAAAACACGTATTTTTAACTTCCCGCTTTAAAAAAAAAAAAAAATTTTTTTTTTTTTCAAAAATCGGGAAGTTATTGGTTTCACCCCGATTTTCGAAAATCGAGTTTTCGCCAGATCTCGAGGTTTTGAGGTCCTAGGAAACTATTGAAACTATTTTGGCGATGATGTTCGTAGGGCTGTATGTGTGTGTGTGGGTGTGGGTGTGGGTGTGTGTGTGTGTGTGGGGGGGGTGTGTTGGTGTGTGTGTGTGTGTGTCTGTGTGTGTATGTAAACGTTTTATATCTTTTAAACGCAGTGTCCGACTGAAACGCGGTTTGCAGCATCTGACGTGATCTTGGTGAACTTAGACTTCCTGAAAATTTGAAACGATTCGACCCAAAAAATTTTGAGAAATCTTAAAAAACAAGTTTCAAAAATTTTTAAAAATTTGTTTTTGTAAAAAATTTTCTAAACTACTAAACCGATTAATTCCAAAATGTACTCAGCTCTTCTCCTTAACAAACTGCGTCGATTTCCGCAAACCGCATCAAAATCGGTTCATTTGTTTACGAGATATCGTGAACGAAAAATTTGTAAAAAAGTGTTTTTTTTTTAAATTGCTCGTAAAATTCCTATGAGATCGATTTTTCTGTATTAAATTACTTTATTAGGTAAAAAAATTGCGTCGACTGCCGCAAATCGCATCAAAATCGGTTCATTTGTTCATGAGATATCGTGAACGAAAATTTCGCAACAAAGTGTTTTTTTTGAGCTCGAAGAGCTAATAAATAAACTTCTTGGTATATTTTATATATTTTTGAGCGTTTTGAACTCGAAAATAGCGGGAAGTTACAGGGATGGCCTGCAGGGTCAAACTTCTTTTCAAATTTTTTTAAATTGAAATCTGCATATAGCGGCTAAAACTCACCTAGCAGAAGGGAGAAAACATAGTATTTATAGTTTTCAGACCTAAACTAAAGGGATACAAATCCTTTCCAGAGTTCCCCTAAATAATTTCGAATTAGACTCATTTTTCTCCTGCTACTGGCCTTAAGGAGGTTGAGCTGTTTTACGAAGATAATGAAAAAAATCTTTTTTAATAGATTTTTTTATGACAAAATTTTCTGTAAAAAATCCAAAATCATTATAGTTTGGTCAATGAGTGCTCATCAGGGGAAATGTAGATGGAAAAGTCGAAAGCAGAACGTTTGACTTAGGAATTTTGTTTGGACTATAGTTAGGAGATAAACATACTAACAGTCCTTACCCCTTCGAGGTACGCCCGAGGGGGGAGGGCACAAAGAAGGTCCCGTTTTTTGGTTTTTCGCTTTTATCTCGAAAACGGTGCGTCGTACGAAATTTTAACATGAAGGACACAAAAAAATTAAGTATATGCAAAACTAGTTCACTGATGATTTTTGTTTTAAACAGTTTAGGTACATAGTATACCATTAAATTGCAGTTTTATATATTTAAATTTACCTAAACATGCTGAAATCGAAAAGCCTGATTTTCGGGCGAGAATAGAGTAGTTTCACGCATACAAAAGCTAATAAGCAAATAGGTGTTCTAGTCAGTCATTATCGTTTGATTTTTTCGAAATAAATATGTTTTTCGGTAATGAATATCGATTATCGTTTGGTGATCTGGCAGGAACTAGGGGGTCCCTATCGATCGCGGGGCCCTGGGCACGTGCCCAGAGTGCCCAGTGGGAAAGAGGTCCCTGCGTGGAGGTACTCCCAGCTTATGTTATTTTTTTAATAGTGTGTGGGTGTTTTTAATAGTGTGGATGAGCAATACGAAATGATTTTGACAAATTCGTATTGTTACAATGTGCTACAGAGAATTTAACACATTTTTGAAAATCGACCATTTTTCGGAGCTCATAGCTAGGCAAAGGTTGGAGATAGATAAAAAGTGTGAAAGCTAAAGTTGTAGACAATTTTATCAGCTTTCATTATGTATTACAACAAAATTTCGTACGACGTACCGTTTTCGAGATGAAAGCAAAAAACCAAAAAACGGGACCTTCTTTGTGCTCCCCCCCTTCGGGCGTACCTCGGAGGGGTAAGGACTTTTAGTATGTTTATCTCCTAACTAGTCCAAACAAAGTTCCTAAGTCAAATGTTCTGCTTTCGACTTTTCCATTTACAAATTATTCGTTGCTTAAGCATTAGGAGATTTATAAAGTTAAAAATTAAAAAAAACTTTAACATGTAGTCTTATGGAAAATATGTCAACCTAGCATGCAAACGGTACATTTTAATTTTTTGCAAATAACCAAATAATGTCAGCAGTTCCGAAAACTAACTATGTAAAGCATCGATGTCTTACGCATATTTTAATATTTCTTCCAATTTAATTAGGAGACTTTTAATCAATAAAAAAAATATTAAACCTTAGCACTTTTCGATTATGGACTTTTATTCTTGAAAATTTTAATAATTTTAACTGAATTTTCAACTTTTTAGTGATTTAATTAAAATTTTTATTACTTCTAATTTCTTTTTTTAATTATTTACTGCAAAAAATATGTAAAATACAGATATTTACATACATTTATTTTTTCTAACCTAACTTTGTACAAAAAATTCAAAAGTTAGTCCATTAAGTAAAATACTGAAATAATTAATTACCTAATATTAAAGAAATTTATTTATTTATGCCTTTATGACTATAATTTATTGGTATCATCGACTTATAAACCTTTTGTAAAAATTTATTATGGAAAAGTTTCCATTTAGAATAATTCGACTTACTTTTGATTGGGACTGTAACGCATGAACCTCCTTAATATGTTTGTTTTCAATTTGGAATTCGATATAGAACATAATAAAGTCGACTGTTGAAAAATATATTAATTTTAGACATCGGTTTCCATGGGAACGCGGCGACTTTATTTTTTTTGCCTGTTGCGGGTCAATAACAATTAAAGTTTGTTTTATGTCAATCTGTTTACAAGTTCATCAGCTTTAAGATTCACAATGTATTTTTTGTCCTCTAGTTTTTTGCAAAAAAAAACATTTTAGAAAGTAGTTTAAGCCCGATAAAAAATAAGTAGAGGAGATGAAGGATGGTATTTTTAGTATACTAGTATAAGGTAACTACCCTCGGCAGTTTTCCGCAAAATCCCATTTGTTTATGAATTTTTCCTCTAAATACCATTTTTATATATAATTCGTCTGAATGCTCACACATTTCTCAATAGTGTGATCACCAATTATAATTGTGATAGGTCTGATAGATTACCAAAACAATCACATTAAGCATTAATAAAAATGGAAAAAACTTAGAACATATTTAATTCAAATTTTTCATAAGAATAGTCTGTATCAATTTGCAACCGATTGCATGTCGTATGTTTTCATATATCTTAGCTTCCTATTTTCTCACAAGCTTGACGAGGACTTAGGCTCTGGTCGCGTTGGAGTTACTTATAAACCTAAACAAGGTACAAACTGCTTGGGTTGTACGCACGAACAAAACTCCTTGGTGAGTCATTTAGTGCTAGTTAGTTTGCTTTTGTATGCATTATACATAAATATATTATAAATAATTTGATGTTATTCATTAATTGCAAATCAATTAAATAAGATCAGCTAGTCTGATATATACATATATATAATATATATTTTGTCATTTTTATACAGTACTCCATCAATATGGTAGATGAGGCACGTGATAATCATGCACAGCAAATTGAAAGAGCGGAAATTGCTAATCTGGTTCGCTCTAGAATGGAGAGTCTCAATCTGCCTGGCATCGACTATATGGATGTCAGTGAGAAACGAAGCAACCTCTCCTACGTCATCATTAATCCTAGTTGCGATCTAAAACTGGAAGAAGGGGATATCATGTAAGTGCTATTTTATTAAATTCTTTAACTGGTATTCCGTGGAATTAGACTGATTTTAATTCGATGAAATTTAATTGCATAGTATATTTTCTTTTTGCTGAATTTAAAATACCTGTTTATATTTTTATCGATAAGTATAAATTCTGAATTCTCAGTTGTTACTAAAGTTTTGTTAAAATATTTATAGTCAAGTATTTCACTTTCTCTATTTAATTCGGAATTATACCTACTTTATTATTCTGTTAGTCTAAGAGAAATAAACCATACTCTACTAAATTAATGGCTGATATACATATATTATCATGCATGTTCATCGAAGCCGGAAGACGAAATACAATATCTAAAAACGCACGAAAATATTAAATCGGAACCAAACGAAAATATCTGGAGATAGCTAAATCAAAAATTTTAAACTCTCTATTTGGAAAACAAAAAAATAAAAAAAGAACTGAAATCAGAAAATCTTAAGAAAAATCGTAAATGCAAAATCGAGAATTCGAGATACTGACAAATTCGAAAAGAAGAAAGTCTGAAAATTAACAAATTCAAAAATACGATTCAGAAAAGACTATCAACAAAATATCGAGAGGTCACTGAAATCTAAACAGTAACAGCCGTACTTGATGAGAAAAATTCAAAAATCGAACAAACAAAAGTTTGAAAAATTCGACAAATAAATCGAGAGGTGGACAAATTGAACAATTCGACAGACTGCAAAAAATCTATCAAAAACTTACATTTGTAAGTTTTCGATAGAGTTTTTGCAGTTGATAGTTCCCGTGTGATATCACACGGGAACGCTATAACAGGATTAAAAAATTTTCACAAAACATATTGACTGAAATTACAACAAAATGATTCTAAAAGAATTTCTTAACAAAATGAAACTAAAAATTTGTCACAAAACAGACCTAAACGAAATTCTCAACTAGGACGAAATTCTAACATAGCAAATCGAAAGACAAAAAAAATTCTTAAGCTTCAATGGTACACGAAACAGTAAATAAGATACCCTGACTGAAAAGTTTCACTAAACGATATACCAAAATTTTCACAACGAATTACGAAATTATCACAAACGGAACTGAAAAAACGGAAGTATCAACAAAACGAAATTATCACGAGACGAAACGAAAAAACAGGCTCCACGTTTGGTGCTAATTTATAAAGTCATTCTTCACTAAAACCGAAATCACTACCTCTTGACTAACTCAAAAAGAAACGAAAAATCAAGCCACAGGTTGTGAGCGCAAATTTATACCGGGAATGTTCTAGGGGTGCGGTCACCCCCCTACCCAGATACCCCTTACCAGATCAGGGCGCGGGGCATGGATACTAATAATTACCTGAAATAACGGAAACACAAATGAGCAGAAAATTAGGTACTTACCGATGATAACAGAAACTCAAGAGTATCCTAGCTAACCCAATGGGGTGATGAGAAGCTTAAAGGAGGTTTTGGGTGCCAAAGCAGGGGTCTTCTTGGTGTGCAATCTCACAACGCTGCTTTCGCCTCTAAGATAAACTGGGGACCTAACTCACGAAATAAGCACGTCGATATTAATCAGTTAACAACAATTTAAATGCAACAGATTTACTTGACAAAATATAGTTCTATTACAACAGTAAAAATGAAACAAATTTTTACTAATTCCGGAATGGAATGAGCTGTGTATCTTGACTGAAGATCACTGGTTTTTCTAAACCAAA
Organism: Xanthostigma xanthostigma; assembly: GCA_963575645.1. Lineage (NCBI taxonomy): Eukaryota > Metazoa > Arthropoda > Insecta > Raphidioptera > Raphidiidae > Xanthostigma > Xanthostigma xanthostigma. Next base: position 25,150,348 of record OY754467.1, read on the forward strand.
GTTTGAAGCAACATATTTTGTATGAATGCTAATGGTGAAGCACTTTTTGTAGCAAATATAAAAATCTACAATTTTTTATCGAAACCTTTTTTCATATATCTCATAGTTAGTGAGATAATTAAAAAAAAACAAAGTTTAAAGGGGTGGTTTCTACCCTAACTGCAAATTGGAGCACACTTTTTCATAGTCAGAATAGTTTCTTGTAACCCCAAGAACGATCACTCAAATTTTTAGCCGTTTGAGATTTTAGGTATTTCCCGAAGATCGTTCTTGAACTATTTGAAGGGCTCTAAAAAAGTCTAAAAGAGCTTAGAGTTGAATAAACCTTAATTTGAATTCGGTTAATTAATATTATCTTAAATACTTTTTTTCAGGATGAAATATTACAAATTAGTATTTCATAGAGACCTAGGGCCCAATTTAGAACTTAGTAAAATATCATCCTGAAAAAACGTATTTAAGAGAATTTTAAGTAACCGAATTCAAATTAAGATTTACTCAACTCTGAACCCTTTAAGAGCCTTTTAAGGGCTCTACAAAGGGGCTTTAAGGTTCAAAATCGATCTTTACGGACCTATGAAGTATTAATAGTGAAATTTCTCTTCAAAACCCATTGGTGTGTCATCAATTTGTTGTAAACATTTATTACCAAATAGCAAATAAGTATAATTTAATGTTAAGTTAATTAATTTCGTAAAACATTGCATTAAAATTTTTTATATTGATATTTTTCACTGTGCATAAAGTATAATATACTGTGAAAAATAGAATATTTAATTTCGAAAACCAAAAGATTATAATATTATGCAGTTTATTACATGACATTTAGTCTGGAATTTCTTCATAATAAGGCCATTTTAAAAGTTACCAATAATTGAAAAGTTATATCCGATAGAAGCAACTTAAATAAATCATCATATTTATTAAATAAATCATGTTTCATTCACCATTTATTCTCTGACTATTAATTTTTATAAATAATATAATTTTACTTTTTATAGTTACATAGTACGACCGAGTCCATTTTCGGCCCAAAAAACCTTCGAACGTCACAACAGTCGCAGAAAATCGAATATAAGTTTCTGTTCGCAAACTTTAATTCAGCAAATGGCTTCAGCATCCCAAGCCGGTAGCAGACGAGGTTCCGGATTCGGTTTGTCGGGATTCCCAGCTCCACGACCGCCTCCGCTTGTAACTACAAAATCTAATTCACTATCGTTACCTGACAGTCCAACGGTAGCTGGCCACTTAAGAGGTCGCTCAAATTCTCTTAGAGTCGTCGATGACATCTTACTAAGACGTTCAAATTCGTTAAGACAAGGATTAACGAACGCTGGCATACCTGCCAGACGTAAGAGCAGCTTAGAAGAAATAGGTTTTTCTCACTTTTCGATGGCATCGCAATCAGTCAATCACAACAATCCAATTAAAATAGCGTTGAATGGCAGTATAGGACTGGAAGTGACTCCTCCGGAAGAAGGTAGCTCACTTAGTATTGCCAGCAATACAGCTTTAATAGTGGCACCCAATGTAGGTGTATCTTCACCAATTATTAATGAGTGTGCATTCGGACCTTCTCCATCGAGTGTTAATCCCAGCTCGGGGGCTTTGTCGAGTCCATACGATAATGAAACGTCGAATGCAGGCTCACAGCTGGGATCGCAACAACAGTCGCAAACAACGAGCTCAACATCGTCGGATCCACATCATCTTCAGGGGACAATCGTATGATATAATTTGATGTGGGGGCGAAGACTGACAAATGTGGTACGAAACAAATGGCTTTAGAACCGTAAGAGAATCTCCTCGCTTCCACGTGTGTTTCTGTGCACAGGAATTTATTTGATGAGTGCCTGTACTATTGTTTTAAGTGTGAAGATGAAATAAAAACTGTTATCCAAAACTATTCTTGATTAGAGAATACCAAATATTGTCTGAAATTACTTGTAAATATGTAAGATAGAAGAGTAATACCTGCAACGGAAAAGTACAGAAATTGTTATTTCCTTAAATTAACTTTCATGCTATACATTTTTCTAATCGGTGTGAAAATACAATCTAAAATAAAGAGTAATTAGAGCTAATAATTCGTAAACAAAAAAAATCGAAATATGTTTTTTCACCTCGAGGTATTTTTTTACTTAAGGTGGAGTCATTAATGTAATACATATAATATATATTTTTTTATGTAAAATGGTCCCGAAGTCATGCGAAAGAAATTTCGTATCTCTTTTTCCAGTAATCTATATGTTAGGGCTAGAAGCCAAAGTACTGCTAAACCTACGCCTATAGGGATACACCCTGAAGTATCCGACTGCCACCGGCTAAAACTAGGTGCACCCTTTTTTACGGCTAAAGCTATGTCACCGGCCTCACTCGGCTAAGACCAAGTTTGTCCTCATTGTAATCGTCTACACCTAGGTTTAGCTTATGGTAATTAGGGTAGGATTCTTCTTAAATTATTTAACAACTAGAATTTTGAAATGAACAAGACTCGATATGTAAATAAAATACTATAATTTAAAAATGGTGCGACATTTATTTTTATTTCTCTATGATTTTAAATAAGAACCGTTTGTTTTTGTTTTATGTATGGGGTAATATCGGAAACTGATGACCAAATTTTGTGAAAACTTCACCAATGTGTTTCACTGTTAACATGTAGCCTACATTTTACCTGAAAAAGTATTTGACCTGATTTCGTACGGATGTAAATGGAATTGAATCCACTATACTGACAGATTTCAATGTAGTTTTTACTATTCAATAACTCATTTCTTGAGGAATGTTTAGGTCTATTCACAGTTTTATTGATAATTACAGAAAGGGGACATGTCCGATTTTTAAAAATGTTCAGGAAACGAAAAAAACTCCATCTTTTTATAAAGAAAAGATACATCAAATCCATTTTTGCAGAGTGTTCTTTACGGTTATGTTTAATAAATCAAGGATAAATATTTTAATTTTTAGACACTTTACTTTGAATGATTTGATAGATGGACATAGCACCTTTCTGTAGTAAATGAAAAATAAAGTAGCGATATTAATTTTTTTTATTCAAATTGAAATTTTTGATAATATTAGCACAAGATAACTTATTCGATATCGCATTCCTTATCAGCAGTTGGCCATGTAATAATCTCCAGAATTCCAAATAATCCTCGGGAATAAATTTCAATGTGTTTGATATTATGTTGGTCATTTATTTACTAATTGGAAGTTTTTCTTTGTACGAAAAGTTATTTCCTATTCGGTATTTCTAAGTCGGTAAGTGTCGGATACAGGACAGTTTATACATTGCGTACAAATTACTTCCTTGACGAAAGAAATGGTCAAATGGTTGAAGAATTAAATGAAAAGGATTTCTTTACAGTGCGTGGCACATTTTTCTCCTAAGACTCATTACTGAGGCAGTTTTTTTTGTAGAAACTCGGCCACCAAATTTTATAATTATAAACTCGAACTACTGAGAATGACTGCTCATTTTTGGAAGCTTTGGAGATGATTTCAGTGTATTCCTGGACTGTGTAAAATCTTTCTATTTTGTTGAGCTGTCGTTTGATTAAACCAAATGTCCTCTCATGGGAAAGTATATTTGAACCTCTTGAAATATTTTGAACTTAACCAAAATCTTTAAAAAATAAACCATCGTGTTGTTTTTGTTTTGCCCCCAACAGTTATCGCAAAAAATATGAAGTTTTTTATAATTTTGCAACCCTTCTTATTCCCGATAATGCGAAACACACGTCGTTTGCACCTTTACCCGCCTCTCCTTCATGGTAAATGTAACAAGCTATATTTTTGTCGTTAAATTATAGATTCTAAAAGGACATACTGTGAGCTGGCAAAATAATAAATATCCTTTACGGGAATTACGGTATTAATGGTCATATAATCAATGAAAATTCCTTATGTCTCGTCATTCTTTTAACAATGTTTTTTTTTACTTCTACTCTACTATGACGCGATAGAAATAAAATTATTATTATAAACACGTGCTTATAATATTTCCAGTCTATTCCAACGAACTACAATTAAAATAATAGCATTCCGTTATTTTATAATGCCTACGAACTGTTCGACTGGATTAAGGTGCTTTATTGTTCAATAAGATGTCGGTATTCAGTGTACTTTATCGCAGAAAGATGACATCTCCCGGATACCTGTATCTCCTTTCTGAAATAAACGGGAACTAAATCGCTCTACTGTACCAAAACCTGGTCATGCAGTATGCCCTGTTTGTGCAGTAAACGATGTGTTTAAACTCCTAGAAGTGAAATATACATAAATGTAAATTTTCCCGGAAAATGGAGATGTCCCCTTTCTGCAATTAGCAATTCACTGTTGTGTAATGGGTCTGTACTAGCTACTAATGTTATATTGTAAATTTTTAATATAAACGCAATGAAATTTTATATACGATCTATAGCTAGTATTTGATTTCAATTTCAAACACGGATGTTGCAGTGCAGCGTTTTTGAGGATGTTATTGAATTTGCATCCGCGGATTCGGATGTTAAGTATTTTTTTAAAGATACTTAATTTGATATGAATAAATAAAGTATATTGGTAATTTTAATAATTTTTATTTTATGATCACATTTTTAATAAACCTTATTTTATAAAATTTTTTGATGTACGACTGGTAATTTTCAATATACAACGTTATTGGATGGGCTCAGTAAATTTTTTTCACTAAATATAGACTAGTATATTGTATGGAGAAATGATTCCATACAACTCTAATATTTATTTCAAAATTGACAATTTACAAAGTTTCAGACAAAAGTTGTTTAGTTTAAAGTGGGACATCGTTTAGAGACAAATAATAAGAATAATAATAATACTTTATTGCTCCAAAGACAAAGAATTGTATAGGAGAAGTCAGTTGATGATGATACAAAAAAATATAAAAAAAAATTACATAAAATTACATATTAAAAAAATCCTCAACAGAATAAAAACATTTATCTGAAAGAAAAGCCTTAAGTTTTTTTTTTTTTGAACTGTCGACAACTAACAGCGTTTTTTATTTCGTAAGGAATATGATTAAATATCCTAGCACAACAATATAAGGGAAAAAATATGCAACATTTGTCTGAAACATTTTTTACCCGATGCCTCCCTCAACCCTTAAAATTGAGTTGAGGGAGGCATCGGGTAAAAAAATGTTTCAGACAAATGTTACATATTTTTTCTCGAAAAATCATAATTTATGGTAAAAAATATTGTCTGAAGACACAAGTAATTCAAGAATTACAAGGCGCGAAATTCTATAAAATATACCCCGGCGTAATGTTTGAAAATTGTTGTATATTTTTAACGACACTTTGAGCTTAATAATATAATTTAATTAACTTAATCTACGAAAAAAATTACAGTTGAAAATATTGAAACACAGAAAGGAAAAAATCATTTTAATAATTTTTTAATAATTAGTCACAACCAACTTTTTTATAATTATTACCCTAAATTATTAAAATAATTATATTTCCATTTTGGTACATTTCAATAAAAACTTTTTATTATTATTTTATTTTTCTTGTAATAACATATATCTCTGATGCGCATGCGCCGACTTTTCCCGAAATAAAATACAAAAATTTCTTCTAAAACAGATAGAATAATAAGCCGCTATGAAAAGTATATAAAAAAAGTTATATAAAAAACGTTAAAGCACATAATATCTCTTGCGCATGCGCCGATTTTCCCCAAAAATTAATTACAAAACTTTCTTGTAAAACAGATAGAATAATCAACCGTTATGAAATGTAAAGCATAATTATATAAGAAACAACGTCATAGCCCATATCTCTTTTGCGCATGCGCCGATTTTCCCCAAAAAATTTACAAAAATTTCATGTAAAAATAGATAAAATAATAAGTCTTTTTAAAAACTATATTATAATTATATAAAACAACATTATAAAAGATATACTCTTTTACGCATGCGCCGATGTTCCCAAAAAACAATAGGCCACTTCATATTTGCATATCAAACATCCTACCAAAATTTGGTTTCAATCCGCTCATCCGTGGTGTCGGAATGGTAAGAAATGCCAAAAATGACGTTTGCATCTGTCAAAGTATTATGTTCTAATAATTAGTTATTCAAATTGTTAGCTCAGAAGGCGTTGCATTTCACAAATATTTGAAATGCCATCCGTTTTTGAACAAATGCAATCGTTTTATTTTAAGACAGAACAAACGTAATCTTTATATTACCATATTAAACCGTGCAACAGAGAGAGATAACCGAAAGATGTTTGCCATCGATTATATCAAATTGAATTTATTTCTAAATAAATTTGTATAAAAAACCTGTTTTGGCAAATTCTGTTGTACGAAATTTATGTAAAATTTTCTCCTCTTTCGTTTAAGACAGGTTTCGAACCGATCTGATTTAAATTGAGTGAGTTATAAGCAAAAAACTTCGTTTTTCTTTATTGCTCCCCTGTGGGGTCAAAATTCAAAAATCGGGCGACGTTAGGATTTAAGTTACATGGAGACGAATCGAACAAAAAAAAATTGGTTGTCTGTAAAGTCGGTTTACGGACGATAGTTTTACGTGATAACGTATTCCGTAATACATAACCTAAATTTATATAATAATTATAATAATTCGAATCTATGATATTGCATCTTTCGCTTCAAATTTAGGTAAATTTTATTAAGTAGAATAATAAAACACTATAAAAAGTACACTATTATTATATAAAAAACAACTATGGCATGTATCTCTTTTGCGCATGCGCCGATTTTCCCCAAAAAATTTACAAAAATTTCTAGTAAAAATAGATAGAGTAAAAACCGTTTTAAAAACTATATTATTATTATATAAAACATCATTATAAGAGATATATTCTTTTACGCATGCGCCGATGTTCCCCAAAAACAATAGGCCACTTCATATTTGCATATCAAACATCCTCCCAAAATTTGGTTTCAATCCGCTTATCCTTGGTGTCGGAATGATAAGAAATGTCAAAAGTGACGTTTGCAACTGTCAAAGTATTATGTTCTAATAATAATTAGTTATTCCAATAGTTAACTTAGAAGGCGTTGCATTTCACAAAATACTAATGTCAAAAAATTGAATTAAACATTAGAAATGCAGCCGTTTTCATGTTAAGACAAGACATACGTTATTTTCTAATTTCCATGTACGGCAAAGACGACCGACCGCGTCGCGTCATGCATTAGACAACATTGCATTTATACAGCTATTTTTCTACATAAATTTGTATAAAAAATTGGTTGTCTGTAAAGTCGGTTTACGGACGATAGTTTTACGTGATAACGTATTCCGTAATATATAACCTAAATTTATATAATAATTATAATAATTCGAATCTATGATATTGCATCTTTCGCTTCAAATTTAGGTTAATTTTATTTATTTAAATTACTCACCATATAATATTTCTTAATAAATAATAAATAATATATTCTTCCGTATTTATTTTAAGTCTCAAAGATTAGCTGTCATAATATTTATAAAACAATTGTTTCACTGTTTATAATATAAAATTCCAAAACCTACTTACAATATTTAAGTATTTTCATACGTCAAAAAATTGATTTTTATAATGATAAAATTTGTAAGAAAATGATTTTTTCGAGAGATGAGACCTAGCTAAAACGATTTTTTGCCCCCCAAAATCCCTTTTCAGTAAATTTCATCCAAATCGTTAGGGCCGTTTTCGAGAAAAGCACGCACAGGGTCAGGCGGAACGTTACGAGTTACGCGTTACGAACGTTAGGAACGTTACGTTACACTTTTTCGAACATGCAGCCGGTGTTTTATCAATTTATAAGATTGGTGATTCATCAATTTATAAGACGTTATCACGTCAAAAAGTTTTTTAAAATCGGTTAAGGCATTTGGGCTGTACGCTGGATACAAAAAGCGTGACTCACAGATTCACAGACAAAGCGAGTACATATAAGGCGCTTTAGCTTACGCTAATCGCGCCTAAAAATAGGTGTTTCTATTAAAAATGTCAAAGTCACCCTCATCCCTGTGCAGAGGATGAGGATAGGAAGTGGTATTTGTCTCTAAACGATGTCTCACTTTAAACTAAACAACTTTTGTCTGAAACTTTTTTCAAAATAATCGTTTCCAACCGAGATATTAGCTTGTCTCAAGAAAAACACCCCACCCTGAATATTACAATTAAAAAAGAGAAGAATATCAAGAGAAAAAAAGTAGTATTTTGACGATAACTTTGTCAATTTTTCAGATATCTCTATTTTTAAAAAAGCAATTTGTAGGTACGCTCCGGAGCTACAGAACCTGTAGGGATGAACTGTTTTAAGGCTTTCGTTTTTAAGATGTCTGAGTTTAAAGTACTCCGAAAAGGTGCCTCTTGCTCTGTAAGCCGAAGTTCTTACGAATATATCTCAACAAATGTAAGTCCTAAAAGAAAAACGAAAAATTCATACCAAAATTTTCTAGAGACAAAGGCCTACATTTTTTATATCTTGCATATTTCGCGTATGTCCCTTTAGGCTAGACGGCGAGGAGGTAAAAACATTAAAAAGTGTATTATTCGGGCACAGGCAAGATTATTGTTGGAATCGATTCGTTTTAATGTGTAGATCAACCCCCTAAGTTTGCTTACAAATTGTTGGTGTGCTTGATTTTATCATTAACAATTAGTGACGAAAACAGTTTTTGACGTGATAACGTCTTATAAATTGATGAATCACCAATATTATAAATTGATAAAACACCGGCTGCATGTTCGAAAAAGTGTAACGTAACGTTCCTAACGTTCCTAACGTTCCTAACGCGTAACGTTCCTAACGCGTAACGTTCCGCCTGACCCTGTGGATGCTTTTTGCTAATTTCTCGCTCAATTTAAATCAGATCGGTTTGAAACCAGTCTTAAACGAAAGAGGAGAACATTTTACATAGATTTCGTATAACAGAATTTGCCTAAACAGTTTTTTTATACAAATTTATATAGAAAAATATTTTATACAAATTTATATAGAAAAATAGCTGTATAAATGCAATGTTGTCTAATGCATGGCGCGACGCGGTCGGTTGTCTTTGTTTGCCGTACATGGAAATTAGAAGCAAACGTATGTCTTGTCTTAACATGAAAACAGCTGCATTTCTAATGTTTAATTCAATTTTTTGACATTAGTATATTGTGAAATGCAAAGCCTGCTAAGTTAAGTATTGGAATAACTAATTATTATTAGAACATAATACTTTGTAAGTTGCAAACGTCACTTTTGACATTTCTTATCATTCCGACACCAAGGATAAGCGGATTGAAACCAAATTTTGGGAGGTTTAGGTTATGTATTACGGAATACGTTATCACGTAAAACTATCGTCCGTAAACCGACTTTACAGACAACCAATTTTTTTTCGTCACTAATTGTTAATTATAAAATCAAGCACACCAACAATTTATAAGCAAACATAGAGGGTTGAACTACACCCTAAAACGAAGCGATTCCAACAATAATCCCGCCTGTGCCCGAAAAATGCACCTAAAACTCTTCGCCGTCTAGCCTACTTTGTTTAAGCGTAATCTGCAACAGAAAGATATTTTCTCAGTATTCGGAAAAAGTTCGATACTAAATCGATTTTTGTTCCAAAACTAAGCATTTAAATTGGTGCAAACTTCCGATACATGTTGTTAGTACCCAAATTCAGTAGATCGTAAGTGGATTACGTTTAAATTAGATTTTTGCAATTAATCCATCGCTTTTATTATTGATCTTTGCTTCAAAAAAACATGTATGACCATCTCAGTTTCGCCGTAACTCGGTCAATTTAAACGATAATAACATTTAGCAAAACTAATTTTCAGGGGTTTTTCAAGCTGTATAAAAATCAATTCAACATTTTTTACCAAAACGGTATTGTCTCCCTGTAAATGACGTTGAAAGGAATGGATATTTTTGTTAGCGAACAAACTCATGTTTAAACGCTCATCACTTTGTTTCTATTGTTCGTACAAAAATATAAAAAAGGAATCGATTCGTAATTTAATAAGCTTCATTTATTCAACTCATGCGCGCTATTCATGTTTTATCGTGTCCAAAAACCGAACCCTAAATAGCCGTTTACCGACTGGTGTGTCATAACTCAATGAAAATTCCTACAAGTTCGACAATTGTGGAGTAATGAAAATAAACGTGACTTCACATAAAAGTAGGCAAACTATTACAAATTATTATTGAAATTGATACCTTATAACTAAAGGAATAAATAAAATGTACTTACTTCAAGTAAATAAAATTGTCGACCAATTTTTCTCAGACCATACGATATATTGAAAAATTGTTATATGGATTTGTATTTTTATCATTTTTGTCAATATATCGTATGGTCTGAGAAAAATTGGTCGACAATTTTATTTACTTGAAGAGTTCTATTCAGACGTTAATTAAAGATTTAAAATGTACTTACATTACAAATGAATGCGAATTTTAATAAATCAATCGCCTTTAAAAATCACCTTACCTAAAATTACATATAAACATTTTTTGTTTGGAACGCGGATATTGATCCTCCTTGAGCATCTACGTCACACTTGCGGAGTTAATTATTAAATTTGAATTGCCTTTTAATAAAATCTATATCTCTATAATTTCGTCATAACATTCTTCGTATTAGAAGTTGTTTACACCATGTCACTAAACAATTCTTTAGGCTTCCTTTTTTAGGCAATGAATAAAACATGAATAACGCGCATTTGTTCAATAAAATTATGGGCGCAACATGTAGGCTGTCATAACGTGTCAACGTGATGTTTTCAGTACGAGTCGTAGGTGCGCAAGCACGAGCGAAGCGAGTGCATACTGCGCACCTACGACTCGTGCTGAAAACATCGCGCTGACACGTTATGAAGGACTTAGGCTAAGGTTATAGTGGATGCGTGTTCCTCCGAATACCGTTCTGACGAATACGTCCGAGCACGCACGAATAAATCAAACAAATGACATGCAATGCTTTTGGTTATACTACATACGACTAGTTCGTCAGAATACGCACGAATACGCAGTCATTCAAATAAATTTGATTTGTTCGTCAGAAGTGTTGCGTTGACAGTAGTGAAAAAATGAATAGTGAAAAACTAATCACGCTTGTCTATGAAAATAGATGTTTGTGTGATATGGAAATCAAATAATATCATAACAGGGATATATCTCGAAGGATGTGGGAGAAGATTAGCAAGGAAATGAATATTACTATATATTCACTAAATTTAACGGAATCTTTCAATAAATCTTCAAATACCATATGGAATTCTCCAGTTACTTGTCTTGATGCAAACATTTTATTTACACATTCTGATCTAGACTTTCTAGATAGTAAAATTTTTAGTAAAAAACTATCTAAGAAATAATAGTAATCTTCAGCTACATCCATTTTCTGAGAGCAAATAAATACTACTATTTGTCAGATAATCTACTTACTATAACCACAACGTTCTGATGAATACAATTCGGACGTATTCGTCAGAACGGTAAATCGGCAGAACACGCATCCACTATAACCTTAGATTAGGCCTCTTTTCCACGAGACACTGGTGTCCGGACACCGGTGTTCGATGGAGAATATACTGTACACAAGTGTGGGACACAGCGTTTGCCAAAAGAATTTTTTAGTAGTATTTTGAATGCCGAGATGGATGCACTAGACGACAACGCGTTAATTTTGCTCGGTCTCTTGTTAATAAGAAAAATGCGGCAAAAAAGGCGAAATGTATGAAGAAACGAAGATTTTGGGTACACCCTTTATTAGCCGAAAGGCATGAAAAAGGGCTTTACCCATTCTTATATTTGGATTTACGAAATCATCCAGATAAATTCTTTCAATATTTCCGCATGTCCGTCAAGTCCTTCGATGAACTGTTGTCAATTTTAGAAATTCATATAAAAGGCCAGGAAACAAACATGAGAAAGTGCATCACCCCTATAGAAAAACTTATATTAACACTAGATACTGGCGTGTCCCGTGGGTAGAGCACGCTTTATGTGTCTGTGTTTTCAAAAAGTGGCGGAGCAGAAACACTTCGAGACACAGTCGCCGTGTCGGAAACCGAGTGTCCGATAGATGTGTTCCGTGGGTAAACATGCATATATTTGTATGATCGGCTAGAATAAGACACCGGTGTCGGACACCGGTGTCCGGAAACCAGTGTCTCGTGGAAAAGGACCATTAGACTACTAGTTACGCCAATAACTATTTTGTTATTTTCAGTATTTTAATAGAGCGCATAGTTTTTGAGTTAACCGTGATATAGCGCTCGGAAATGTCCATATGTAAGACATATATTTAATTTTTTTATATATATATATATATATATATATATATATATATATATATATATATATATATATATATATATATATATATTATATTTGTACAATCCATATTAATGATCAATACAATATATTGAATTATATAATAGTTCGTACGTAACGTTAACATACCATGTCAGTTAATACACATACTATTTCACTGGATTTGTCAGGATCCGCAGCGTACATCGGGTCAGATTCCAGCGGACATCAACATGTTCCTGTCATTAAACGTATATGAGTATTCATAGATTCAAACTACGCATTACATCATCATAATTTATAATACATTGTATCATCACAGTTGGTTAGTCAGTCTAATTCATTACACCTCATTCAAGACACAGTACTTTAACTGTTGTCACACACAAACATGGCACAGTATCTTGCAACTGATTGCCTAGACACAGTACCTTTAAACTGTTGTCAACACACATACATGGCATAGTCTCTTTCAACTGTATGCCTGAACACAGTACCTTTACACTGTTGTCAACACTCATACATGGCACAGTACCTTTAAATTGTATACCACGGCATGGTACACAACCATATGCCAACTCTCAAATACATGGCACAGTATCTTTCAACTGTATGCCTCGGCATGGTATACAGCCATATTATGCCAACTCTCACATAAACTTTACTCATCCCTAATATCTATCACATAGACATTACGGACAAACCAACTCTCAACTCTAATATAACCATAATACATAGGCCCATGATCATTATTATAGTACATAAGAACTCAATATTCAATATGTTCGCACCCGCGAACCTCTTTAATCTATGAAAATATACTCAGTAGGAAATCTCAGTAGGGTACCTACGAATGTATCAAATACTCAGTAAGAAACTCACCTTTGTGTCTGGAAATGTCGGCACACTACCACAATATGATTTACACAGATTAATTGCCATTATTATTAAAACATAACACATTTTTAATAGAAAGATATTCAAAGACAAGCACATTACAATCACTGTTCACTGATAGAAGATTACCACTGAAATGGTTCATCCTACAGAATCTTTGTTAACTTCTACCCAACTATGAAGTGGTTCTAATTTATTAGTTATGACTTTCGTGCAACCAAATGCAAAGTCCTGTCTTATATCTCTCAACGACTGCCCTTATATTATCTCTAGTTTGTTATTTTAGAATCTTTGTTGGTGAGGATACAATATTTATAGGGTAAAATATCATTTTTACAAACACCCAAAATAATATTTCTTACACATATTTCAATGAAAAATCGAGATTTTCAACAGCAAGCAAACGAATAAATAACGATCCAAATAAATAACTTTATAGGTAGGACATGTTTTGCTTACAATTCAATGGTGTATCGATTCCTGGGGTTACTTTTTCCAAAAAAAATGCCCAGCCCCGAGAAAGGGTGGCATATCTGCATATGTCAAAAGCAGCAATAATAAATGGGTAAACATTTTAGGATTTAGTGTTAAAAACACATTCCAAAAGGTTTTACAAAAAACCGTTCAGTGAAGCTGGGTTCCGAGGTATAAACCTTACAGCACTCCACTAAATGTGTGTTAAAGGTTTTATAATATGTGCGAAGTACGTGGTGGTGATAGTCAATATGATCGTAGTGCCCGTGGTGACAGAAATGTGGAACACATGGATAGCTGTCAATTTTTTTTTTCACATTTGATTGAATATTATAATATTTTTGAAATGGGTCACAAAAGTTGTTATGTAATAAACTAAAAATAATAGAAAAAATAGTACATATCTGTTGAGTATAGACTGATTTCTTTATTGAAAAAATACAAGTACATATACATTTAAATGATACATAAACTTTGAATGATATATAAACAATACGCTATACGTGATTATTAGTTAGTAATTAAAACAGAACATAATATAGTGTCAGGGCCAACTGTCACATTAATAAACTAAAATATGCGTGTTTAGTTTTCTTCTGATTTAGCATTTTACATTTTAACACTCTCCCTAAAACTCAACACACATTTTATAGATTTTCAAAAAACAATAAAGCATAAATCTATAACAGTTAATTGTTCCCTCTTAAAATAACAAATTTTGGCCTTGCTAAAGCTTTAGTCATTATGTCAGCTATTTGATTTTCACTGGAAACATATTCTATATTTATTTCTTTCTTATCATATAAGTCACGAATAAAATGATATCTTACAATCTATATGTTTAGTGCGTTGATTAAATTCAGGATTTTTAATAAGTTTAATGGCACTTATATTATCAACATACAATATGCATTTATTTATGCCACTAACACTAATTTCATATTTCACAATGGTTAGTCTACTTACACTACAACATTTAGATTTAGATCTTTATCTCATAAAATAATGCAACTGCATATTTACTTATATTTCACAGTTTTTACATGGGTCGCGACAATTAGGTGCAAATAAGTTCTTATAGGCAAAATAGCTTTATTTCACAAAGGTAAGTCTATTTATACTTTAAAGAATAGCTTCTGTTGCTACATTGTTGAAACACCCATTGTTACATGTCTATATTAGAAAAATTTATTTCTCAAACAATGTCTATTTATACTATAACATTCAGTTTTGGATCATTCTCTCAAAAGAAAATGCAAACTGCATATATATCGTTATTTTTACGGAGACAATTACATGCTACACGACTATTAGGTGCAAATGAGTTCTAAAACGCAAAATAGCTAGACTTTACAAAAGTAAGTCAATTTATACTATAATATTCAATTTTGGATTATTATCTCATAAGAAAATGCAAACTGCCTATATATCATTTTTTACGCAGACAAGCAGGTTTACATGCTACTCGACAATTAGGTGCAAATGAGTTCTAACACGCAAAACAGCTTTACTTCACAAAAGTAAGTCTATTTATACTATAATATTCACGTTTGGATCATTCTCTCATAAGAAAATGCAATCTGCATATTTACTATTATTTTCACGCAGACAAGTTGTTTTTACATGCTACACGACAATTAGGTGCAAATGAGTTCTAATACACAATATAGCTTTACTTTACAAAAGTAAGTCTATTTATACTATAATATTCAGGTTTGGATCATTCTCTCATAAGAAAATGCAAACTGCATATTTACTATTATTTTCACGCAGACAAGTTGTTTTTACATGCTACACGACAATTAGGTGCAAATGAGTTCTAATACACAAAATAGCTTTACTTTACAAAAGTATGTCTATTTATACTATACAATTCAGGTTTGGATCATTCTCTCATAAGAAAATGCAAACTGCATATTTACCATTATTTTCACGCAGACAAGCAGTTTTTACATGCCTCACGACAATTAGGTGCAAATGAATCTTTATAGGCAACATTGCTTTATTTCACAAAGGTTAGTCTACTTACACTATAACATTCAGGTTTGGAAAATTCTCTCATAAGATAATGCAAAGTGCACATTTCTTATTATTTTCACGCAGACAAGCAGTTTTTACATGCTTCACGACAATTAATTGCAAATGAGTCTTTATAGGCAAAATTGCTTATTTCAGAAAGATAAGTCTACTTACACTATAACATTCAGGTTTGGATCATTCTCTCATAAGAAAATACAAACTGCATATTAAGCATTATTTTAACGCAGACAAGCAGTTTTTACATGATTCACGACAATTAAATGCAAAGCATTCCTTATAGGCAAAATTGCTTTATTTCACAAAGGTTAGTCTACTTACAAACATTCAGGTTTGGATAATTCTCTCATAAGATAATGCAAAGTGCACATTTCTTATTATTTTCACGCAGACAAGCAGTTTTTACATGCTTCAGGACAATTAATTGCAAATGAGTCTTTATAGGCAAAATTGCTTATTTCAGAAAGGTAAGTCTACTTACACTGTAACATTCAGTTTTGGATCATTCTCTCATAAGATAATGCAAAGTGCATATTTACTATTATATTCACGTAGACAAACAGTTTTTACATGCTTCACGACAATTGGGTGCAAATAAGTTGTAACGGCCGCGTGGCTTCGTGCTCGTGAAATAAAGAAACTCGTGTCCTAATAATAATAATCTAATTTAAAAAATATAATCTTAGTACTTACACATTTTTGATATCAGGGTGGCTGCACACACACACACAATTAACTTTCTACTTCGAAGCCCGGGCACCAGCTTCGTCACACCGCGGCTTCGCATCTTATTTCTTTTTTCCCGGTGACCCCCGCGTAACTTTACTTAACAGATACATACAGGGTGGGTCACTTTGTTACATTGCTCCCCTCTAAAAGAAAAACTGTCTTAGCCGTTCGTTAAGGCAGCTTTTCTCACTTATTTCTGTTGTTTTTTGTTTTTAAATACGTGTATACGTTCCCTTCTCTCACTCGGTTACAAAAAGAATATAGACAAGTTTCTCATAATAGCACAGTATATCAGATATAAAATAACACAAAAAAAATTGGTTGTCTGTAAAGTCGGTTTACGGACGATAGTTTTACGTGATAACGTATTCCGTAATACATAACCTAAACCTCCCAAAATTTGGTTTCAATCCGCTTATCCTTGGTGTCGGAATGATAAGAAATGTCAAAAGTGACGTTTGCAACTTACAAAGTATTATGTTCTAATAATAATTAGTTATTCCAATACTTAACTTAGAAGGCTTTGCATTTCACAATATACTAATGTCAAAAAATTGAATTAAACATTAGAAATGCAGCTGTTTTCATGTTAAGACAAGACATACGTTTGCTTCTAATTTCCATGTACGGCAAACAAAGACAACCGACCGCGTCGCGCCATGCATTACACAACATTGCATCTATACAGCTATTTTTCTATATAAATTTGTATAAAATATTTTTCTATATAAATTTGTATAAAAAAACTGTTTAGGCAAATTCTGTTATACGAAATCTATGTAAAATGTTCTCCTCTTTCGTTTAAGACTGGTTTCAAACCGATCTGATTTAAATTGAGCGAGAAATTAGCAAAAAGCACGCACAGGGTCAGGCGGAACGTTACGCGTTATGCGTTATGCGTTATGCGTTACGCGTTAGGAACGTTAGGAACGTTAGGAACGTTACGTTACACTTTTTCGAACATGCAGCCGGTGTTTTATCAATTTATAATATTGGTGATTCATCAATTTATAAGACGTTATCACGTCAAAAAAATCCAAATCTCCATCACAACAAATTCACATCTGGTAACAATATAGAATTAATACAATAAATTTCCAGTTTTATATATATAAAAAAAAAAAATGTCATAAAAAATGAGATACATTTTTAACATTAAAACTTAGGTATGGGTATACGAATTCTTATTTCTTCAATGGAACTTTTGTGACTTTATTTTACTATAATTTAAATGTGAAGATGTCACTCCACCTGACTACAAGGCGTCCCCCGCAGACAGGCAAGCGCCTTCTCGTCTAATTCAGATACTGTCGTCAGTGAGAAGCGTCCCTCTCCCAGAAGACAGCTCTTTTTTTCTCTAGAAATTCGTATACTCAGTATCCTATAAAAATAGATAATAACAGATCGATTACAACTACTAAGTGGGGCCCCTATTTATATACTTAAATCTATTTTTTTTTCTTCGCACATAATAAAACAGTCCAAATAACACAATTAACGTATTTATGAAGTTTCACATGGCACAAATGATTAATGTCTAGATTGCGAATATAACAGTTCGGGCAGAACGCGACAACACCGTCAATTTAGACCTGAGGGGTCTACTAGGACACTTAGACAGTGGGGAAGGGGAGACCAGTCCATCCCAGTATATACTGCTCTCGGAAAGGTGCTACTCCTCCTTTCCCCCCTCCAGTTTTAAAAATGGTCATTACGCTTACGTGTATACCAACATTCACTCGTCCAATCTGAGGATTCCCAATTCAGATATATGGGAATACGGCATCAGGAGTCTGTCTCGGAACACCTCACGGAGCAATTTCATATCATTGTATTCCGGTATTGGATTCGGTTCCTGTGTCAGTCCTACCCCTCATCGGTTCTCGGTGGTGGTGGTCGTGCGTCAGCCTCCGCAATCATCATTGTTATTTCCCATGGAACATGAACAACAAAAGAAATAAAACAATTAGTGCGTACAATAACGAATTGGGCCTCTTTTATTTAACCTAAACTACATTACAATCTACGGGATCGACCCCTTACTTTAATGAGCCCCTTGCTCCATCAAAATATTAATTTCCGGATACAACTCCGGTGCGCTAACCTGGCTCTCAGGTTCTTGTCTCAAATTATTACCCCCCGCATTATCTGGTTTATTCCCTGCTTCTCTAAACCCCGTAAATCCCGCTGTCTATGTTTGTGTAACACTCAGCTTGTTAACGTATTCCATAGCGACTAGCGACTAATGTTAACCCAAAACCCGTCACCTCATAAATAGCGACCCCGTTGATTACTACCCCAATTGTATAATTAATTATTCAAAATATGAAATAAACTCTCAAAAACCCTGATACGGCTAAACCGATATCTGCAAACCAACCCATGGATTTGTCCGAGCGGTTGACTTAGCTAGCTTGTTTCAACTCGTTTGCGTTGCTGGATCACCTGGATCTCGACCCGTTCACTGTTATACTCATTTTCGGGATCGGGCATTGTGCGACGTCTCGGATAGAGATCGCCGTTATATTGACAGCGTTATCCCTGCAGTCATACGTGATTAGGCAGGTGGCGACACCCACTAGTGATATGAATATCTACACAGACGAATCTAAAAAAAAAAACAATTAAAAATTACTTTTCTAATATTTACAGCCCAAAAGTTTCAAATAATCGAATCACAACAAGTAGCGTATCCCCAAATACTAAAACTTCTTTATATGGGTTTGTCCAAAACCCACGGGTGGTCAGACACCCTCGTACGCGCTCTAGTACGATGTGGTATTTCGGGTTGCTCATCTCCTGGGTGCTCGTTTTCGACCACATGCTCAGGCAGACCCCCCTCAACACTACGGTCTGGATTATCTCCTTCCTCGGTCGTTTCATACTCCGACCTCCCAGATTCATTTATTAGTTCATCGTCCCCGCTGGAGTCGGAGTCAAACGCTGGAGATGGTCTCCACGCTCTCCAGGCAGAGTCGGGGGTGATCGTGTTTGCGTCGGAGTCAGTCGTGGCCTCTGCCAGCGGACGAGGGCCTACCAAGAGCTCCTCGTCCGATGACGCGTCGTCTTCCAGCTGTTCGCGTCCTGGTGCGACGGTCACTTCGACAAACCTCCTGGGGTGCATAATCATTATGACTAGATAATATATGTATCTTTCCCCATCCTTTAGATATGCCACCCCCCCTGTTTTTACTCTCTGTGACCGTAATTCTCTAACTCTCTGAAACCGTCTACGAAACTCGGCGGCAATGCCTCGTCCCATATGAAAATCTTCCGCCACACAGTGCGCGAGAGAGAAAGTACTTGGTGCCGTAAACAAATCACCTGGTACCTCATACATTTTAAACTCGCCCTCATTCTCCCCCTGCGGTTTCCCATTTGGAGGTTCGTCATAAGGTCGCCCGCCTGTATGCTACTCGGTTTCGTTTTTTTGTTAAAATTTCTATTACATTCGTCCGCACACTTACTCATCTCATCCCTGACCCGAATAAACGTACTATGCAATCGCGCCATTACTTCTGCCCCATAGTTGTGGTCATAATCGTAACGTTTAGGTTGGTCAGTCATTATCTGGTCGTACGGCAATACCATATCCCGGCCGTGTACAATAAAGAACGAACTTTCGTTAGTCGAGCTATGGATCGCATTTCTATAACCCATGCAGATGTACGGGAGCCATTCGTCCCAATCATCTTGTGCGTCATTCACATAATGAGACAACATGTCTTTAAGCACCCGATGTGTTCGCTCTATAACCCCGTTACTCTGCGGGTGGTATGGTGTGGTGGTGATATGTTCCACTCCTAAAAGTCTACAAATTTCTCCCATTAATTTTGAAACGAAATTCCTCCCTTGATCCGTAACTAGCTGTTTTGGTACCCCATGTCGTGTGATGAATTGTGTCACAAATGCCTTAGCGACTGTCTCCGCGGTCTGGTCGGGTATTGGTATGGCCTCGAAATATTTGGACAGATGGTCCTGAATTGTTAAAATATATTTGTTTCCCGAGCTGGTCGTCACTAATTTTCCCACTACGTCCATGGCTACTCTCTCAAATGGCATAGCTAAGTCTGGAAAAGTCTGCAGAGGAGCTAGCTTTCGGTGCGGTGAGGTTTTGCGCTGTTGACATGAAATGCAGCGGTCGCAGTATTTTTTAATATCAACATTCATGTTTACCCAGAAAAATTTTAATTTAATCAAGTTAGCGGTCTTCTCCCATCCCTGATGTGCGTAGTACGGTAGGTCGTGATAATCGTGTATCAATTTCATAATCATCGACCTTGGCACAACTAACCTGTCGTGGCGTTCGTTATCTTTGCGCGACTTGTACAGTAGACCCTCGTTATCTAAAAAATATGTTACGTCTTCGGGGTTATTTTCTAACCTCTCAAAAATATTTAACAAGCTTATATCCTTTGATTGTTCCCTCTTAATAATTTCCCTATTTAAATACGGTTCATATGGCACATCATGGTGCGTCACCGAGTTTATTGGCAACCGCGACAAGGCGTCAACATTTCCGTGCTTACGTCCGGCCCTGTGTTGTATGTCCATATCGTAATCAGCTAAAGTCAATGACCACCTGGCTAATCGCGAATTCGGATCTTTGATATTCAACAGCCAGCGTAAAGATCGGTGATCTGTTACAAGTTTGAACCGTCTACCATATAAATAGCATCTAAATTGTTTGATGCCCCACACTACCCCCAAAGATTCCCTGTCTGTGACCGAATAGTTTTTTTCGGCCTTATTTAGTTGCCTACTGGCATAGGCGATAGGGCGCTCGTGGCCGTCATACTCTTGGCTAAGGATAGCGCCGATAGCGGTTCCCGACGCGTCCGTCGCCAAGACAAATGGCTTGGAAAAGTCAGGATATGCCAACACAGGCTGATCGCATAAGGCCGATCTTAAGGTCTCGAATGCTATCTGCGCTTCCCTAGACCATTATAACTCAGTGTATTTCTTAGTTAAAATTGTCAGGGCCTGAGCTGTTTGCGCAAATTTTGGGATAAAACTACGATAAAATCCGACTAAGCCTAAAAATGCCCTTATATCTTTAACCGTTTTTGGAACCGGATAATTTAGAATAGTCTGGATTTTGGACGGATCCGGTCGTACGCCCCCTTTTGTTATGATATGGCCCAAATATTTCGTTTCAGTTTTAAGAAATGTACATTTGCTGGGTTTTAATTTTAAGTTTGCTTCCAGCACCCTCTGAAATACTTCCCTTAACCTCTCTAAGTGTTCGTCAATTTCCCCGGAGCTAAACACGATGACGTCATCCAAGTATACTAGGCATTTTGTACCCACAATTCCCATTAGGGCTGTGTTCATAAATCTCTGGAACGTGCTTGGGGCATTGACCAACCCGAACGGCATACGTAAGCATTCATAATGCTCTTCTAGAGTTGTGTTAGCCGTTTTCTCCCTATCTGCTTGGTCAACCTCTATTTGCCAATACCCTGAAGCTAGGTCTAGAGTGCTGAACAAAGTTGCAGTCCCTAGTTGGTCTATATAGTCTCCTGCATATTTGGTAAGGGATAGTAGTCGCGTTTAGTTACTTCATTTAGCCCTCGATAATCAATACAGACCCGAATTTTTGCAACTCCATCCTCACCACGCTTCGGAACTAAAACTACAGGCGCACTCCAGGGCGAGGATGAGAGGGTAATTACACCATCATCTAGCATTTGGTCTAAATTTTCCCTCAAAACCTCACGCTGAGCGAAAGGCACTCTATAGGGCGCCTTCGCTACGGGAGGTACATCCTCCGTAATTATACGATGTTTGACACCCCTAGCTTTTCCTAATCGCGACCCCTCCGACAGAAAAATATCATCATATTCGCGTAGCACCTGTTATAGTTTGTCTTTTCTACTCCCATTCAAATGCCCTAAATCAAATTTATTTTCTAATATATCCCCTTGACGACGACTGTGGCAGTAATGCATATCACGATTTTTACTAATTTCTCTCTCGCTATTTACCTGGTGATCATTATATTCTTCTGCATAACCTACGATAGTATTTCTCGGTAACTTAACCGTTTCCTCATTTAAATTAACTATACACATTTGTATGTGTCCCTGGTCGTTTGGTGTAGACAGCACCATTGCTGCCATAACCCCCGTGTTACAAACTACAGCCGGTTCAACTATAACATTTCGATTTGAGTTGCACACTCCTAGTGTAGCACTACATGCGAATTCATATCGCCCCGGAATCACTGCATTTCTAGTAAGACGAACAACGTTGCGATCGTCCATACTTTTTCGTTCACCCGATATATTAACTATCGCGTCATCACTATTATGAACCAATGCTTCTGTAATTATATTTACTGAGCCTCATGTAACCCTTTTACGTCTTGGTCTGGCAGTTTTTGAAGATTTTTCCCCTTCGTCGACCGGCCTACTTTTATTTAAATCGCATTGTACCCCTATTTCCTTAACTGTATGAGTTTGTGTCGACTGATCCTGGAATGTTTTTCCCCTTTTTGGCAATTTTGAAAAACTGACGAGTTTTTGATCTCGACACGCAAGTGAATCCTCCATCTGCACCGCGACGTCTTCAATAGTAAATACCCCCGTACAATAGTTTAGACAAACCCCGTACTTTCCTAGAAAGTCGTACCCAAGTATTCCGTCCGCTGGTATGACTACACTGTCACTGACAACTACTGTATGATAAAAATATTTCTTCCCAATTTTAAAATAAACGTCTGTTTCCCCTTTTACATTTAATGCTATCCCGGAAATGCCCTGCAATTCGATTATCGCGTCCCGCATTTTTAACCCTTTTACCACGGACGTCTTGAGCAGCGTCGTAGCAGCCCCTGTGTCGACTAGCATACTAATTTTTTTATCCCCGCAGTTTAGTGTAATTGTCGTCGGTACGTCGGTGTGCCCCCATACTGAAAAGGTTGACCTCTGCGCTGACCGGTCGAGGGGGCTATTTAGTTTTTTGAAAACGGAGGTAGAGCCCTATTCTTTCCCCCCGTTGAGCCGGTACCCGCCCCTGTAGCTGAGCGACCCCCGGGTGCGTCCGAATGTGGTGTCCTTTCGGTGGGTTTTGCCCCCCTTGACTGAGGACCCGCGAACGGCCGCCTCGCCAAACTATATTGATTATTTCCCCTTTTTCCCCAACAGTCTCGTTGAATATGTCCGGGTTTTCCGCAAAAATGGCATAATAGGTTGTCTACACTCTGTGGCTCGGTGGCCTTTTCGTCGGCAATTATAACACTCTACGAGTTTATTATTATATTTTTCAGTATTATTAGGGCCCCTATTCGTTACGGTTTTGTTCGGTTGATAATTTGTTTCTCCGTTAGATGGATCCTGTACCCACCCTAAGATTCCCTGGCTACGTTGCAGTAAAGCTTGGGTACCTTCCTCCAGTTGTGCTAACTGGACTGCCCTATCGACGGTTAAATTTTCTTCCAGAGTAAGCATGGTCCCGATACCCCGCAAAATCTCTCGATTCAACCCCATCTTAAATTGATTGAGGATTAAGTCCTCACTAAATTTTTGTATCCCGGCTTTTCGCACCCTGAAGATTTTCTACTAGTACGCGCTGTCCCACTAGCTTAAGACGCGTAATAAATTGACTTACTGATTCTCCTCTATTCTGAACAGTTTGAAATAGTTGCACTTGTGCTACCCCAGGTAAAATAGATTTTTTAAACTTTTGGATCAATCTCTATTAATTAAAACGCTTAATTTTGAAAAAAAAAAGTTTTAAGTTTATGGAAATGGAAGTGGTTGGAGGAAAAAATTCACCAAAAAAACGGCCGAGAGAGGACTATACTCTGCTCGGTATAGGGGTGTCGGCATGTCTTGCATTTGAGGGTCGTAGCCCCTGTGATTTTTCAAAGTGGACCCTCGCGTAGGTAAGGATAACACGGGGACGACTTTTCAAACGCTCCGCTAAATTCGAGAAAAAATCGCTCGCGGTTGAATTTTATCGGAAACTGACGACATTTTTGCGCTCTTTCGATGAGATGCGAGTCTGGACGGTTTTCGGCTGAAATTCGGTCGACTTTTGTCGAAATAAAATTTTCCATAAGATTAACCCGACGCGGGAAATCGCTCATATCTCGGTCGATATTTATCGGACAACGTCGAGACACGTTTTAAACGATGCACAATGAAAAAATCTAACTCGAAAGTGCAAACGATACGTTGAAAACGACTTTTTTATAGCGATTTATTCGCCGACAAAAGTCGGCGTGATTGATTTTTTTCGGCGTTCCTATGACGGTGAAGCGGTGGGTTTCGCTAGGACCATGTCAAAATTTCGAAAAGATCACCGTTTAACCTTTACGGAAATTTACCATGCGACGACGAATCGAGACTATTGTATGACTCACGTCGCTAAACAATCCTTAAGTACGAGTAAGATAGAAAAATTATAGTTTGTTGCGTATTTGTTCGGCGAAATGAGACAATTTTTGTTTGAAAATCAAAATTAAAAATAACTGACTGTCTAAAAATTCAAAAATTTTTAGCTGTCACTTTGCCATTGAATCGCATAATTAAGCATTATTGTGGATTTTGGATCGAAATTTTTTGTCAACATTATGTAAATTGAAAAATGTAGAATCTTTTGAGGGACACCCGACGCCCGTTTAATCGATTTTTAATGATAAATATTCAAATCTTAAAACCACCAAGGGGCAGACGTATACGTAACGAGTGCAAGAGAGATGCAAGAGAAAGTATTTCGGTTCTGTTTTCAATAGCTAGAATGTGACATTTGAAGTTGAAAACAATAGATAATGAAATTATTTCCCTTTGATGAGCTGTCAGTTGACGTAAAGAAATTGGTAATTTTCAGCAATATAATTGGTGAGCGTACATATTTTAACAAATATGAATGAAATGGTAATTTTATATTGTCTCATAATGGTCTGGCGGCGTCGACACTTTAAATTTAGCTCACAAACTTTAAAAATACACCCTACTAAATCTGTGATAACAAACGAAAGTCCAAATACCGCGAAAATTCAAATTATTCGAGGCATGTTAAAATCTTTTATTTAGAAAATTAAGAGATAATTGCCAGCTACAGGATGACTGTGTTGTAATTAAATGCTTATTGAAATATCGATTCATAGTTTCAATACGGTTTTTGACCGAATATATTCCAAAAATAAACACACGAAAAATCCACTATACTCCTTTTTGTCCATACAAAATATTATGTCATCTGTAGAAATCAAAATGGCTAATCTCGCAATGGCAAAAATATATTCTACAAAAATAAACGAAATAGGTTAAATTGTTATAACTTAGCGGGATAAATATTAGCGTACAGGTTGTGTAATACAAGATTTTTCTTCAAATAAGTGACATTTTGGTCATTTCAATATATCATATTCTGACAGCGGATAAACTAAAAGGTTTTGTGGTTATGGACAACAGTATTATTGGATGTCAATTCAAAAATTAAATTATAAAATATTTTGTCCTTTTTTTTCAGATATCAATATTTATGGATTAAACATAATATATGCAGCAAGTATTTGAATGTCAAGTTTTTGAATTTTGAAATGTCAGTGTTCAAATAATCAATGTAAGATTCAACAATGAATCTCAAATATTTTTCTGTGTTATGCTAATAAAACTGTACAAGTGTACAATTGATTGTTGATTTCACGGACAGTGTGATGACATTAAAATAGATTTTGGATGAGTATCAAATTCTACGAATTATAAGCAAAAAATAACTTCCATAAATTCTATAAACTATGAGATTTGTTAACATAAATCATTAAATAACTACATATTTTCAGTTTAAACAATCAAAGCTGATATTTAAATCTTTTCATAAAATGGAATCTGACATTTGTAAGGTTAGTTTCAGGTTATCAAAATATAATGTCTAATAATTAATATTCAGATAATACATATCAACCTGCAGTTATGCGTTAAGTCTGAATATGTTGACGAAAGTTTTTGCCTGTTACTGATATTACTAATTTGACTCAGATATGCAAATAAGCTGTCGCCTTTTCTTGACAATACCTACTGGAGATAAGTAATGGATACATTATTATTTTTAGGAAATTGAATTAAAATATAGTGACCGTTTGAAATATTTGTTCATACTATTATACACAGTGAATATTGGTTTTCAGCTGAAAAACGAGTACCTAAAATGTGCCAAACTTGAATGAAACGAAATTCCGAATAAATAGTTCTTTAAATATAACATTATAATTTAGGGGAGATGCTACGAAATCTTAAGAGTTTCCCTGGCACAAAAAAAGGATTATACGTGCAATATATCAGTAAAAGTTTCAAGTAAAAAACTTCTCTAGACAAATCTTAATTTTTCTAAATTGTGTAACACTAGATTACTTATATTAAAAGTATTCGTCCCTGCAAACACCCCCTGCACCCTTCATCTCAAATCTTTTCCCCTCGCCTAAAAACGGTTCGCGCTCTCCCGACGCTATTTTTAAAGCTAGAGGGTTCTGGTAAACGCCAAATGAAAGACAAAGAATCAGACTACAGATCCTTCAGGCGAATTTTTTGAAGAACAGTTTCGCCTACGTGTGAAAAATTACGTAACGTATTATTTTTTTTAAAAGGTTGTAAGTTTTTTCAGAAATTTTTTTTCAAAAAATTCGCCTGAAGGATCTGTAGTCTGATTTTTTGTCTTTCATTTGGCGTTTACCAGAACCCTCTAGCTTTAAAAATAGCGTCGGGAGAGCGCCAACCGTTTTTAGGCGAGGGGAAAAGATTTGAGATGAAGGGTGCAGGGGGTGTTTGCAGGGACGAATACTCTTAACACCGTACAAGTTTTTATGAAAAACGCCCATCTATGTACATCTATGTAAGTGGATACATAAATTTCGTAAAGAAACTAATTTAAAACCAATAAAATAGAAAATCTGTTCATTGAGCAAACCCTGGAAGAAGGTGTAAAATACATAATATGCAGATTGTATAATAAAATTATATTCAATTTTTTAACAAAATTTGACATTTCTTTGGAGGATAGATTCTTAGAGGTTTTATAAATCATTGACTAAAACCATTGATCTCTATCTTAGAGATGGATTGTGGATACGCTTTCCAAAATATCTGTTTCTTTTCATTACGTCAAAGAAAAAACAGTGGTCGCAAAAATGTCGACTGCAATCTGTACCAGTATTTCGGGTACAAATTAATACTGTATGTTAAAATCCTTGCCAACACGTCAAAAAACACGTTTAAAAAGCAATTAAGGGTCGTGTCGATGCGATTGCGTTCTTTTTGTGCAGTGAAAGGGGAAGGACCTTTTGAGGGATTTCTTTAAAAAGCAATAACAAGGTCGTGTCGATGCGATGGCGTTTACTTTTTGCACATTGAAAAGGGGAGGGCCTTTTGGGGCATTTTTTTTAAAAAACAATTACGGGTTCCTGCCGATGCGAAGGCGTTTTTTTTTGCGCAGGGAAAAGAGGAGGGCCTTTTGGGAGATTTCTTCAATCCGTTTCAAAACACATCTATCTTGGAAAATTATTCTTAAGGGGTTATACGCAGTTGGAAGTCCAAAAAAAGCCATTTTTTACAGTTTTCTGAAGAGGGTTTTTTTTTTGACAAATACAAGAAGTATTAATAAATGTAGTGGTAACTTTTAGCTTTATTTCGGCATTTTTTATTTTTAAAATATATTGATTTAAACTGCTCCTGTAGGCGGTCTCCTGGAGGTCCGTAAAAAAAGTATTCAAAGACGTCCACACATCGTTAATTAAATAAATAAATAAATAAAAGTTTTATTTCGAAATAAATTTACAATTATGTACATATAAAATCTGTTGCAGCGCTCCATCATTTGCCAGCTGCTTATAAGAAAATTAAATAAAAATTAACATAATTTGATTCTAGTTATTTTTATTTGTATTTTAGGAAAAATTTAAAAAAAAACCCAAACAACAAAAAAAAAAAAAAAGAAAAGGACAAAATGAACACATAGTTATTACTCGTATACACTATACATTAATTTTTGTTTTAAATCAAACTTATTAAGCAAGTATTATCGCTTTCCTGTTAGGATATGTTTAATTCTTTTATGTTTATTTGAGCAAGGTAACTCATTTAAATTGTAGTTTCCGATTTCACTGATTATTGAATGTTCGCTCTTTGAACATTTTTCGAAAAATTTTTTCGTTAATGACACTATGAATTCTTTCAGGAAAACAATGTTAACCATGTCATGAAGCATCGTTATTGGTGTATAGCGTGGGAAACAAGTTATTATTCTGAGGGCTTTATTTTGAATTATTTGTAACGACGCGTAGTTAGTTTCACACATTGAGCTCCATACTGGAGCATGTAACGTTCCCCGTTGGCCCTTACGCCGTGTTGATAAGGACGAAACGCTACTTCTTCCTGAACAAATACCAACGCTATTGTTGATATCTGTAGAGGGCAAAATATTTAATTATTTTCCAAAAAATGTATTTCTTTTCTTTTTTACATCAAAAACAACATTACTTTTAAATTCAAATTTTATTCAATCAAAATATATTTTAAATCAATTTTATTTATTACACTTAAAACTAACTTAGCCTAAAATTAATCGTAACCTTTTTAATCTTTTATTTTCAAAAATTATTTTACAATTTATTATATTTCAAATTTTACTTTAATAATTTCATAAATTCAAATTATTTCTTAACTTTGCTAGTTTCAAATTATTTTCCAATTTACATATAATTTCTTATGATTTAATTTATTTTTATAATTTTTCATTTAATATTTAATTAATCCAAATATGACTCTATTTCTTCAAAGTAATTTATATACCTCTTCATTACCTTCGGACTTTGCTAAATTTTTCTATTATTTCACTATTTCTATTCGATATTACGCGTTCTCTCTCATTCATTCATTTTAACTTTTATACCATTTTTATATCTTCATAATTTCTGTAGTTGCCCGATCTTTGCGGGTCTACAATAATACCTTTTTATATACTTCATAATTTTATAATTTCATCATAATAATTTTTTATAATTGCCCGTCTTTGCGGGTCGACAATTATAATATACTTTTAATACCTTATAATTTTTATCATTCATTCTTAATTTTTAGATCAAACGCATTGTTTCTTATATTAATACTTCAATTCTATAAACATTGAGCAAAGTTCGAGTGTAAGAGAAAAAGTATATGGCAAACTTCTCTAAACATTATCTTATTCTTTTCAATATAAATATTCGCAAAGTATTGAATCTATTTGAATTTAATATAAACAAAATTTATCATATCATAAAAAAATGAAAATTAATATTCTTTAATTATTTGAAATCAAAATTATATAATTTACTGTGGAGATATATTCTGAACTCCATTTTTTATATGTTTAATGATTTATTATACTTACAACTAATACTTAATATCTATATTTAAATCGTTTCTTTTATTATTTACAGCCCCTTTTTGGGTATATTTATTTACATTGACACGTTAATATTGGATAGAGAGAAACCATCTATTCAATGTTAACGGCCTTACTTTTATTAAACCAACAAAATGGCGTTACTTATTTATCAATAACTCAAATTTCACTCTTTTACTTTAATTAATACTTTAAAAAACCACAGCAGAGAAAAAAAAACACCTGCTGGGCTTGCGAGAATTAGTTGACTTGATAACTATTCCCATTAAAGCGTTAATATTGATAAGAGCAAAACCATCGAACCAATATTAACGGTATTATTTATTATATAAAAAAAATATCTTTAAGTGACGTTTTTTAAATAAGTTATTTCGTATTTAAGCACTGAGTTTGATTAAAGATAAACCGTCTAATCTTACTCAGCGAAATTTAAATTTGCATAAGGCATTTTTTGATCAATTGATTTTATTTTTTGTGCTCCCTTTTCCTATTGTATTTTTATTTAATTAAAAATGTTATCCAAAGTTTTATTACCTCATGATGACCAGAAAACTCCGTTCTCCAAGACTGATGAAATCAAGTAGGTAACGAAAAAGTGAAAATTTACTGATTAGCAAAATTAAACTATAAACTTATCGCGTGTACTTCCTTCTAAAGTCCGCAAGCAAGAGAGACTCTTATCATATTTTAGATTTCAAAAAACTATTAATGACGGCGTTATTTCGCCCCACCTAATCTTGATTTACCAATCAGTGCGATCGAAATTTTCAAGTTTACAGCGATATCAATCAGATTCAAACTTAGATAACATCTTTTTGAGAACTACACTGTGTTCATAAATGTAATAAGAATTAATAACGTTTTGCATTTAAGATACTGAATGTTCAAAAATAAGTGAATTTAATTAATTAATATCATTTTATGTTTCGATTACTCAAAATAATGATTGGGGACAACGCCTGTAATGTTGTCACATTACAAGCAGCGTATGTTAGGATGGGCCTTAGCACTGAATTGTATATCAACAATTTATTTGTCTTGCTTAGTTTTGATTTATTGTTAAACAGGGGATATAACATTCGTAAGGCGCCATAAGCTTTATTAGTAACGTATTTTGTGTGTTTTCCAAAAGTGAGTTTACTGTCCAGTAATACACCCAGATACTTCATCTCAGATGACCACGGGATCTGATTTCCCTGCAAGCTTACGTATTTATTGACAATCGGTCTTCTTTTCGTGAACAGTATTGCTTGAGTCTTGGTAGGGTTCAATTTTATTTTCCAGCGTTCTGTAAATTTTTCAATTTTGTTTAGTGACTTTTGGAGTCTAATTGACAATCGTATCTACTCTGAATGATGTAGCTAGTATAGCTGTGTCGTCAGCAAATAATGACAGGGTAGTATCCTTGCTTCGGGGTAGATCATTAACGTATAAATTAAAGAGTACTGGACCTAAAATAGATCCTTGTGGTACACCTGCGCTAATATTAAGCGGATTTAGTTTATAGAGCAGACCCTTGTGCTTTTTCTATATCCAGACACACCATTCCTGTATGTTTTTTAAGATTAAAATTGATCATAATGTGATCGGTGATCCGAGCAAGTTGCTTAACTGTGCAGTGTTGTCTCTTAAACCCGAATTGCTCACTTATAATTATATTATTAGTATTAATGTGATCGTTTAATTTATTCAAGACTACTCTTTCGACGACTTTGCTTAAGCAGCTAAGTAAGCTTATCGGACGGTAGCTGCTTGGAGCGCTTATATCTTTGCCTGGTTTTGGCAAAGCTACAATTTTTGCCAATTTCCAATTCTTAGGAAAATAGCACTGTTTTAAAATGGCAATTATCACTTTTGTCAAAAATACATTTCCTTTGCTAGTCATGTTCTTAAGCATTTTAACATTTATGTCATCTTTTCCGACTGCTTTATTATTGTGCATTTTTTTACAATTGATTTGATTTCTTTAGGTGTAGTTAGCGCTATGACACCGTCATCCATAGACTGAAAATATTTTTTAACCTCTTTATTTATTTTATTTGTATGATGAATAGTACTCATATTAATATTTTGATTGTGCGTTGATGCAAAATGCATTGCTAGGGCATCAGCCTTTTCTTTGTCTGTATATGCATAATTATTGTCGGCAATCTTTAACGGGGGTATAGGTTTTTCGTTCTTTTTAAAGTGCTTTACCATTTTCCACAAGGAGTTATCACGTACATTAAGATTTGATATGTGATTATTCCAATTATCATTTTTATGATTGTATAATTTAGTTTGTATATTTTTATTTAACGCGACCATTGAATTATAAAACGTAGTATTCCTAGTTCGCTGAAACTTACGTCTTAAAACATTTCTTGCATTAATGAGTAGTTTAATATTTGTGGGTATATCTTCAGTTTTGTGCGTTATATTAACTTTAGGTATTGCAATGTCCCGGGCGGTATATAATAAATTTGTGAAATAATTTATTTTATCGTCAATGTCAGCATTATGTTTTATTTCAAAGTTTAATTCAATGTTGGTATTAATAAAGTTTTTGAATTTTTCCCAGTCAGCTTTTTTGTAATTGTAAGTAGTTTTTGTGGCGTTTTTATTTAATTGGTCACCCAAGGTAATACTGACCGGATTGTGGTCTGAACTTAGTAGTGATAACGACAGTGGATCAGAATATTTAAAAATGTTTTTGGCCATAAATAAATCAATTACGCTGGGGCGGAAACGTTTTTGCTTAGGCCAGAAGGTTGGTTCTTGGGGAGCTAAAATGTTAATATTTGAATTCAAGCTGTAGTTAAGCACTTCTTTTCCAGACCTGTTTGTGACTGGACAGTTCCAACTTATATGCTTAGCATTCAGATCACCCATTAGGAGTACTTTGGGTCCAACATTAAAAATTTTATTTAAATCTCTAGGACTTGTGACAATGTTTGGTGGAGAATACGCAGCAACAAAGACTATTGGACCATCATTAGTATGAACTTTGACGGCAACTGTTTCAATGGTTGCCGTGATAGGCAGTTTAATATGATAATGTGTTATATTTTGTTTGATGAGAAGTGCGACTCCCCCGCCATTGGTATTTCTGTCAGATCTGTAAGTTTTATATCCTACTGCTTTAAGTTTATAACGGTTATCCAAGAAAGTTTCACAAAGACCGACAATGTCTATTGCATTTTTATTTATAATATATGAGAGCTCATTGATTTTATTTTTAATGGAATTGGAATTCCACGTTAATATATTTATGCGATTACGGTTGAATTTTAATCAAATAAATCAACTACACTTTCAATAATTAAACTGAACTTTGTTATAGGATCAGGCGCTTGTCTCAGTTTGTTACTCAAGCTTTTAATTGTACTCACTATTTTACTCACATTTATTGTGGAGAAAAGAAGTTTAATTTCTTTAAATAGATTACCTATTGGTTGATCAGTAGTGACTTGCTGATTTGTAGTTGTTGATGATTTGTTTCTATTCCAAACTGTTTCGGGTGTCGCAGTTGAAGGTGCGCTGGATTTCTGATGCGGTAGTGACGGAAATTCGTTACGTTTTATCCGGTATTTTGCCTGTGATTGTGTATTATTAGAGGTTGGTGCAGATCGTTTATTTAATACTTTATTGAATATCTCACATGATTTATCACTAGCAACATGATTTCCCGCACAATTGACACATTTTACTAAATCAGTATGCATGACTGGACAGTCTTTTGAGTTATGTGGTTCTGCACATTTCATACATTTGGGTTCTCGATAGCAGTTTTTGGAAATGTGCCCAAATTGTTGACATTTATGTAGGATACCCAATACCCACCCAGTATATTTTTTTTAGTGTAAGAGTTTGCATAAAATAATAACTAATAAGCATGAATCACTATGTAGCGATAATACATGACGGACAACAACGCGTAAGTCGAGAAGACGAACTTAAGCCGTTAAGACGAAAAGACGTACGCGCGAATCGTGTGTTACATTATAAATATTATTTTTGTATTTTTGTATTCTTTTGTCGTTAATACTGTTTAGTGTTTATACCAATATTTTAATGTTTATACCATTATTTTCTTAATAATAAATTGTTAATAAAAAATAATTAAGCAGAACAAAGCCTAGATATTGAAAACAATCCTACATTTTGGGGGCTCAGCCGGGATAACAAGGGATAACAGGGGATAACAGCGAATAAGATAAGATAACAAGAGACAACAGATAAGATAACAAAGATCACAAAGCGCCGTGATTAGAAAACGCGTTAAAGTGAAGAAGAGACAAAAGTTAATATAAAAGTTAAAGTGATACAATCAAAATAGTTTATTGTTGAAAAGTTTGAAAGTGACAAAAGTTGAAATAAATAAAAGTTATTAACTGAATTAAAACTATAAAGAAATGGTGAAATTGAAAGCCAGTAGTAAAAACCGATAAAATCAGAACACGGAAAAAACGCGGTAAAAAATTGTTTCATGTGATAGTTGACATAAACAATTGGATCAGGGTCATCTCCAGAGTTCAGACGCAGCACATTGTAGATTCGTTACATATCAACAGCCGTGCCGCTGCACCAAGCTGAGGCCTGAGTCAGGGAGGCACATAAGCCTGCGTACCTGCATACAGCGGAGCGAAGTTGGCTTAGCAAAGCAGCACTAAAGAAGGTAGGACGTATCTTTCCTTAACGCAAGAGAGTAACAGAAGAGTGAAAATAGACTGACTTTTATAACGAAATGAAGAAGTGACATTTTAATAATATTTGAATGATTCATACTAATATTTCATATCGCCCAATACATTTTATGTATTGTAATATTGCATATTTTGTGAATGATGTAAACACACGCGCGCGAATTTAAACTGTCCTATGTTAGATTGATGTTTGTCTAATGTTTTATCAACGCATTACGCATTGTTGCCTGTTATGATCTGACCAGTATATTTTGCTTTATTTATTGAGTTTGTTCATTGTTGCACTATTTTAAGACATTATAAAATTAATCGCGTAACGAATTTAACAATAATTTTTATTTCACAGTAGATAAAACTTTTCATTTGACGAGATGCCTAATTTGGGTAGCATAGATAAGATAGCATATCAAATAAGTAACAGTAAATTTAAGGCCGTCAAGGCTTTGCATTTTATTTGTTTTGGTAGGGAAGAACAACCTAGAAGGGTAAGAAAAGCATTGCGGTCATTCTCTGGTTTTAATTTCGAAAAGAATTCTGACGAGTATAATGAAAGATTAGATAGTATAAGAGATAAATTAGATTTGCCTGATTTGGTTACAGTGTGTAACATATTAGATTTAAATTATTCTAATATCGATGACGTGGTGGATCGTATTTGTTCCTTCTTGATTGACCTTAAAGTTGAAAATGAAAACGACGATAATGAAGACGATGAAGACGACGATAATGAAGACAGTGAAGACGACAATAATGACGAAGAAGTTAGAGAAGATGTAGATGAAGAGGAACGGACGCGAGACGCAACGCCAAGAAGAAACGACGAGGAAGCAAGATACAATAATGAAGCTAGATGTGAGCAAGCAACAAACTGTCGACGGTCAGAGTCGTTTGCCATAACATTTAGAGATGTCGAAGATACTATAAGACCATTTGACGGAAGAGATGATTACCCTATTAAGACGTGGGTAAGAGATTTCGAAGAAATCGCTGAAATAACAGGATGGAATGATCTACAGAAATTGATTTTCGCAAAAAAGAGTTTAAGAGGTTTGGCCAAGTTATTTATTCAATCGGAAAAGGGAATAAGAACATGGTCTACACTTAAAGAACATCTTATTAAAGAATTTGAGGTAAAAATAAACGCAGCTCAAGTTCATAAAATGTTGATGACGCGTAGAAAGAAGTATGACGAAACCGTTCAAGAATATGTTCTAATAATGAGGGAAATAGGAAGTCGTGCTGATATAGAATCGGAAATAATAATTCAGTACATAATTGACGGGATCTACGATGAAACGCCAAACAAATTTGTTTTGTACGGTGCCAGGAATTTTTCAGAATTCAAAAACAAAATTAAATTATATGATCATCTACAAAGAAAAAATCCAATGCCACCAACGCCTACGAATAGGACGAGAAAAGAACAGACGAAGAAAGAAGATGCAGTCCAAGTAAAGCAAGAGAAAGAAGAAAAACCGATGAATTGCTTTAATTGTGGAAAGAAAGGACATAGATCGAAAGATTGTCCGGATAAGAGCAAGGGTACTAAATGTTTTGCTTGTAATGGCTTCGGTCATATTGCAACTAGGTGCCCCAACAAATCATCGTCAACAAGAGAGATGAGCAGACCAAACACGAATACTACCAACGTACATATCTTAGAAGTAGTACCAAGAAACGCTGTTAAATTGCAGATCAAAAATGTCCAAACGCTGGCACTTTTTGACACAGGGAGTGATATTGGTGCTATCAGAGAAGATGTCTATGAAAACTGTTTTAGGGATATTCCACTGACTAACAATTACATAACAGTGAAAGGCCTAGGAGAAAACAGTAAAACCAAGACTATGGGAAGTTTTACACATGATGTCGTTGTGAATGATGAGGAATTCAATTTAACTTTCTTCGTTATACCAAAAAACGCGACAGCATATAAAGCCATTATAGGAAATAACTTATTAGAGCAAGCTGAAGTTAGTATAAGAGATGATGGAATAATTGTATACAAAAGAGAAAAAGATAATTTCATAATGGAAGTCAACATAGCAGCAGAAGAAGAAGAAGAAGAAGAAGTCAAACTAGAGCACATAAAGACAGCAGAACACAGGAATGCAGTCAAAGAATTAATTCAAAATTATTTACCGGAGAAAACAAAAACAACTGATATTCAAATGAAAATTATTTTGAAAAATGAAGAACCTATTTACCAACATCCACGAAGACTATCAACATCCGAAAAAATTGAAGTGGAAAGACAGATAGAAGAGTGGCTACGAGATGATATAATAAAACCTAGTTCTTCCGAATATGCCAGTCCAATTGTACTTGTTCCTAAGAAGAATGGCAAGACTAGAATATGTTGTGACTATAGGAAGATCAACAGACAGATAGTAAAAGATAGATTTCCCTTACCGTTAATTGAGGACGTATTAGATAAGCTACAAGGTGCTAAAATATTCAGTACCATAGATTTGAAGAATGGATTTTTTCATGTGCCCATAGAGGAAAGCAGTACCAAATATACATCGTTTGTGACGCCCAACGGTCAATATGAATTTTTAAAATGTCCTTTTGGATTATGCAACAGCCCAGCTGTTTTTCAACGGTATATTAATCACGTTTTCAGAACATTAACGAAACAAGATATAGCAATTTATTACATGGACGACATAATTATACCCAGTGCTAATGAAGAAGAAGGAATAGAGAGGTTAAGATTGGTATTAAATTGTGCAAAAGATCACGGATTAGAAATCAGATTTGAGAAATGTCAATTTTTGAAGCATCGAGTAGAATTTTTGGGATTTATTGTGGAGAACGGAGAGGTTCAGCTGTCTGAAGAAAAAACGCTGGCTATTAAGAGATTTCCAGAACCGACGACATACAAACAGTTGCAATCATTTTTAGGTTTGACAGGATACTTTCGGAAATTTATCGCAAATTACGCAGTCATTGCGAAACCCTTGAGCGATTTGTTGAGAAAGGAACAGTCCTTTAATTTCGGTGAAGTGCAGAGAAAAGCATTTATGAGGCTTAAAGATCTTCTATCAAGTGAACCAGTATTACATATCTATCAGCAGGGTTGTGAAACTGAACTTCACACGGATGCTAGTCAAGTTGGTTATGGAGCATGCTTAATGCAAAAGTCTAATAGTGACTCTAAACTACATCCAGTGTATTATATGAGCAGAAAAACCACACCTGCAGAAGAAAAATATAGCAGTTATGAGTTAGAGGTTCTTGCAGTAATTCAAGCTGTAAAGAAGTTTCGCGTTTATCTCCTTGGAGTTAAATTCAAGATTATAACCGATTGCGTAGCATTTCAACGAACCATGAGCAAAAAAGATTTAACAACAAGAGTAGCAAGATGGGCATTGCTTTTAGAAGAATACGACTATGAAATAATACATCGTCGAGGAAGTAGCATGTCACACGTTGACGCCTTGAGTCGAAGTTACGCAGTAATGATAATAACAGAAGAGGATGGCATCATTACAAGATTAAAACTCGCCCAGGACCAGGATGAACATCTAGGGGCAATAAGAAAAATCCTAGAAACCGAGGAATATGAGGATTATTTCGTGAAACATGATATTTTATACAAATATGACAATGGAAAAGAATTGCTAGTTGTTCCCCGTACAATGCAAGCAGAGATGATAAAGAAGGCACATGAAGTAGGACACTTCTCAGTGAAAAAGACAAAAGAAGTGGTGACGAGAGAATTTTATATACCTAAGTTGAAAAAGAAAATTCAAGTATGTATCGCAAATTGTATACCTTGTATACTTGGCAGTAGAAAAGAAGGAAAGAAAGAAGGATACTTACATCCCATACCAAAGGGTGA
This sequence comes from Xanthostigma xanthostigma, assembly GCA_963575645.1. NCBI lineage: Eukaryota > Metazoa > Arthropoda > Insecta > Raphidioptera > Raphidiidae > Xanthostigma > Xanthostigma xanthostigma. The sequence continues at coordinate 25,188,721 of OY754467.1, forward strand.
TGTACCTTTAGATACTTACCATGCCGACCACTTAGGACCCATACCATCGACGAATAAAAATTATCAATACATTTTGGCGATTATTGACGATTTTTCGAAATTCACATGGCTATATCCGACTAGAACAACAACTGCCAGAGAAACAGTAATGTGTTTGAAAAAACAACAAGCGGTATTTGGAAACCCGTTGAGGATAATTACCGACAAAGGCACTGCCTTTACAGCGGGAGAATTTTAAGAGTACTGTAAAGAAGAAGGGATAAATCACGTAACAATTACCACAGGTGTTGCGCGAGGCAATGGCCAAGTGGAGCGAATTCATCGCATAGTCATTCCCGTACTTACCAAGTTAAGTACCAAAGATCCAACCAAGTGGTACAAGCACATTGATAATGTGCAAAGAGCTTTAAATTCCACATTTCACAGAAGTATAGATACAACCCCGTTTGAAATTCTTGTGGGAGTCAAAATGAGAACAAAAGAGATTATAGAAATAACTGATCTAGTAAGAAAAGAATATTTAGAACAGTTCAACGAGGACAGAGAAGAACGTAGAAAAGATAGTAAGTTACAGATTTTAAAAATACAAGAAGAAAATCGGAAAAACTACAATAAGAAGCGCAAGGAAGCTAGAAAATATCAAGAAGGTGAATTAGTAGCTATTAAGAGGACACAGTTCGGATCAGGACTGAAGGTTCGTAGTAAATATTTGGGGCCATACCAAATAGCCAAAGTCAAAAGAAATGACAGATATGATATTGTGAGAGTAGGTAATCATGAGGGTCCAATGAGAACCTCCACTTGTAACGAATTTATGAAACCATGGGTCGATAACCAGTCAGAATCCGAGTCGGATTCATCGCAGGATGGCCGAGTGTAGGATACCCAATACCCACCCAGTATATTTTTTTTAGTGTAAAAGTTTGCATAAAATAATAACTAATAAGCATGAATCACTATGTAGCGATAATACATGACGGACAACAACGCGTAAGTCGAGAAGACGAACTTAAGCCGTTAAGACGAAAAGACGTACGCGCGAATCGTGTGTTACATTATAAATATTATTTTTGTATTTTTGTATTCTTTTGTCGTTAATACTGTTTAGTGTTTATACCAATATTTTAATGTTTATACCATTATTTTCTTAATAATAAATTGTTAATAAAAAATAATTAAGCAGAACAAAGCCTAGACATTGAAAACAATCCTACATTTATAGCACTGGGTAACGCCTTTGACATTTTTGAATTTTTCCCACTGGACAATGCAGCTGCAAATTTTATTATTTTTAACAATGTCAGTGATGTTTACCGTTTTGTCAAAGGTAACCATAAATAATGGTAGTTTAGTTTGTGTGCCGTCATTGTCTTTTTTAATCATTTGAACTATTGATTTAACTTTTAAATTTTTACTAACCAAGTCGAGATTAATTTCTTCTGATGTTATGTTTGGCGGGATGTTTTTGAGAACCATGCGTGGCTCAGCCTCATTCTTTGGGGTGTACGTATGATACTCCACTTTGTACTTACTGAGTTTTTCAAGCAGCGTTTTGTAATCGGCCATGTTCTTGGTGTACATTAGCATTCTGTTGCCTCTGTATTTAATAGTCAATTCATCCGTGAGATCAGGTTTGATTTTGGATAATTCTTCGGTATGCTTGGTTAGAAGACTGTATACCACAACAGGGGGAATCTTGGAACTTGATTTAGCACTTTCGACTGTTTTTGAACTTGAGGGGGTAGCATCCTCGTCCATAGACTCTGGTTCAGAATCAGATAGAGCTTCAAATTGATTACTTGTTCTAACCGCGTAACTAAGTTTTACCGTACTATTGTCTGTTTTAAGTCTCTTGTTACCACTTACTGATGGAGTAAACTCCATTTTAATCGGTGACAAAAAAAAGAAATCGAAAAGAACAGAAAAGAAGAAAATTCAGAGGTGCAAACGCACCTCTATATAACGAAACGCCGTAGATTAGTAGCTTGATCGATCTAAACACGTTGATGGTCGCAAGCAAACTCGATCGTTAATTTTTTTTTATCATCAGCAGCTTCTAATATTCCGAGTTGTTGTTGCAAATACAATGAAAAGGGTCAACCTCAACCCAAGTATTGCGCGCCATAACTACTACTCTGGCCTTTACGGTGCCTACTTTATGACGCTCCGAACGTTCTTACAAATATGCGTGTATCTCCAAGAATTATTTGCCGGATCGATTTGAATTTTTCAGAGAATATGCTCAAATATATGTACATTCCGAAAATGTAATAAAAAAAATATGTTTTCTTAATTTCTAACTGCGTATAACCCCTTAAGCCACATTCAAAGAAGTTTTGCCTACGACAGTTGTGGCAATTGGGCAGGTGTATATCAAAGCACACCAACCTTTGAGGAATATTGCAAAAACACATGCAAAAATGTTTAATGTTTAACTGAGTTTAACCAACAGAAATGATAACTTAAATACATTTAAATTCGCACGAGGTGACGAGTCCGTAGTGAGTGCACTCGCACTCGCCGCTCGGTAACTTTGACTCGCGGTTAAATAATCGGCTTTATACGCAGCCCCGGATCTCCGATTTTTTCGAACCGGGGTAGAAACTTGATAATGGCGCCCCCTCTCTCTCTAGCTTTTGAGATAAATTACTTAAAAAAAACTCATAAATATATAATGGTTGGTATTTTTCGTGAACGGGAAACCGTCAGAAAACAAGCAGATAGAGTAAATCGGAAAAAGGACAGATTAAATGTAGTTTTGGCGCCCTCTAAAACTGCCGCCCGGGGCAGGTGCCCCGGTTTGCCCCCCCTAGATCCGGGGCTGTTTATACGGAGCGCTGGCGAGGCGAGACAGGGCGCTACGAGATCGGGCGAACGTTCCCAGTTAATAGATAACTATATGATGATGAAAACCGTATTAAGCATAAAATTCGGTCTTAGATCGAAAAGAATATGATCGTTCGATTTTGTTGTAAAAAGGATAGATTATTGTACTATTCAACTTGCCCAAGATATTAAAATAGATGACAAAGACCTTAGAGTTTAGACTATGGAGGTATAAGGACATATAAACAATTGCGCGAGTTATATAGGCACCTATTCTATATCTATAATAAGATACATAAAATGCATATCAATTGTTATCATTTTCTCCACAGGAAATATGGACATGTTAACCTTATCACATAATATTATAAAATATCATTTTCTCTACATGTAGATGACAGGAAATATGGACATGTTAATTTTATCTCATATAAAATTAACACCTAAGCTTAAATGCTCCAAAACGAATACTTCTTTATTAAAATAAGTCTTTTCAGACTTCACTTATTATTGAGACAGTCAACGGACATGACATCCTAATAATCGGTCCTACGTACATCGTAGTTAGAATAAGAAAACAATAATAAATAAGCACATTACAATTAAAATGTATTTCAATTATAAATAAATAAAGTGTTTTAATAATAAATTAAATAATATTTTTTTTTAAAAACTCAAGTTTCAAAACACGAAACTTAACTGGCGCAGTCGGTAGGACATTGCCGAAACTTAACTGGCGCAGTCGGATTGGATATTGCAACGTACCCAAAATCGGGGCTGATTATCGAAATCTACGGCGAATTTTAAATTCCCTATGCAATATTCGAACTAAAACAAATAACTAAACAATTAATTAAAAATAAAAGTGAACGAAAATCACAAACAAATAAACAAATAATTAACAATAAAAGTGAACACAAATCACAACAAACAAATAAAACTACGTAAAAAAATTAAAACTAAAACTTAGTTTTAAATAAACAAGTTCTAATATACAAGTTCTTCAAAATTTCTTTGAGCCCTCTAGCTCAGAAGGCGGGTAAGACCTTCGCAACTGTATTCAAGAAAAGAAGAAAACAAAATCGCCTCCATTCGAAACCAGCAGTGCAGTTTGCAGCTCGACGTAACAATACTTTATTTCAACTATATTCAACAATGAAGATTAGTTTAATAATTTTAATGTAAGTCTTTTTTTTGAATTTAAACTCTTAAGATTTTTCAAGCGAATTTTTAATCTATGTCAGATCCATTAGATCTAAGCGATTTAAGATTAGCTTTAACAGATTTAATAATTGATTCTACAAAATATTCGATACTTGAAACATCTTCGGATACAATGGCTCCACCAATATTAGATCGCCATGCTTTTGATTTTATACCAGATTTTGACGGTAAAAACTCAGACATACTTAACAATTTCATTCAAGGCATTGATTTGATTGTTGCACGTTTCGCAATCGTAACTCAACCAGTTAACGCTGATGGTCAGTATCAAAATTTTCAAATCCTAAACGGGATATTATCTAAAATTAAAGGTGAAGCGAAACAGGTAGTAAATGCAAATCTTTGTCAAGATTGGAAATCAATCAAAGACATTCTAACTAGGACTTTTTCTGATCCCCGTGACGAAAACGAAATCCTATACGAATTAATAAGCCTGAGACCGAAACCCTCTTATCCATTCATTCAGTATTACAACGACACATATAAATATGTTAGTTTATATGCTTCGAAATTACCTCCAAACGAAACAAATAGGAACGAAGTTAAAAATGAAATAGCACATACTCTAGCATTAAAAAATTTATTAAAATTCTCATTTGAACCGATCGGTACATTATTACGTACCATTCGACCAACAACCTTAACTGAAGTTAAACTGTTAATAGATAACGAAACGAAAAATATTGGACAGTATCCTAAACAAACTAAAACTCAATTTAATTCAAATGTCAATTTAAATACGCGAATGCCCCAGACTTCACATAGATATCTTTCTCAAAATAACCAGCCAATAGTGGACAATCATCACCTAACAATTTCCAAAACAAAAACAACGTATGGAATAAGTTACCGCCAAATCCATTCGGTAATAATTGACAACCACGCTATGTACCTCATAGATTCCCGACATCAAATCAAGTTTTTGGACAAAATAGTCGTCCACAACAACCTAAAAATGTTTTTAAGCCAAATCCGGCACAACGATCTAATTTGCCTCAACCGACACCAATGTCAATCGGTTATACTAACGCAAGAACCTCTAGACCTAACAATCAACAACAATTTCAATCTAATAATTTCTTCAGATCAACTGGACCACCTCAGTTTATCTCCGAAGAACTAAGGAATATTGAAACTAACGAACCCTTCTACGAATTAAATCATGACGATAACGAATATTACGATAATTGTACCCCACCTGAAACAAATTCTTTTAATGAACCAGAAACAGAAAATTTTCGTATGCACGCCTCGGAATTGAATCCCAATATTTCAGAACAGATCTTGAACCTTCCGACGGATCCGAATATATAAATTTAAATTGCATAACAAAAGAAAGCATCCCCATAACAAATTGCCAAAATGACCTTAGCTATATTTTGATAAACGACCCACCACTTAAATTATTAATTGACACCGGAGCAACTCGATCATTCTTGAAACCTCAAATAGCTCAAAATTATTTCCAAAATTACATTGAAAACTATGATTATAAAGTAACTGCTTTGTCAAAAACAATAACAGGTAACGGAAAAATAACAATTCCTGCTTTCCCCGAATTTGAACAAAATACAACTCAGTTAGAATTTTTATTACTAAATGCACACCCGATATTCGATGGCATTTTAGGATTAGATTCGATAAGAAAATTGAAAATTCAACTCGATTTACAACAAAATTGTTTAACCACTCCTACCAAAATAAAATTACCTATACACTTTCTCAAACCTGGACAAATTATAATTTTCGAAGAAATTATCCCAGCAAGAACATCCAAAATCTGTAAAATACCTCTAAATACACCCGATGCTGAAGTTTTTATAGATTGTCATACTATAGGAACTGTAAAAACATCACCAATGTTAGCAAAAGTTGAAAACAATACAGTAACTGTTGAATTTACGAATAACAATAATAAACGTTGTCATGTTAAAATGACAGAACCGTTTATTTTTCAAAATTTTAACGTAGAAAATTTCGAAATATTCAATTTAAATTATAATAAACCAAAGAATATCAAACTAGAATTAGAAAATCTGCTTAGAATTGATCATTTAAATTCACTAGAAAAAGTAAAACTAGTAGATTTATGTTGCGATTATGTCGACGTGTTGTCCACAGACGACACTCCTTTAACTTTTACTAACGACGTCAAACATAAAATCAGAACGATAGATGAAATTCCCATCTATTCGAAACCATACAGACTACCTCACATTCATAAAGCGGAAATCCAAAGTCAGATTACAAAATTATTAAATCAAAATATAATCAGACCTAGTCATTCACCTTGGTCTTCGCCAATCCTTATAGTCCCCAAAAAAATGGACGCCAGCAATAAAAAGAAGTGGCGCATGGTTATAGATTATAGAAAATTAAATGAAAAAACCATTCCAGATAAATATCCTTTACGTAATATAGAGGACATACTAGACAAACTCGGACGATCCATGTATTTCACTACCCTCGATTTAACTAGTGGATTCCACCAAATAAAAATGGACCCAAACGATATACAAAAAACAGCGTTTATTACTGAGAACGGACACTACGAATTTTGTCGCATGTCTTTTGGTTTACGAAATGCACCAAGCAGTTTTCAACGTGTAATGGACAACGTTTTGAGAGGAATCCAAAACCATATTTATGTCTTGTCTACATGGACGACATTATAGTTTTTTCAAGTTCTCTCGAAGAACATATTAAAAATTTAAAAACTGTCTTTGACAGACTAAGAAAAGCTAATTTAAAAATCCAGTTAGATAAAAGCGAATTTTTGAAAAAATCTGTCGCATTCTTAGGTCACATAATTACACCTGACGGAATAAAACCTAATCCTGACAAAATTAACGCTATCCTTAATTATCCTATACCAAACACACAAAAACAAATTAAAGCGTTTTTAGGACTAATAGGTTATTATAGAAGATTTGTACCCAACTTAGCCAAAATTACGAAACCATTGACGGACTGTTTAAAAAAGAATGCTTCTGTAAAACACGATCCATCTTTTATTCAAGCATTCGAAACTTGTAAAACAATTTTGACAAATGAACCTGTATTAACGTACCCAGATTTTACAAAAACTTTTCTGATAACTTCTGATGCAAGTAACTTTGCAATCGGTGCCGTGTTATCACAAGGACCGATAGGAAAAGACAAGCCCATAGCGTACATCAGTAGAACGCTAAATGATCACGAAAAGAACTATAGCACAATAGAAAAAGAACTCCTTGCTACAGTTTGGGCCGTAAACAAGTTCAGACCCTATATTTTCGGTAAAAAGTTTACCTTAATAACAGATCATAAACCTTTGACATATTTACACAATTTAAAAGAACCACATTCACGCCTTATGCGATGGAAGATAAAATTGATGGACTATGATTTCGACATTGTATACAAAAAAGGAAAAATTAATTCAAATGCAGACGCTTTGTCTAGAATAGAAATAAATATTAGAGAATTAAATATTCCCGATAAAGACACTGAATCTATGATTCTTAACATTGACGATTTACCTGTACTAACCGACTTAGAACTTTCAGAACTCCTACAAAATGATCCTGATAATGAAACCCCTATACAAATAGACGAACTATTTGAACCTCAACCCTCTACATCTCATGTCAATAATTTCGACAAAAATATAAATGAACATGACAGTGTAACACAACACTCAAATTTGGAAAATCCTATTTTAGAAATTCCATACACTGAATATCCACTTAATCATTTTTCTAACCAAGTGATATTAAAAACAAAAAATGTTTTATTAAAAGATCACACTGTAGAATATTTATATGACAAAAAGAAAACCAGATATAAGTTCTGTTTAAATAAAAATAATTTACAAGAAGACTTGATCTCATTGTTTATAGAATTTATAAAACCAAACCATCTAATAGCTGTGTACTTAGAAGAAGACATGTACATCGAAACGGTTATAACTACCCTTCAAAATACTTTTAAAAATAATTCGTATAATATTAGAATACGTAAAAATCTATTAACTGATGTTGAAAAATTAGATGAACAAGAAGCAATAATATCTCAATACCACACAGGAAAAACTAACCACCGCGGAATAGACGAAACTTATCAAAAATTATCTAAACAATATTATTGGATACATTTAAAAGATAACATTTCTAAATATATAAATAATTGTGATAAATGTCAAAAAGTAAAATACGATAGACACCCTTCAAAGCCTTATCTAGAAATAACACCTACACCTGAAAAACCTTTCGATATAGTAGCAATTGATATAATATTTCAATATAACAAACAAAAATACTTAACAATAATAGACGAATTTTCGAAATATGCCCAAGCCTATTCGATTGATTCAAATACCACCGTTATAATAAACGATCGTTTATTAAACTATATTACCCACCACGGTACACCTAATGTAATAAAATTTGACAGTGCTCCTGAATTTAATAATACATTATTTTTAGAAATACTGTCCTTACTTAAAATAAAACCTCATAAGACAACCGCGAAACATCACGAATCTAACGGAACTATAGAGAGATTCCACAGTACAATCATAGAGCATTTACGATTATTAGATTCCACGCCTAGTGAAATACGTCATAAAAACAACAATATGAAATTTGCGTTAATAGCTTATAATTCGTCAATTCACTCCGCTACAGGACACTCTCCTTATGATATTTTAAGTCATTCTAAATCAAGCTTAATAAGCGAAGTTAACATAAACGAAAAATATTATAATACTTTCATTAATGACACTAAATTAAAATTAACAGAACTATACACACACATACACGAAAAAATTAAAAGTAATAAAGATAAATATATTTCAAAAGCCAATAATAACAGAACAGAGCTAATAAATTATAACAAGAACACCGCGAGAGTAAAATTAGACCCTCGTAGTAAAAATAAACCGAAATTTTCTAACTCAAGGCCAATATTAAGTCAGACAAAAAATAAGTTAACTCTTTTAAACCCAGAAACGAATGTCACAACTACATATCATAAACAGGAATTAAAGAAACCCTTGCGTTTCCAGACTAGTGACAATGACGACCCAACAGAAGATTGAAATTAAAAACATTGCCGAAACATAACTGGCGCTTAAAATCAGATTAGAATAAATAATGATTTGTTAGATCTGCATGCAAACTATAAAAATCTATCTTTGGAATTTAACCAAATGGTTGTTTTCAACACTATGTCTGAAAACATACAGTTAATGACAAATATTCTATTAGAAATGGAAGAATCTATAGTATTTGCTAAACAAAATACTTTACACATATCGATAATAAAACCAGATGAATTATATATTTTACTAAAAAACATTGCATCTGCTTACGGAAGCAAAGTTTTACCTTTTCCTATAGATAATTTAGACTATTATTATTCATGTACTCGCATTGTATCATATATTAAAGATTATGTTATATATTTTATAATACAAATACCAATTAATGATAAAATTACAAATCAATATAACACAAGATGACGTTTCGATCCGGATTTATAAATACAAATACCAATTACTTATGCAGAAGACTTTATACAATATAAGTTGTTACCAGTACCAAATAAAAATAATATGATTTTGTATCCAGAAAAACAGTTCATCACAATGAATAAAGAAAAATTTTGGTTTCACGATGAACGTTGTAAAAACTTTGGCAACATAAATTTTTGTGACAAACTTGTTCACCTAAATTTGATTAATGACCAATGTATACCAAATTTAATTCAAAACGAAAATTCAAAAAATTGTAATTTTCTACCCGTTAAACTAAACTCTATAATATTTATAGAAGTCATAAATGAACAACACAGTTTAATTATTAGCGAACAAACACATAAAATTCATACGAATTGCGGAAACAATGTCTTAATAAAAGGATCTAATCTTGTAACATTACCACAAGACTGTTATATTCAGATAAATAACGAATTTTTTATGAACTACCAACAGTCTAAACAAGAAATTCCAACACTTATTCCTGATGTTCATAATTATGAAAAGATCAAAATCAAAAATTATAAACCAATAGAACTAGATAAAATTAATCTAAAAGAAATACATAAATTGTCAATGGATGCACAAGAAAACCCAGTTAAAATAATTAATGTTTCAGACAATCTTATAAAGTATTCTTTTGCACCCATATATGTAATACTAATTATAATAATTATTATATATCTAATTCATAAGAGAAAGGATGTCTCAAAATATTGTCCGAATAAAAGACAGTTGAGCGAAACGAATGAACAAGTCGAATTTACACTTCAAAATATTGCGTAACTTTTCTTTTCAAAAATTTCTTACCGCAATTTTTTCTCTTAAAGGGCGGAGGAGTTATATAGGCACCTATTCTATATCTCTAATAAGATACATAAAATGCATATCAATTGTTATCATTTTCTCCACAGGAAATATGGACATGTTAACCTTATCACATAATATTATAAAATATCATTTTCTCTATATGTAGATGACAGGAAATATGGACATGTTAATTTTATCTCATATAAAATTAACACCTAAGCTTAAATGCTCCAAAACGAATACTTCTTTATTAAAATAAGTCTTTTCAGACTTCACTTATTATTGAGACAGTCAACGGACATGACATCCTAATAATCGGTCCTACGTACATCGTAGTTAGAATAAGAAAACAATAATAAATAAGCACATTACAATTAAAATGTATTTCAATTATAAATAAATAAAGTGTTTTAATAATAAATTAAATAATATTTTTTTTTTAAAACTCAAGTTTCAAAACACGAAACTTAACTCGCGCGTCTGTTGACTGTTAGCATCAAAAACCGGGGCCGTAAAAAAATACGGGGTTGTGTCGATGCGATGCCGTTTTTTTTTTGCGCAGTGAATAGGGAAGGGCCCTTTGGGAGATTTCTATAAAAAACAATTACGGGGTCGTGTCGATGCGATGGCGTTTTCTTTTTGTGCAGTGAAAAGGAGAGGGTCCTTTGGTAGATTTCTTTAAAAAACAATTACGGGGTCGTGTCGATGCAATAGCGTTTTTTTTTTGCGCAGTGAAAAGGGGAGGACCTGTTGGGAGATTTCTTTAATCAGTTTCAAAACCCATCTATCTTGGGAAACTATTCTTCAGACACATTCAAAAAAGTTTTGCTTACGACAGTTATGGCAATTGGGCAGGCGTATGTCAATGTTCACCGACCTTTGAAAATTACGCCAAAAGTGTTTTGTTTCAGAAATACGATAATTATGAGGGCCGCAGGCCCGAATTTTGTAATTGAATTAATATTACGAGGCTCGAAGAGCCGAGTAGATTTACATTACAATATCAAAACACATCGATTTTGGAAAACTATTCTAAAAACAGATTGAAAAATGTTTCGCGTACATCTGTTATGGTAATTTGGCAGACGTGTATCAAAACACGCCATCCTTTGAAAACAATGTCAAAAACTAATGCAAAAATGTTTTTTTCTAAATAAATAACGGTAAGTTGCGCCGCGAGCCTGTATAAAAACACATGAATCTTTGAAAACTAACCAGAAAGCACATGTAAAATGTTTTGTGTTGCAAAAAAATTTTTGGCGACAGCCTGTGCCAAAAACATTGATCTTTGAAGACTGTGTTAAGTCGCCAGCAAAAAAGTTTTGCACCAGGCCCATCTAGTCTCTATTAATTAAAACGCTTAATTTTGAAAAAAAAAAGTTTCAAGTTTATGGAAATGGAAGTGGTTGGAGGAAAAAATTCACCAAAAAACGGCCGAGAGTGGACTATACTCTGCTCGGTATAGGGGTCTCGGCATGTCTTGCATTTGAGGGGCGTAGCCCCTGTGATTTTTCAAAGTGGACCCTCGCGTAGGTAAGGATAACACGGGGACGACTTTTCAAACGCTCCGCTAAAATCGAGAAAAAATCGCTCGCGGTTGAATTTTATCGGAAACTGACGACATTTTTGCGCTCCTTCGATGAGATGCGAGTCTGGACGGTTTTCGGCTGAAATTCGGTCGACTTTTGTCGAAATAAAATTTCCCATATGATTCACCCGGCGCGGGAAATCGCTCATATCTCGGTTGATATTGATGCACAATGAAAAAATCTAACTGGAAAGTGTAGTAGAAGCGTTGAAAACGACTTTTTTATAGCGATTTATTCGCCGACAAAAGTCGGCGTGATTGATTTTTTTCGGCATTTCTTAGACGGTGAAGTGGTGGGTTTCGCTAGGACCATGTCAAAATTTTGAAAAGATCACCGTCTAACCTTTACGGAAATTTAACATGCGACGACGAATCGAGACTATTGTATGACTCACGTCGCTAAACAATCCCTAAGTACGAGTGAGACAAAAAAATTATAGTTTGTCGCGTATTCGTTCGGCGAAATGAGACAATTTTTGTTTGAAAATCGAAATTAAAAATAACTGACTGTCTAAAAATTCAAAAAATTTTAGCTGTCACTTTGCCATTGAATCGCATAATTAAGCATTATTATGGATTTTGGATCGAAACTTTTTGTCAACATTATGTAAATTGAGAAATGTAGAATCTTTTGAGAGACATCCGACGGCGCATTAATCGATTTAATATGACGAATATTCAAATCTTAAAACCACCAAGGGGCAGGCGTATACGTAACGAGTGCAAAAGAGATGCAAGAGAAAGTATCTCGCTTCTGTTTTCAATAGCTAAAATGTGACATTTGAAGTTGAAAACAATAGATAATGAAATTATTTCCCTTTGATGAGCTGTCAGTTGACGTAAAGAAATTGGTAATTTTCAGCAAAGTAATTGTTAAGCGTACATATTTTAACAAATATGAATGAAATGGCAATTTTAGATTGTCTCATAATGGTCGCGCGTAGTCGACACTTTAAAAATACACGCGGCCAAAGCAATGAACAGGAACTGAAGTAAAATTGCCGCGAAAATTCAAATTATTCGAGGTATGTTAAATTTATATTTTATTTTGAAAATTAAGAGATAATTGCCATCTACAGGATGACTGTGTTGTAATTAAATGCTTATTAAATATCGATTCATAGTTTCAATACGGTTTTTGACCGAATATATTCCAAAAATAAACACACAAAATATACACTATACTCCTTTTTGTCCATACAAAATATTATGTCATCTGTAGAAATCAAAATGGCTAATGACAAAAATATATTCTACAAAAATAAACGAAATAGGATAAATGGTTATAACTTAGCGGGATAAATATTAGCATGCAGGTTGTGTACAAGATTTTTCTTCAAATAAGTGACATTTTGGTCATTTCAATATGTAGGCAAAATTGCTTTATTTCATGAAGGTAAGTCCACTTACACTATAACATTCAGGTTTGGATCATTCTCTCATAAGAAAATGCAAACTGCATATTAACCATTCTTTTAACGCAGACAAGCAGTTTTTACATGCTTCACGACAATTAGGTGCAAATGAGTTCTAATAGGCAATATTGCTTTATTTTACAATGGTTAGTCTACTTACACTACAACATTCAGGTTTGGATCATTCTCTAATAAGAAAGTGCAAACTGCATATTAACCATTATTTTAACGCATACATGCAGTTTTTACATGTTTTACGACAATTAGGTGCAAATAAGTCCTTAAAAACAAAATTGTTTTACTTCACAAAGGTAAGTCTACTTTCACTATAACATTCAGGTTTGGATCATTCTCTCATAAGAAAATGCAAACTGCATATTAACCATTATTTTAACGCATACATGCAGTTTTTACATGCTTCACGACAATTAGGTGCAAATGACTCCTTATAGGCAAAATTGCTTTATTTCATGAAGGTAAGTCCACTTACACTATAACATTAAGGTTTGGATCATTCTCTCATAAGAAAATGCAAACTGCATATTAACCATTATTTTGACGCATACAAGCAGTTTTTACATGCTTTATGACAATCAGGTGCAAATGAATCCTTATAGGCAAAATTGCTTTATTTCATGAAGGTAAGTCTACTTACACTATAACGTTCAGGTTTGGATCATTTTCTCATAAGAAAATGCAAACTGCATATTAACCATTATTTTAACGCAGACAAGCAGTTTATACATGCTTCACGACAATTAGGTGCAAATGAGTCCTTATAGGCAAAATTGCTTTATTTCATAAAGGTAAGTCTACTTACACTATAACATTCAGGTTTGGATCATTCTTTCATAAGAAAATGCAAACTGCATATTAACCATTATTTTGACGCATACAAGCAGTTTTTACATGCTTTATGACAGTCAGGTGCAAATGAGTCCTTATAGGCAAAATTGCTTTATTTCATAAAGGTAAGTCTACTTACACTATAACGTTCAGGTTTGGATCATTCTCCAATAAGAAAGTGCAAACTGCATATTAACCATTATTTTAACGCATACATGCAGTTTTTACATGCTTTATGACAATTAGGTGCAAATGAGTCCTAATAGGCAAAATAGCTTTATTTCATGAAGGTAGGTCTACTTACACTATAACATTCAGGTTTGGATCATTCTCTCATAAGAAAATGCAAACTGCATATTAATAATTATTTTAACGCATACAAGCAGTTTTTATATGCTTTATGACATTTAGGTGCAAATGAGTCCTTATAGGCAAAATTGCTTTATTTCATGAAGGTAAGTCTACTTACACTAAAACATTCAGGTTTGGATAATTCTCTCATAAGAAAATGCAAACTGCATATTAACCATCATTTAAACGCAGACAAGCAGTTTTTACATGCTTCACGACAATTAGGTGCAAATGAGGCCTTATAGGCAAAATTGCTTTATTTTACAAAGGTAAGTCTACTTACACTATAACATTCAGGTTTGGATCATTCTCTCATAAGTAAATGCAAACTGCATATTTACCATTATTTTAACGCAGACAAGCAGTTTTCACATGATTAACGACAATTAGGTAGAAATGAGTCCTTATAGGCAAAATTTCTTTATTTCACAAAGGTAAGTTTAATTACACTAAAACATTCAGGTTTGAATCATTCTCTCATAAGAAAAAGCAAACTACATATTAACCATTATTTTAACGCATACAAGCAGTTTTTACATGCTTCACGACAATTAGGTGCAAATGAGTCCTTATAGGCAAAATTGCTTTATTTTACAAAGGTAAATCTATTTACACTATAACATTCAGGTTTGGATCATTTTCTCAAAAGAAAATGCAAACTGATCATTTCCTATTATTTTTAATCAGACAAGCAGTTTTTACATGCTTTATGACAATTAGGTGCAAATGAGTCCTTATAGGCTAAATTGCTTTATTTCACAAAGGAGGGTTTACTTACACTAAAACATTCAGGTTTGGATCATTCTCTCATAAGAAAAAGCAAACTGCATATTAACCATTATTTTAACGCATACAAGCAGTTTTTACATGCTTTATGACAATTATTTGCAAATGAGTCCTTATAGGCAAAATTGCTTTATTTCATGAAGGTAAGTCTATTTACACTATAACATTCAGGTTTAGATCATTCTCTCATAAGAAAATGGGAACTGCATATTTAACGCAGACAAACAGTTTTTACATGCTTTACGACAATTAGGTGCAAATGAGTCCTTATTGGCATAATTGCTTTATTTCATGAAGGTAAGTTTAATTACACTAAAACATTCAGGTTTGGATCATTCTCTCATAAGAAATGGCAAACTGCATATTAACCATTATTTTAAAGCATACAAGCAGTTTTTACATGCTTTATGACAATTAGGGGCAAATGAGTCCATATAGGCAAAATTGCTTTATTTCAGTATGGTAAGTCTATTTACACTATAACATTCAGGTTTGGATCATTCTCTCATAAGAAAATGCGAACTACATATAAACCATTATTTTAACGCAGACAAGCAGTTTTTACATGCTTTACGATGATTAGGTGCAAATGAGTCCTTATAGGCAAAATTGCTTTATTTCATGAAATTAAGTCTATTTACACTATAACATTCAGGTTTGGATCATTCTCTCATAAGAAAATGCAAACTGCATAATAAACATTATTTTAACGCAGACAAGCAGTTTTTACATGCTTCACGAAAATTAGGTGCAAATGAGTCCTTATAGGCAAAATTGCTTTATTTCATGAAGGTAAGTCTATTTACACTATAACATTCAGGTTTGGATCATTCTCTCATAAGAAAATGCAAACTGCATATTAACCATTATTTTAACGCAGCAAGCAGTTTTTACATGCTTTACGACAGTTAGGTGCAAATGAGTCCTTATAGGCAAAATTGCTTTAATTCATGGAGGTAAGTCTATTTACACTATAACATTCAGGTTTGGATCATTCTCTCATAAGAAAATGCAAACTGCATATTAACCATTATTTTAACGCACACAAGCAGTTTTTACATGCTTTATGACAATTAGGTGCAAATGAGTCCTTATAGGCAAAATTGCTTTATTTCATAAAGGTAAGTCTATTTACACTATAACATTCAGTTTTGGATCATTCTCTCATAATAAAATGCAAACTGCATATTAACCATTCTTTTAACGCAGACAAGCAGTTTTTACATGCTTTACGACAATTAGGTGCAAATGAGTCCTTATAGGCAAAATTGCTTATTTCACAAAGGTAAGTTTACTTACACTAAAACATTCAGGTTTGGATCATTCTCCCATAAGAAAAAGCAAACTGCATATTAACCATTATTTTAACGCATACAAGCAGTTTTTACATGCTTTATTACAATTAGGTGCAAATGAGTCCTTATAGGCAAAATTGCTTAATTTCATAAAAGTAAGTCTATTTACACTATAACATTTAGGTTTGGATCATTCTCTCATAAGAAAATGCAAACTGCATATTAACCATTATTTTAACGCATACAAGCAGTTTTACATGCTTCACGACAATTAGGTGCAAATGAGTCCTTATAGGCAAAATTGCTTTATTTCATGAAGGTAAGTCTATTTACACTATAACATTCAGGTTTGGATCATTCTCTCATAAGAAAATGCAAACTGCATATTAACCATTATTTTAACGCAGCAAGCATTTTTTACATGCTTTACGACAGTTAGGTGCAAATGAGTCCTTATAGGCAAAATTGCTTTAATTCATGGAGGTAAGTCTATTTACACTATAACATTCAGGTTTGGATCATTCTCTCATAAGAAAAAGCAAACTGCATATTAACCATTATTTTAACGCATACAAGCAGTTTTTACATGCTTTATGACAATTAGGTGCAAATGAGTCCTTATAGGCAAAATTGCTTAATTTCATAAAAGTAAGTCTATTTACACTATAACATTTAGGTTTGGATCATTCTCTCATAAGAAAATGCAAACTGCATATTAACCATTATTTTAACGCAGACAAGCAGTTTTTACATGCTTCACGACAATTAGGTGCAAATGAGTCCTTATAGGCAAAATTGCTTTATTTCACAGAGGTAAGTCTACTTACACTATAACATTCAGGTTTGAATCATTCTTTCATAAGAAAAAGCAAACTGCATATTAACCATTATTTTAACGCATACAAGCAGTTTTTACATGCTTTATGACAATTAGGTGCAAATGATTCCTTATAGGCAAAATTGCTCTATTTCATGAAGGTAAGTCTATTTACACTATATCATTCAGGTTTGGATCATTCTCTAATAAGAAAATGCAAACTGCATATTAACTATTATTTTAACGCATACAGGCAGTTTTTACATGCTTTATGACAATTAGGTGCAAATGAGTCCTTATAGGCAAAATTGCTTTATTTCATAAAGGTAAGTCTACTTACACTATAACATTTTGGATTGGATCATTCTCTCATAAGAAAATGTAAACTGCATATTAACCATTATTTTAACGCATACAAGCAGTTTTTACATGCTTTACGACTATTAGGTGCAAATGAGTCCTTATAGGCAAAATTGCTTTATTTCATAAAGGTAAGTCTATTTACACTATAACATTCAGGTTTGGTTCATTCTCTCATAAAAAAATGCAAACTGCATATTAACCATTATTTTAACGCAGACAAGCAGTTTTTACATGCTTTACGACAATTAGGTGCAAATGAGTCCTTATAGGCAAAATTGCTTTATTTCACAAAGGAGTGTTTACTTATTCTAATACATTCAGGTTTGGATCATTCTCTCATAAGAAAAAGCAAACTGCATATTAAACATTATTTTCACGCATACAAGCAGTTTTTACGTGCTTTATGACAATTAGGTGCAAATGAGTCCTTATAGGCAAAATTGCTTTATTTCATAAAGGTTAGTCTACTTACACTATAACATTTTGGATTGGATCATTCTCTCATAAGAAAATGTAAACTGCATATTAACCATTATTTTAACGCATACAAGCAGTTTTTACATGCTTTACGACTATTAGGTGCAAATGAGTCCTTATAGGCAAAATTGCTTTATTTCATAAAGGTAAGTCTATTTACACTATAACATTCAGGTTTGGTTCATTCTCTCATAAAAAAATGCAAACTGCATATTAACCATTATTTTAACGCAGACAAGCAGTTTTTACATGCTTTACGACAATTAGGTGCAAATGAGTCCTTATAGGCAAAATTGCTTTATTTCATAAAGGTTAGTCTTTTTACACTATAACATTCAGGTTTGGATCATTCTCTCATAAGAAAATGCAAACTGCATATTAACCATTATTTTAACGCAGCAAGCAGTTTTTACATGCTTTACGACAATTTGGTGCAAATGAGTCCTTATAGGCAAAATTGCTTTATTTCACAAAGGTAAGTTTACTTACACTAAAACATTCAGCTTTGGATCATTCTCTCATAAGAAAAAGCAAACTGCATATTAACCATTATTTTAACGCATACAAGCAGTTTTTACATGCTTTATGACAATTAGGTGCAAATGAGTCCTTATAGGCAAAATTGCTTAATTTCATAAAGGTAAGTCTATTTATACTATAACATTTAGGTTTGGATCATTCTCTCATAAGAAAATGCAAACTGCATATTAACCATTATTTTAACGCAGACAAGCAGTTTTTACATGCTTCACGACAATTAGGTGCAAATGAGTCCTTATAGGCAAAATTGCTTTATTTCACAGAGGTAAGTCTACTTACACTATAACATTCAGCTTTAAATCATTCTTTCATAAGAAAAAGCAAACTGCATATTAACCATTATTTTAACGCATACAAGCAGTTTTTACATGCTTTATGACAATTAGGTGCAAATGATTCCTTATAGGCAAAATTGCTTTATTTCATGAAGGTAAGTCTATTTACACTATATCATTCAGGTTTGGATCATTCTCTCATAAGAAAATGCAAACTGCATATTAACTATTATTTTAACGCATACAGGCAGTTTTTACATGCTTTATGACAATTAGGTGCAAATGAGTCCTTATAGGCAAAATTGCTTAATTTCATAAAGGTAAGTCTATTTACACTATAACATTTAGGTTTGGATCATTCTCTCATAATAAAAAGCAAACTGCATATTAACCATTCTTTTAACGCAGACAAGCAGTTTTTACATGCTTTACGACAATTAGATGCAAATGAGTCCTTATAGGCAAAATTGCTTTATTTCAAAAAGGTAAGTTTACTTACACTAAAACATTCCGGTTTGGATCATTCTCTCATAAGAAATGGCAAACTGCATATTAACCATTATTTTAAAGCATACAAGCAGTTTTTACATGCTTTATGACAATTAGGGGCAAATGAGTCCATATAGGCAAAATTGCTTTATTTCAGTAAGGTAAGTCTATTTACACTATAACATTCAGGTTTGGATCATTCTCTCATAAGAAAATGCGAACTACATATAAACCATTATTTTAACGCAGACAAGCAGTTTTTACATGCTTTACGATGATTAGGTGCAAATTAGTCCTTATAGGCAAAATTGCTTTATTTCATAAAGGTAAGTCTATTTACACTATAACATTCAGGTTTGGATAATTCTCTCATAAGAAAATGCAAACTGCATATTAACCATTATTTTAACGCAGACAAGCATTTTTTACATGCTTCACGACAATTAGGTGCAAATGAGTCCTTATAGGCAAAATTGCTTTATTTCATGAAATTAAGTCTATTTACACTATAACATTCAGGTTTGGATCATTCTCTTATAAGAAAATGCAAACTGCATAATAAACATTTTTTTAACGCAGACAAGCAGTTTTTACATGCTTCACGAAAATTAGGTGCAAATGAGTCCTTATAGGCAAAATTGCTTTATTTCATGAAGGTAAGTCTATTTACACTATAACATTCAGGTTTGGATCATTCTCTCATAAGAAAATGCAAACTGCATATTAACCATTATTTTAACGCATACATGCAGTTTTTACATGCTTTATGACAATTAGGTGCAAATGAGTCCTAATAGGCAAAATAGCTTTATTTCATGAAGGTAGGTCTACTTACACTATAACATTCAGGTTTGGATCATTCTCTCATAAGAAAATGCAAACTGCATATTAATAATTATTTTAACGCATACAAGCAGTTTTTATATGCTTTATGACATTTAGGTGCAAATGAGTCCTTATAGGCAAAATTGATTTACTTAATGAAGGTAAGTCTACTTACACTATAACATTCAGGTTTGGATCATTTTCTCAAAAGATAATGCAAACTGATCATTTCCTATTATTTTCACGCAGACAAGCAGTATTTAAATGCTTTATGACAATTAGGTGCAAATGTGTCCTTATAGGCAAAATTGCTTTATTTCATGAAGGTAAGTCTACTTACACTAAAACATTCAGGTTTGGATAATTCTCTCATAAGAAAATGCAAACTGCATATTAACCATCATTTAAACGCAGACAAGCAGTTTTTACATGCTTCACGACAATTAGGTGCAATTAATGAGGCCTTATAGGCAAAATTGCTTTATTTTACAAAGGTAAGTCTACTTACACTATAACATTCAGGTTTGGATCATTCTCTCATAAGTAAATGCAAACTGCATATTTACCATTATTTTAACGCAGACAAGCAGTTTTCACATAATTAACGACAATTAGGTAGAAATGAGTCCTTATAGGCAAAATTTCTTTATTTCACAAAGGTAACTTTAATTACACTAAAACATTCAGGTTTGAATCATTCTCTCATAAGAAAAAGCAAACTACATATTAACCATTATTTTAACGCATACAAGCAGTTTTTACATGCTTCACGACAATTAGGTGCAAATGAGTCCTTATAGGCAAAATTGCTTTATTTTACAAAGGTAAATCTATTTACACTATAACATTCAGGTTTGGATCATTTTCTCAAAAGAAAATGCAAACTGATCATTTCCTATTATTTTTAATCAGACAAGCAGTTTTTACATGCTTTATGACAATTAGGTGCAAATGAGTCCTTATAGGCTAAATTGCTTTATTTCACAAAGGTAAGTTTACTTACACTAAAACATTCAGGTTTGGATCATTCTCTCATAAGAAAAAGCAAACTGCATATTAACCATTATTTGAACGCATACAAGCAGTTTTTACATGCTTTATGACAATTATTTGCAAATGAGTCCTTATAGGCAAAATTGCTTTATTTCATGAAGGTAAGTCTATTTACACTATAACATTCAGGTTTAGATCATTCTCTCATAAGAAAATGCGAACTGCATATTAACCATTATTTTAACGCATACAAGCAGTTTTTACATGCTTTATGACAATTAGGGGCAAATGAGTCTTTATAGGCAAAATTGCTTTATTTCATGAAGGTAGGTCTATTTACACTATAACATTCAGGTTTAGATCATTCTCTCATAAGAAAATGCGAACTGCATATTAACCATTATTTTAACGCAGACAAGCAGTTTTTACATGCTTTACGTCAATTACGTGCAAATGAGTCCTTATAGGCAAAAGTGCTTTATTTTACAAAAAAAGTCTATTAACACTATAACATTTAGGTTTGGATCATTCTCTCATAAGAAAATTCAAACTGCATATTAACCATTATTTTAACGCATACATGCAGTTTTTACATGCTTTATGACAATTAGGTGCAAATGAGTCCTTATAGGCAAAATTGCTTTATTTCATAAAGGTAAGTCTATTTACACTATAGCATTCAGGTTTGGATCATTCTCTCATAAGAAAAAGCAAACTGCATATTAACCATTATTTTAACGCATACAAGCAGTTTTTACATGCTTTATGACAATTAGGGGCAAATGAGTCTTTATAGGCAAAATTGCTTTATTTCATGAAGGTAGGTCTATTTACACTATAACATTCAGGTTTAGATCATTCTCTCATAAGAAAATGCGAACTGCATATTAATCATTATTTTAACGCAGACAAGCAGTTTTTACATGCTTTACGTCAATTACGTGCAAATGAGTCCTTATAGGCAAAATTGCTTTATTTCACAAAGGTAAGTTTAATTACACTAAAACATTCAGGTTTGAATCATTCTCTCATAAGAAAAAGCAAACTGCATATTAACCATTATTTTAACGCATACAAGCAGTTTTTACATGCTTTATGACAATTAGGGGCAAATGAGTCTTTATAGGCAAAATTGCTTTATTTCATGAAGGTAGGTCTATTTACACTATAACATTCAGGTTTAGATCATTCTCTCATAAGAAAATGCAAACTGCATATTAACCATTATTTTAACGCATACAAGCAGTTTTTACATGCTTTACGTCAATTACGTGCAAATGAGTCCTTATAGGCAAAAGTGCTTTATTTTACAAAAAAAGTCTATTAACACTATAACATTTAGGTTTGGATCATTCTCTCATAAGAAAATTCAAACTGCATATTAACCATTATTTTAACGCATACATGCAGTTTTTACATGCTTTATGACAATTAGGTGCAAATGAGTCCTTATAGGCAAAATTGCTTTATTTCATAAAGGTAAGTCTATTTACACTATAGCATTCAGGTTTGGATCATTCTCTCATAAGAAAATGCAAACTGCATATTTACCATTTTTTAACGCAGACAAGCAGTTTTTACATGCTTAACGACAATTAGGTGCAAATGAGTCCTTATAGGCAAAATTTCTTTATTTCACAAAGGTAACTCTACTTACACTATAACATTCAGGTTTGGATCAGTCTCTCATAAAAAAATGCAAACTGCATATTTACTATCATTTTCACGCAGACAAGCAGTTTTTACATGCTTCACGACAATTAGGTGCAAATGAGTCCTTATAGGCAAAATTGCTTTATTTTACAAAGGTAAATCTATTTACACTATAACATTCAGGTTTGGATCATTTTCTCAAAAGAAAATGCAAACGGATCATTTCCTATTATTTTTAATCAGACAAGCAGTTTTTACATGCTTTATGACAATTAGGTGCAAATGAGTCCTTATAGGCTAAATTGCTTTATTTCACAAAGGAGGGTTTACTTACACTAAAACATTCAGGTTTGGATCATTCTCTCATAAGAAAAAGCAAACTGCATATTAACCATTATTTTAACGCATACAAGCAGTTTTTACATGCTTTATGACAATTATTTGCAAATGAGTCCTTATAGGCAAAATTGCTTTATTTCATGAAGGTAAGTCTATTTACACTATAACATTCAGGTTTAGATCATTCTCTCATAAGAAAATGGGAACTGCATATTTAACGCAGACAAGCAGTTTTTACATGCTTTACGACAATTAGGTGCAAATGAGTCCTTATTGGCATAATTGCTTTATTTCATGAAGGTAAGTTTAATTACACTAAAACATTCAGGTTTGGATCATTCTCTCATAAGAAATGGCAAACTGCATATTAACCATTATTTTAAAGCATACAAGCAGTTTTTACATGCTTTATGACAATTAGGGGCAAATGAGTCCATATAGGCAAAATTGCTTTATTTCAGTAAGGTAAGTCTATTTACACTATAACATTCAGGTTTGGATCATTCTCTCATAAGAAAATGCGAACTACATATAAACCATTATTTTAACGCAGACAAGCAGTTTTTACATGCTTTACGATGATTAGGTGCAAATGAGTCCTTATAGGCAAAATTGCTTTATTTCATAAAGGTAAGTCTATTTACACTATAACATTCAGGTTTGGATAATTCTCTCATAAGAAAATGCAAACTGCATATTAACCATTATTTTAACGCAGACAAGCATTTTTTACATGCTTCACGACAATTAGGTGCAAATGAGTCCTTATAGGCAAAATTGCTTTATTTCATGAAATTAAGTCTATTTACACTATAACATTCAGGTTTGGATCATTCTCTCATAAGAAAATGCAAACTGCATAATAAACATTATTTTAACGCAGACAAGCAGTTTTTACATGCTTTACGACAGTTAGGTGCAAATGAGTCCTTATAGGCAAAATTGCTTTAATTCATGGAGATAAGTCTATTTACACTATAACATTCAGGTTTGGATCATTCTCTCATAAGAAAATGCAAACTGCATATTAATCATTATTTTTAACGCACACAAGCAGTTTTTACATGCTTTATGACAATTAGGTGCAAATGAGTCCTTATAGGCAAAATTGCTTTATTTCATAAAGGTAAGTCTATTTACACTATAACATTCAGTTTTGGATCATTCTCTCATAATAAAATGCAAACTGCATATTAACCATTCTTTTAACGCAGACAAGCAGTTTTTACATGCTTTACGACAATTAGGTGCAAATGAGTCCTTATAGGCAAAATTGCTTTATTTCACAAAGGTAAGTTTACTTACACTAAAACATTCAGGTTTGGATCATTCTCTCATAAGAAAAAGCAAACTGCATATTAACCATTATTTTAACGCATACAAGCAGTTTTTACATGCTTTATGACAATTAGGTGCAAATGAGTCCTTATAGGCAAAATTGCTTAATTTCATAAAAGTAAGTCTATTTACACTATAACATTTAGGTTTGGATCATTCTCTCATAAGAAAATGCAAACTGCATATTAACCATTATTTTAACGCAGCAAGCAGTTTTTACATGCTTTACGACAGTTAGGTGCAAATGAGTCCTTATAGGCAAAATTGCTTTAATTCATGGAGGTAAGTCTATTTACACTATAACATTCAGGTTTGGATCATTCTCTCATAAGAAAATGCAAACTGCATATTAACCATTATTTTAACGCACACAAGCAGTTTTTACATGCTTTATGACAATTAGGTGCAAATGAGTCCTTACAGGCCAAATTGCTTTATTTCATGAAGGTAAGTCTATTTACACTATAACATTCAGGTTTGGATCATTCTCTCATAAGAAAAAATAAACTGCATATTAACCATTATTTTAACGCAGACAAGCAGTTTTTACATGCTTCACGACAATTGCGTGCAAATGAGTCCTTATAGGCAAAATTGCGTTATTTTACAAAGGTAAGTCTATTTTCACTATAACATTCAGGTTTGGATCGTTCTCTCATAAGAAAATGCAAACTGCATATTAACCATTATTTTAACGCTGACAAGCAGTTTTTACATGCTTTACGACAATTAGGTGCAAATGAGTCCTTATAGGCAAAATTGCATTATTTCATTAAGGTTAGTCTATTTAGACTATAACATTCAGGTTTGGATCATTCTCTCATAAGAAAATGCAAACTGCATATTAACCATTATTTTAACGCTGACAAGCAGTTTTTACATGCTTTACGACAATTAGGTGCAAATGAGTCCTTATAGGCAAAAGTGCTTTATTTCATGAGGGTAAGTCTATTTACACTATAACATTCAGGTTTGGATCATTCTCTCATAAGAAAATGCAAACTGCATATTTACTATCATTTTCACGCAGACAAGCAGTTTTCACATGTTTTACGACAATTAGGTGAAAATAAGTCCTTAAAGGCAAAATTGTTTTATTTCACAAAGGTAAGTCTTCTTTTACTATAACATTAAGGTTTGGATCATTCTCTCATAAGAAAATGCAAACTGCATATTAACCATTATTTTAACGCAGACAAGCAGTTTTTACATGCTTCACGACAATTGCGTGCAAATGAGTCCTTATAGGCAAAATTGCTTTATTTTACAAAGGTAAGTCTATTTACACTATAACATTCAGGTTTGGATCATTCTCTCATAAGAAAATGCAAACTGCATATTAACCAGTATTTTAACGCATACAAGCAGTTTTTAAATGCTTTATGACAATTAGGGGCAAATGAGTCCTTATAGGCAAAATTGCTTTATTTCTGAAGGTAAGTCTATTTACACTATAACATTCAGGTTTGGATCTTTCTCTCATAAGAAAATGCAAACTGCATATTTACTATCATTTTCACGCAGACAAGAGGTTTTCACATGTTTTACGACAATTAGGTGGAAATAAGTCCTTAAAGGCAAAATTGTTTTATTTCACAAAGGTAAATCTACTTTCACTATAACATTCAGGTTTGGATCATTCTCTCATAAGAAAATGCAAACTGCATATTAACCATTATTTTAACGCAGACAAGCAGTTTTTACATGCTTCACGACAATTGCGTGCAAATGAGTCCTTATAGGCAAAATTGCTTTATTTTACAAAGGTAAGTCTATTTACACTATATCATTCAGGTTTGGATCATTCTCTCATAAGAAAATGCAAACTGCATATTAACTATTATTTTAACGCATACAGGCAGTTTTTACATGCTTTATGACAATTAGGTGCAAATGAGTCCTTATAGGCAAAATTGCTTAATTTCATAAAGGTAAGTCTATTTACACTATAACATTTAGGTTTGGATCATTCTCTCATAATAAAAAGCAAACTGCATATTAACCATTCTTTTAACGCAGACAAGCAGTTTTTACATGCTTTACGACAATTAGATGCAAATGAGTCCTTATAGGCAAAATTGCTTTATTTCAAAAAGGTAAGTTTACTTACACTAAAACATTCCGGTTTGGATCATTCTCTCATAAGAAATGGCAAACTGCATATTAACCATTATTTTAAAGCATACAAGCAGTTTTTACATGCTTTATGACAATTAGGGGCAAATGAGTCCATATAGGCAAAATTGCTTTATTTCAGTAAGGTAAGTCTATTTACACTATAACATTCAGGTTTGGATCATTCTCTCATAAGAAAATGCGAACTACATATAAACCATTATTTTAACGCAGACAAGCAGTTTTTACATGCTTTACGATGATTAGGTGCAAATTAGTCCTTATAGGCAAAATTGCTTTATTTCATAAAGGTAAGTCTATTTACACTATAACATTCAGGTTTGGATAATTCTCTCATAAGAAAATGCAAACTGCATATTAACCATTATTTTAACGCAGACAAGCATTTTTTACATGCTTCACGACAATTAGGTGCAAATGAGTCCTTATAGGCAAAATTGCTTTATTTCATTAAATTAAGTCTATTTACACTATAACATTCAGGTTTGGATCATTCTCTTATAAGAAAATGCAAACTGCATAATAAACATTATTTTAACGCAGACAAGCAGTTTTTACATGCTTCACGAAAATTAGGTGCAAATGAGTCCTTATAGGCAAAATTGCTTTATTTCATGAAGGTAAGTCTATTTACACTATAACATTCAGGTTTGGATCATTCTCTCATAAGAAAATGCAAACTGCATATTAACCATTATTTTAACGCATACATGCAGTTTTTACATGCTTTATGACAATTAGGTGCAAATGAGTCCTAATAGGCAAAATAGCTTTATTTCATGAAGGTAGGTCTACTTACACTATAACATTCAGGTTTGGATCATTCTCTCATAAGAAAATGCAAACTGCATATTAATAATTATTTTAACGCATACAAGCAGTTTTTATATGCTTTATGACATTTAGGTGCAAATGAGTCCTTATAGGCAAAATTGCTTTATTTCATGAAGGTAAGTCTATTTACACTATAACATTCAGGTTTAGATCATTCTCTCATAAGAAAATGCGAACTGCATATTAATCATTATTTTAACGCAGACAAGCAGTTTTTACATGCTTTACGTCAATTACGTGCAAATGAGTCCTTATAGGCAAAAGTGCTTTATTTTACAAAAAAAGTCTATTAACACTATAACATTTAGGTTTGGATCATTCTCTCATAAGAAAATTCAAACTGCATATTAACCATTATTTTAACGCATACATGCAGTTTTTACATGCTTTATGACAATTAGGTGCAAATGAGTCCTTATAGGCAAAATTGCTTTATTTCATAAAGGTAAGTCTATTTACACTATAGCATTCAGGTTTGGATCATTCTCTCATAAGAAAAAGCAAACTGCATATTAACCATTATTTTAACGCATACACGCAGTTTTTACATGCTTTATGACAATTAGGGGCAAATGAGTCTTTATAGGCAAAATTGCTTTATTTCATGAAGGTAGGTCTATTTACACTATAACATTCAGGTTTAGATCATTCTCTCATAAGAAAATGCGAACTGCATATTAATCATTATTTTAACGCAGACAAGCAGTTTTTACATGCTTTACGTCAATTACGTGCAAATGAGTCCTTATAGGCAAAATTGCTTTATTTCACAAAGGTAAGTTTAATTACACTAAAACATTCAGGTTTGAATCATTCTCTCATAAGAAAAAGCAAACTGCATATTAACCATTATTTTAACGCATACAAGCAGTTTTTACATGCTTTATGACAATTAGGGGCAAATGAGTCCTTATAGGCAAAATTGCTTTATTTCATGAAGGTAGGTCTATTTACACTATAACATTCAGGTTTAGATCATTCTCTCATAAGAAAATGCAAACTGCATATTAACCATTATTTTAACGCATACAAGCAGTTTTTACATGCTTTACGTCAATTACGTGCAAATGAGTCCTTATAGGCAAAAGTGCTTTATTTTACAAAAAAAGTCTATTAACACTATAACATTTAGGTTTGGATCATTCTCTCATAAGAAAATTCAAACTGCATATTAACCATTATTTTAACGCATACATGCAGTTTTTACATGCTTTATGACAATTAGGTGCAAATGAGTCCTTATAGGCAAAATTGCTTTATTTCATAAAGGTAAGTCTATTTACACTATAGCATTCAGGTTTGGATCATTCTCTCATAAGAAAATGCAAACTGCATATTTACCATTTTTTAACGCAGACAAGCAGTTTTTACATGCTTAACGACAATTAGGTGCAAATGAGTCCTTATAGGCAAAATTTCTTTATTTCACAAAGGTAACTCTACTTACACTATAACATTCAGGTTTGGATCAGTCTCTCATAAAAAAATGCAAACTGCATATTTACTATCATTTTCACGCAGACAAGCAGTTTTTACATGCTTCACGACAATTAGGTGCAAATGAGTCCTTATAGGCAAAATTGCTTTATTTTACAAAGGTAAATCTATTTACACTATAACATTCAGGTTTGGATCATTTTCTCAAAAGAAAATGCAAACGGATCATTTCCTATTATTTTTAATCAGACAAGCAGTTTTTACATGCTTTATGACAATTAGGTGCAAATGAGTCCTTATAGGCTAAATTGCTTTATTTCACAAAGGAGGGTTTACTTACACTAAAACATTCAGGTTTGGATCATTCTCTCATAAGAAAAAGCAAACTGCATATTAACCATTATTTTAACGCATACAAGCAGTTTTTACATGCTTTATGACAATTATTTGCAAATGAGTCCTTATAGGCAAAATTGCTTTATTTCATGAAGGTAAGTCTATTTACACTATAACATTCAGGTTTAGATCATTCTCTCATAAGAAAATGGGAGCTGCATATTTAACGCAGACAAGCAGTTTTTACATGCTTTACGACAATTAGGTGCAAATGAGTCCTTATTGGCATAATTGCTTTATTTCATGAAGGTAAGTTTAATTACACTAAAACATTCAGGTTTGGATCATTCTCTCATAAGAAATGGCAAACTGCATATTAACCATTATTTTAAAGCATACAAGCAGTTTTTACATGCTTTATGACAATTAGGGGCAAATGAGTCCATATAGGCAAAATTGCTTTATTTCAGTAAGGTAAGTCTATTTACACTATAACATTCAGGTTTGGATCATTCTCTCATAAGAAAATGCGAACTACATATAAACCATTATTTTAACGCAGACAAGCAGTTTTTACATGCTTTACGATGATTAGGTGCAAATGAGTCCTTATAGGCAAAATTGCTTTATTTCATAAAGGTAAGTCTATTTACACTATAACATTCAGGTTTGGATAATTCTCTCATAAGAAAATGCAAACTGCATATTAACCATTATTTTAACGCAGACAAGCATTTTTTACATGCTTCACGACAATTAGGTGCAAATGAGTCCTTATAGGCAAAATTGCTTTATTTCATGAAATTAAGTCTATTTACACTATAACATTCAGGTTTGGATCATTCTCTCATAAGAAAATGCAAACTGCATATTAACCATTATTTTAACGCAGCAAGCAGTTTTTACATGCTTTACGACAGTTAGGTGCAAATGAGTCCTTATAGGCAAAATTGCTTTAATTCATGGAGATAAGTCTATTTACACTATAACATTCAGGTTTGGATCATTCTCTCATAAGAAATGGCAAACTGCATATTAACCATTATTTTAAAGCATACAAGCAGTTTTTACATGCTTTATGACAATTAGGGGCAAATGAGTCCATATAGGCAAAATTGCTTTATTTCAGTAAGGTAAGTCTATTTACACTATAACATTCAGGTTTGGATCATTCTCTCATAAGAAAATGCGAACTACATATAAACCATTATTTTAACGCAGACAAGCAGTTTTTACATGCTTTACGATGATTAGGTGCAAATGAGTCCTTATAGGCAAAATTGCTTTATTTCATAAAGGTAAGTCTATTTACACTATAACATTCAGGTTTGGATAATTCTCTCATAAGAAAATGCAAACTGCATAATAAACATTATTTTAACGCAGACAAGCAGTTTTTACATGCTTCACGAAAATTAGGTGCATAAGAGTCCTTATAGGCAAAATTGCTTTATTTCATGAAGGTAAGTCTATTTACACTATAACATTCAGGTTTGGATCATTCTCTCATAAGAAAATGCAAACTGCATATTAACCATTATTTTAACGCAGCAAGCAGTTTTTACATGCTTTACGACAGTTAGGTGCAAATGAGTCCTTATAGGCAAAATTGCTTTAATTCATGGAGATAAGTCTATTTACACTATAACATTCAGGTTTGGATCATTCTCTCATAAGAAAATGCAAACTGCATATTAATCATTATTTTAACGCACACAAGCAGTTTTTACATGCTTTATGACAATTAGGTGCAAATGAGTCCTTATAGGCAAAATTGCTTTATTTCATAAAGGTAAGTCTATTTACACTATAACATTCAGTTTTGGATCATTCTCTCATAATAAAATGCAAACTGCATATTAACCATTCTTTTAACGCAGACAAGCAGTTTTTACATGCTTTACGACAATTAGGTGCAAATGAGTCCTTATAGGCAAAATTGCTTTATTTCACAAAGGTAAGTTTACTTACACTAAAACATTCAGGTTTGGATCATTCTCTCATAAGAAAAAGCAAACTGCATATTAACCATTATTTTAACGCATACAAGCAGTTTTTACATGCTTTATGACAATTAGGTGCAAATGAGTCCTTATAGGCAAAATTGCTTAATTTCATAAAAGTAAGTCTATTTACACTATAACATTTAGGTTTGGATCATTCTCTCATAAGAAAATGCAAACTGCATATTAACCATTATTTTAACGCAGCAAGCAGTTTTTACATGCTTTACGACAGTTAGGTGCAAATGAGTCCTTATAGGCAAAATTGCTTTAATTCATGGAGGTAAGTCTATTTACACTATAACCTTCAGGTTTGGATCATTCTCTCATAAGAAAATGCAAACTGCATATTAACCATTATTTTAACGCACACAAGCAGTTTTTACATGCTTTATGACAATTAGGTGCAAATGAGTCCTTACAGGCCAAATTGCTTTATTTCATGAAGGTAAGTCTATTTACACTATAACATTCAGGTTTGGATCATTCTCTCATAAGAAAAAATAAACTGCATATTAACCATTATTTTAACGCAGACAAGCAGTTTTTACATGCTTCACGACAATTGCGTGCAAATGAGTCCTTATAGGCAAAATTGCGTTATTTTACAAAGGTAAGTCTATTTTCACTATAACATTCAGGTTTGGATCGTTCTCTCATAAGAAAATGCAAACTGCATATTAACCATTATTTTAACGCTGACAAGCAGTTTTTACATGCTTTACGACAATTAGGTGCAAATGAGTCCTTATAGGCAAAATTGCTTTATTTCATTAAGGTTAGTCTATTTAGACTATAACATTCAGGTTTGGATCATTCTCTCATAAGAAAATGCAAACTGCATATTAACCATTATTTTAACGCTGACAAGCAGTTTTTACATGCTTTACGACAATTAGGTGCAAATGAGTCCTTATAGGCAAAAGTGCTTTATTTCATGAGGGTAAGTCTATTTACACTATAACATTCAGGTTTGGATCATTCTCTCATAAGAAAATGCAAACTGCATATTTACTATCATTTTCACGCAGACAAGCAGTTTTCACATGTTTTACGACAATTAGGTGAAAATAAGTCCTTAAAGGCAAAATTGTTTTATTTCACAAAGGTAAGTCTTCTTTTACTATAACATTAAGGTTTGGATCATTCTCTCATAAGAAAATGCAAACTGCATATTAACCATTATTTTAACGCAGACAAGCAGTTTTTACATGCTTCACGACAATTGCGTGCAAATGAGTCCTTATAGGCAAATTGCTTTATTTTACAAAGGTCAGTCTATTTACACTATAACATTCAGGTTTGGATCATTCTCTCATAAGAAAATGCAAACTGCATATTAACCGGTATTTTAACGCATACAAGCAGTTTTTAAATGCTTTATGACAATTAGGGGCAAATGAGTCCTTATAGGCAAAATTGCTTTATTTCTGAAGGTAAGTCTATTTACACTATAACATTCAGGTTTGGATCTTTCTCTCATAAGAAAATGCAAACTGCATATTTACTATCATTTTCACGCAGACAAGAGGTTTTCACATGTTTTACGACAATTAGGTGGAAATAAGTCCTTAAAGGCAAAATTGTTTTATTTCACAAAGGTAAATCTACTTTCACTATAACATTCAGGTTTGGATCATTCTCTCATAAGAAAATGCAAACTGCATATTAACCATTATTTTAACGCAGACAAGCAGTTTTTACATGCTTCACGACAATTGCGTGCAAATGAGTCCTTATAGGCAAAATTGCTTTATTTTACAAAGGTAAGTCTATTTACACTATAACATTCAGGTTTGGATCATTCTCTCATAAGAAAATGCAAACTGCATATTAACCATTATTTTAACGCATACAAGCAGTTTTTAAATGCTTTATGACAATTAGGGGCAAATGAGTCCTTATAGGCAAAATTGCTTTATTTCATGAAGGTAAGTCTATTTACACTATAACATTCAGGTTTGGATCATTCTCTCATAAGAAAATGCAAACTGCATATTAACCATTATTTTAACGCATACATGCAGTTTTTACATGCTTTATGACAATTAGGTGCAAATGAGTCCTAATAGGCAAAATAGCTTTATTTCATGAAGGTAGGTCTACTTACACTATAACATTCAGGTTTGGATCATTCTCTCATAAGAAAATGCAAACTGCATATTAATAATTATTTTAACGCATACAAGCAGTTTT
This sequence comes from Xanthostigma xanthostigma, assembly GCA_963575645.1. Lineage (NCBI taxonomy): Eukaryota > Metazoa > Arthropoda > Insecta > Raphidioptera > Raphidiidae > Xanthostigma > Xanthostigma xanthostigma. The sequence goes on from OY754467.1 coordinate 25,222,431, forward strand.
TATATGCTTTATGACATTTAGGTGCAAATGAGTCCTTATAGGCAAAATTGATTTACTTAATGAAGGTAAGTCTACTTACACTATAACATTCAGGTTTGGATCATTTTCTCAAAAGATAATGCAAACTGATCATTTCCTATTATTTTCACGCAGACAAGCAGTATTTAAATGCTTTATGACAATTAGGTGCAAATGTGTCCTTATAGGCAAAATTGCTTTATTTCATGAAGGTAAGTCTACTTACACTAAAACATTCAGGTTTGGATAATTCTCTCATAAGAAAATGCAAACTGCATATTAACCATCATTTAAACGCAGACAAGCAGTTTTTACATGCTTCACGACAATTAGGTGCAATTAATGAGGCCTTATAGGCAAAATTGCTTTATTTTACAAAGGTAAGTCTACTTACACTATAACATTCAGGTTTGGATCATTCTCTCATAAGTAAATGCAAACTGCATATTTACCATTATTTTAACGCAGACAAGCAGTTTTCACATAATTAACGACAATTAGGTAGAAATGAGTCCTTATAGGCAAAATTTCTTTATTTCACAAAGGTAAGTTTAATTACACTAAAACATTCAGGTTTGAATCATTCTCTCATAAGAAAAAGCAAACTACATATTAACCTCTATTTTAACGCATACAAGCAGTTTTTACATGCTTCACGACAATTAGGTGCAAATGAGTCCTTATAGGCAAAATTGCTTTATTTTACAAAGGTAAATCTATTTACACTATAACATTCAGGTTTGGATCATTTTCTCAAAAGAAAATGCAAACTGATCATTTCCTATTATTTTTAATCAGACAAGCAGTTTTTACATGCTTTATGACAATTAGGTGCAAATGAGTCCTTATAGGCTAAATTGCTTTATTTCACAAAGGTAAGTTTACTTACACTAAAACATTCAGGTTTGGATCATTCTCTCATAAGAAAAAGCAAACTGCATATTAACCATTATTTGAACGCATACAAGCAGTTTTTACATGCTTTATGACAATTATTTGCAAATGAGTCCTTATAGGCAAAATTGCTTTATTTCATGAAGGTAAGTCTATTTACACTATAACATTCAGGTTTAGATCATTCTCTCATAAGAAAATGCGAACTGCATATTAATCATTATTTTAACGCAGACAAGCAGTTTTTACATGCTTTACGTCAATTACGTGCAAATGAGTCCTTATAGGCAAAAGTGCTTTATTTTACAAAAAAAGTCTATTAACACTATAACATTTAGGTTTGGATCATTCTCTCATAAGAAAATTCAAACTGCATATTAACCATTATTTTAACGCATACATGCAGTTTTTACATGCTTTATGACAATTAGGTGCAAATGAGTCCTTATAAACAAAATTGCTTTATTTCATAAAGGTAAGTCTATTTACACTATAGCATTCAGGTTTGGATCATTCTCTCATAAGAAAAAGCAAACTGCATATTAACCATTATTTTAACGCATACAAGCAGTTTTTACATGCTTTATGACAATTAGGGGCAAATGAGTCTTTATAGGCAAAATTGCTTTATTTCATGAAGGTAGGTCTATTTACACTATAACATTCAGGTTTAGATCATTCTCTCATAAGAAAATGCGAACTGCATATTAATCTTTATTTTAACGCAGACAAGCAGTTTTTACATGCTTTACGTCAATTACGTGCAAATGAGTCCTTATAGGCAAAATTGCTTTATTTCACAAAGGTAAGTTTAATTACACTAAAACATTCAGGTTTGAATCATTCTCTCATAAGAAAAAGCAAACTGCATATTAACCATTATTTTAACGCATACAAGCAGTTTTTACATGCTTTATGACAATTAGGGGCAAATGAGTCTTTATAGGCAAAATTGCTTTATTTCATGAAGGTAGGTCTATTTACACTATAACATTCAGGTTTAGATCATTCTCTCATAAGAAAATGCAAACTGCATATTAACCATTATTTTAACGCATACAAGCAGTTTTTACATGCTTTACGTCAATTACGTGCAAATGAGTCCTTATAGGCAAAAGTGCTTTATTTTACAAAAAAAGTCTATTAACACTATAACATTTAGGTTTGGATCATTCTCTCATAAGAAAATTCAAACTGCATATTAACCATTATTTTAACGCATACATGCAGTTTTTACATGCTTTATGACAATTAGGTGCAAATGAGTCCTTATAGGCAAAATTGCTTTATTTCATAAAGGTAAGTCTATTTACACTATAGCATTCAGGTTTGGATCATTCTCTCATAAGAAAATGCAAACTGCATATTTACCATTTTTTAACGCAGACAAGCAGTTTTTACATGCTTAACGACAATTAGGTGCAAATGAGTCCTTATAGGCAAAATTTCTTTATTTCACAAAGGTAACTCTACTTACACTATAACATTCAGGTTTGGATCAGTCTCTCATAAAAAAATGCAAACTGCATATTTACTATCATTTTCACGCAGACAAGCAGTTTTTACATGCTTCACGACAATTAGGTGCAAATGAGTCCTTATAGGCAAAATTGCTTTATTTTACAAAGGTAAATCTATTTACACTATAACATTCAGGTTTGGATCATTTTCTCAAAAGAAAATGCAAACGGATCATTTCCTATTATTTTTAATCAGACAAGCAGTTTTTACATGCTTTATGACAATTAGGTGCAAATGAGTCCTTATAGGCTAAATTGCTTTATTTCACAAAGGAGGGTTTACTTACACTAAAACATTCAGGTTTGGATCATTCTCTCATAAGAAAAAGCAAACTGCATATTAACCATTATTTTAACGCATACAAGCAGTTTTTACATGCTTTATGACAATTATTTGCAAATGAGTCCTTATAGGCAAAATTGCTTTATTTCATGAAGGTAAGTCTATTTACACTATAACATTCAGGTTTAGATCATTCTCTCATAAGAAAATGGGAACTGCATATTTAACGCAGACAAGCAGTTTTTACATGCTTTACGACAATTAGGTGCAAATGAGTCCTTATTGGCATAATTGCTTTATTTCATGAAGGTAAGTTTAATTACACTAAAACATTCAGGTTTGGATCATTCTCTCATAAGAAATGGCAAACTGCATATTAACCATTATTTTAAAGCATACAAGCAGTTTTTACATGCTTTATGACAATTAGGGGCAAATGAGTCCATATAGGCAAAATTGCTTTATTTCAGTAAGGTAAGTCTATTTACACTATAACATTCAGGTTTGGATCATTCTCTCATAAGAAAATGCGAACTACATATAAACCATTATTTTAACGCAGACAAGCAGTTTTTACATGCTTTACGATGATTAGGTGCAAATGAGTCCTTATAGGCAAAATTGCTTTATTTCATAAAGGTAAGTCTATTTACACTATAACATTCAGGTTTGGATAATTCTCTCATAAGAAAATGCAAACTGCATATTAACCATTATTTTAACGCAGACAAGCATTTTTTACATGCTTCACGACAATTAGGTGCAAATGAGTCCTTATAGGCAAAATTGCTTTATTTCATGAAATTAAGTCTATTTACACTATAACATTCAGGTTTGGATCATTCTCTCATAAGAAAATGCAAACTGCATAATAAACATTATTTTAACGCAGACAAGCAGTTTTTACATGCTTCACGAAAATTAGGTGCATAAGAGTCCTTATAGGCAAAATTGCTTTATTTCATGAAGGTAAGTCTATTTACACTATAACATTCAGGTTTGGATCATTCTCTCATAAGAAAATGCAAACTGCATATTAACCATTATTTTAACGCAGCAAGCAGTTTTTACATGCTTTACGACAGTTAGGTGCAAATGAGTCCTTATAGGCAAAATTGCTTTAATTCATGGAGATAAGTCTATTTACACTATAACATTCAGGTTTGGATCATTCTCTCATAAGAAAATGCAAACTGCATATTAATCATTATTTTAACGCACACAAGCAGTTTTTACATGCTTTATGACAATTAGGTGCAAATGAGTCCTTATAGGCAAAATTGCTTTATTTCATAAAGGTAAGTCTATTTACACTATAACATTCAGTTTTGGATCATTCTCTCATAATAAAATGCAAACTGCATATTAACCATTCTTTTAACGCAGACAAGCAGTTTTTACATGCTTTACGACAATTAGGTGCAAATGAGTCCTTATAGGCAAAATTGCTTTATTTCACAAAGGTAAGTTTACTTACACTAAAACATTCAGGTTTGGATCATTCTCTCATAAGAAAAAGCAAACTGCATATTAACCATTATTTTAACGCATACAAGCAGTTTTTACATGCTGTATGACAATTAGGTGCAAATGAGTCCTTATAGGCAAAATTGCTTAATTTCATAAAAGTAAGTCTATTTACACTATAACATTTAGGTTTGGATCATTCTCTCATAAGAAAATGCAAACTGCATATTAACCATTATTTTAACGCACACAAGCAGTTTTTACATGCTTTATGACAATTAGGTGCAAATGAGTCCTTACAGGCCAAATTGCTTTATTTCATGAAGGTAAGTCTATTTACACTATAACATTCAGGTTTGGATCATTCTCTCATAAGAAAAAATAAACTGCATATTAACCATTATTTTAACGCAGACAAGCAGTTTTTACAAGCTTCACGACAATTGCGTGCAAATGAGTCCTTATAGGCAAAATTGCGTTATTTTACAAAGGTAAGTCTATTTTCACTATAACATTCAGGTTTGGATCGTTCTCTCATAAGAAAATGCAAACTGCATATTAACCATTATTTTAACGCTGACAAGCAGTTTTTACATGCTTTACGACAATTAGGTGCAAATGAGTCCTTATAGGCAAAATTGCTTTATTTCATTAAGGTTAGTCTATTTAGACTATAACATTCAGGTTTGGATCATTCTCTCATAAGAAAATGCAAACTGCATATTTACTATCATTTTCACGCAGACAAGCAGTTTTCACATGTTTTACGACAATTAGGTGAAAATAAGTCCTTAAAGGCAAAATTGTTTTATTTCACAAAGGTAAGTCTTCTTTTACTATAACATTAAGGTTTGGATCATTCTCTCATAAGAAAATGCAAACTGCATATTAACCATTATTTTAACGCAGACAAGCAGTTTTTACATGCTTCACGACAATTGCGTGCAAATGAGTCCTTATAGGCAAAATTGCTTTATTTTACAAAGGTAAGTCTATTTACACTATAACATTCAGGTTTGGATCATTCTCTCATAAGAAAATGCAAACTGCATATTAACCAGTATTTTAACGCATACAAGCAGTTTTTAAATGCTTTATGACAATTAGGGGCAAATGAGTCCTTATAGGCAAAATTGCTTTATTTCTGAAGGTAAGTCTATTTACACTATAACATTCAGGTTTGGATCTTTCTCTCATAAGAAAATGCAAACTGCATATTTACTATCATTTTCACGCAGACAAGAGGTTTTCACATGTTTTACGACAATTAGGTGAAAATAAGTCCTTAAAGGCAAAATTGTTTTATTTCACAAAGGTAAATCTACTTTCACTATAACATTCAGGTTTGGATCATTCTCTCATAAGAAAATGCAAACTGCATATTAACCATTATTTTAACGCAGACAAGCAGTTTTTACATGCTTCACGACAATTGCGTGCAAATGAGTCCTTATAGACAAAATTGCTTTATTTTACAAAGGTAAGTCTATTTACACTATAACATTCAGGTTTGGATCATTCTCTCATAAGAAAATGCAAACTGCATATTAACCATTATTTTAACGCATACAAGCAGTTTTTAAATGCTTTATGACAATTAGGGGCAAATGAGTCCTTATAGGCAAAATTGCTTTATTTCATGAAGGTAAGTCTATTTACACTATAACATTTAGGTTTGGATCTTTCTCTCATAAGAAAATGCAAACTGCATATTTACTATCATTTTCACGCAGACAAGCAGTTTTCACATGTTTTACGACAATTAGGTGGAAATAAGTCCTTAAAGGCAAAATTGTTTTATTTCACAAAGGTAAATCTACTTTCACTATAACATTCAGGTTTGGATCATTCTCTCATAAGAAAATGCAAACTGCATATTAACCATTATTTTAACGCAGACAAGCAGTTTTTACATGCTTCACGACAATTGCGTGCAAATGAGTCCTTATAGGCAAAATTGCTTTATTTTACAAAGGTAAGTCTATTTACACTATTACATTCAGGTTTTGATCATTCTCTCATAAGAAAATGCAAACTGCATATTGACCATTATTTTAACGCATACAAGCAGTTTTTACATGCTTTATGACAATTAGGGGCAAATGAGTCCTTATAGGCAAAATTGCTTTATTTCATGAAAGGTAAGTCTATTTACACTATAACATTCAGGTTTGGATCTTTATCTCATAAGAAAATGCAAACTGCATATTAACCATTATTTAAACGCAGACAAGCAGTTTTTACATGCTTTACGACAGTTAGGTGCAAATGAGTCTTTATAGGCAAAATTGCTTTATTTCATGAGGGTAAGACTATTTGCACTATAACATTCAGGTTTGGATCATTCTCTCATAAGAAAATGCAAACTGCATATTTACTATCATTTTCACGCAGACAAGCAGTTTTTACATGCTTTACGACAATTAGGTGCAAATGAGTCCTTATAGGCGAAATTGCTTTATTTCATGAGGGTAAGTCTATTTACACTATAACATTCAGGTTTGGATCATTCTCTCATAAGAAAATGCATACTGCATATTAACCATTATTTTAACGCAGACAAGCAGTTTTTACATGCTTCACGACAATTGCGTGCAAATGAGTCCTTATAGGCAAAATTGCTTTATTTTACAAAGGTAAGTCTATTTTCACTATAACATTCAGGTTTGGATCATTCTCTCATAAGAAAATGCAAACTGCATATTATACATTATTTTTACGCATACAAGCAGTTTTTACATGCTTTATGACAATTAGGGGCAAATGAGTCTTTATAGGCAAATGTGCTTTATTTTACAAAGGTAAGTTTACTTAAACTATAACATTCAGGTTTAGATCATTCTCTTATAAGAAAATGCAAACTGCATATTAACCTATATTTTAACGCATACAAGCAGTTTTTACAAGCTTTATGACAATTAGGTGCAAATGACTCCTTATAGGCAAAATTGCTTTATTTCAAGAGGGTAAGACTATTTACACTATAACATTCAGGTTTGGATCATTCTCTCATAAGAAAATGCAAACTGCATATTTACTATCATTTTAACGCATACAAGCAGTTTTTACATGCTTTATGACAATTAGGTGCAAATGAGTCTTTATAGGCAAAATTGCTGTATTTCATGGGGGTAAGTCTATTTACACTATAACATTCAGGTTTGGATCATTCTCTTATAAGAAAATGCATACTGCATATTAAACATTATTTTAACGCAGACAAGCAGTTTTTACATGCTTCACGACAATTGCGTGCAAATGAGTCCTTATAGGCAAAATTGCTTTATTTTACAAAGGTAAGTCTATTTTCACTATAACATTCAGGTTTGGATCATTCTCTCATAAGAAAATGCAAACTGCATATTATACATTATTTTAACGCAGACAAGCAGTTTTTACATGCTTTATGACAATTAGGGGCAAATGAGTCCTTATAGGCAAAATTGCTTTATTTCATGAAGGTAAGTCTATTTACACTATAACATTCAGGTTTGGATCATTCTCTCATAAGAAAATGCAAACTGCATATTAACCATTATTTAAACGCAGACAAGCAGTTTTTACATGCTTTACGACAATTAGGTGCAAATGAGTCTTTATAGGCAAAATTGCTTTATTTCATGAGGGTAAGTCTATTTACACTATAATATTCAGGTTTGGATCATTCTCTCATAATAAAATGCAAACTGCATATTTACTATCATTTTCACGCAGACAAGCAGTTTTTACATGCTTCACGACAATTTCGTGCAAATGAGTCCTTATAGGCAAAATTGCTTTATTTTACAAAGGTAAGTTTTTTTAAACTATAACATTAAGGTTTAGATCATTCTCTCATAAGAAAATGCAAACTGCATATTAACTATTATTTAACGCATACAAGCAGTTTTTACAAGCTTTATGACAATTAGGTGCAAATGAGTCCTTACAGGCAAAATTGCTTTATTTCATGATGGTAAGTCTATTTACACTATAATATTCAGGTTTGGATCATTATCTCATAAGAAAATGCAAACTGCATATTAACCACTATTTTAACGCATACAAGCAGTTTTTACATGCTTTATGACAATTAGGGGCAAATGAGTCCTTACAGGCAAAATTGCTTTATTTCATGATGGTAAGTCTATTTACACTATAATATTCAGGTTTGGATCATTATCTCATAAGAAAATGCAAACTGCATATTAACCACTATTTTAACGCATACAAGCAGTTTTTACATGCTTTATGACAATTAGGGGCAAATGAGTCCTTATAGGCAAAATTGCTTTATTTTACAAAGGTAAGTTTACTTAAACTATAACATTCAGGTTTAGAATTGAAGGAGATTTATTTGGTTGAGGAACAATTTAAAATAAGCTTTACCAGTGTATCGCTTGTGGCCAACGTTTCGAAAAATATATTTTCATCATCAAAAATTGCTTTATTTCATGAGGGTAAGTCTATTTACACTATAACATTCAGGTTTGGATCATTCTCTCATAAGAAAATGCAAACTGCATATTTACTATCATTTTCACGCAGACAAGCAGTTTTTACATGCTTCACGACAATTGCGTGCAAATGAGTCCTTATAGGCAAAATTGCTTTATTTTACAAAGGTAAGTCTATTTACACTATAACATTCAGGTTTGGATCATTCTCTCATAAGAAAGAATAAACTGCATATTTACTATCATTTTAACGCATACAAGCAGTTTTTACATGCTTTATGACAATTAAGTGCAAATGAGTCTTTATAGGCAAAATTGCTTTATTTCATGAAGGTAAGTCTATTTACACTATAACATTCAGGTTTGGATCATTCTCTCATAAGAAAATGCAAACTGCATATTAACAATTATTTTAACGCTGACAAGCAGTTTTTACATGCTTTACGACAATTAGGTGCAAATGAGTCCTTATAGGCAAAAGTGCTTTATTTCATGAGGGTAAGTCTATTTACACTATAACATTCAGTTTTGGATCATTCTCTCATAAGAAAATGCAAACTGCATATTTACTATCATTTTCACGCAGACAAGCAGTTTTCACATGTTTTACGACAATTAGGTGGAAATAAGTCCCTAAAGGCAAAGTTGTTTTATTTCACAAAGGTTAGTCTACTTTCACTATAACATTCAGGTTTGGATCATTTTCTCATAAGAAAATGCAAACTGCATATTAACCATTATTTTAACGCAGACAAGCAGTTTTTACATGCTTCACGACAATTAGGTGCAAATGAGTCTTTATAGGCAAAATTGCTTTATTTCATGAGGGTAAGTCTATTTACACTATAACATTCAGGTTTGGATCATTCTCTCATAAGAAAATGCAAACTGCATATTAACCCATATTTTAACGCATACAAGCAGTTTTTTCATGCTTTACGACAATTAGGTGCAAATGAGTCTTTATAGGCAAAATTGCTTTATTTCATGAGGGTAAGTCTATTTACACTATAACATTCAGGTTTGGATCATTCTCTCATAAGAAAATGCAAACTGCATATTAACCATTATTTAAACGCAGACAAGCAGTTTTTACATGCTTTACGACAAATAGATGCAAATGAGTCTTTATAGGCAAAATTGCTTTATTTCATGAGGGTAAGTCTATTTACACAATAACATTGAGGTTTGGATCATTCTCTCATAAGAAAATGCAAACTGCATATTAACCATTATTTTAACGCAGACAAGCAGTTTTTACATGCTTCACGACAATTGCGTGCAAATGAGTCCTTATAGGCAAAATTGCTTTATTTTACAAAGGTAAGTCTATTTTCACTATAACATTCAGGTTTGGATCATTCCCTCATAAGAAAATGCAAACTGCATATTAACCATTATTTTAACGCATACAAGCAGTTTTTACATGCTTTATGACAATTAGGGGCAAATGAGTCCTTATAGGCAAAATTGCTTTATTTCATTAAGGTTAGTCTATTTAGACTATAACATTCAGGTTTGGATCATTCTCTCATAAGAAAATGCAAACTGCATATTAACCATTATTTTAACGCTGACAAGCAGTTTTTACATGCTTTACGACAATTAGGTGCAAATGAGTCCTTATAGGCAAAAGTGCTTTATTTCATGAGGGTAAGTCTATTTACACTATAACATTCAGGTTTGGATCATTCTCTCATAAGAAAATGCAAACTGCATATTTACTATCATTTTCACGCAGACAAGCAGTTTTCACATGTTTTACGACAATTAGGTGAAAATAAGTCCTTAAAGGCAAAATTGTTTTATTTCACAAAGGTAAGTCTACTTTCGCTATAACATTAAGGTTTGGATCATTCTCTCATAAGAAAATGCAAACTGCATATTAACCATTATTTTAACGCAGACAAGCAGTTTTTACTTGCTTCACGACAATTGCGTGCAAATGAGTCCTTATAGGCAAAATTGCTTTATTTTACAAAGGTAAGTCTATTTACACTATAACATTCAGGTTTGGATCATTCTCTCATAAGAAAATGCAAAATGCATATTAACCGTTATTTTAACGCATACAAGCAGTTTTTAAATGCTTTATGACAATTAGGGGCAAATGAGTCCTTATAGGCAAAATTGCTTTATTTCATGAAAGGTAAGTCTATTTACACTATAACATTCAGGTTTGGATCTTTATCTCATAAGAAAATGCAAACTGCATATTAACCATTATTTAAACGCAGACAAGCAGTTTTTACATGCTTTACGACAATTAGGTGCAAATGAGTCTTTATAGGCAAAATTGCTTTATTTCATGAGGGTAAGACTATTTGCACTATAAGGCCTAGTTTATATGAGAGGCGTTCAACGCGCGTTGGCCCAACGCGCGTTTACAGTTTCTGAACAATTGTATAGGACTGTTTATATGATAACGCGCGTTCAACGCGCCACCAACGCGCGTTATCATATAAACAGTCCTATACAATTGTATAGAAACTGTAAACGCGCGTTGGGCCAACGCGCGTTGAACGCCTCTCATATAAACTAGGCCTTACATTCAGGTTTGGATCATTCTCTCATAAGAAAATGCAAACTGCATATTTACTATCATTTTCACGCAGACAAGCAGTTTTTACATGCTTTACGACAATTAGGTGCAAATGAGTCCTTATAGGCGAAATTGCTTTATTTCATGAGGGTAAGTCTATTTACACTATAACATTCAGGTTTGGATCATTCTCTCATAAGAAAATGCAAACTGCATATTAACTATTATTTTAACGCATACAAGCAGTTTTTACAAGCTTTATGACAATTAGGTGCAGATGAGTCCTTATAGGCAAAATTGCTTTATTTTATGAGGGTTAGTCTATTTACACTATAACATTTAGGTTTGGATCATTCTCTCACAAGAAAATGCAAACTGCATATTTACTATCATTTTAACGCATACAAGCAGTTTTTACATGCTTTATGACAATTAGGTGCAAATGTGTCCTTATAGGCAAAATTGCTTTATTTTACAAAGGTAAGTCTATTTACACTATACCATTCAGGTTTGGATCATTCTCTCATAAGAAAATGCAAACTGCATATTAACCATTATTTTAACGCATACAAGCAGTTTTTACATGCTTTATGACAATTAGGTGCAAATGAGTCCTTATAGGCAAAATTGCTTTATTTCATGAGGGTAAGTCTATTTACACTATACATTCAGGTTTGGATCATTCTCTCATAAGAAAATGCAAATTGCATATTAACCCTTATTTTAACGCATACAAGCAGTTTTTACATGCCTTATGACAATTAGGGGCAAATGAGTCCTTATAGGCAAAATTGCTTTATTTCATGAAGGTTAGTCTATTTACACTATAACATTCAGGTTTGGATTATTCTCTCATAAGAAAATGCAAACTGCATAATAACCCTTATATTAACGCAGACAAGCAGTTTTTACATGCTTCACGACAATTGCGTGCAAACGAGTCCTTATAGGCAAAATTGCTTTATTTTACAAAGGTAAGTCTATTTACACTATAACATTCAGGTTTGGATCATTCTCTCATAAGAAAATGCAAACTGCATATTAACCATTATTTAAACGCAGACAAGCGGTTTTTACATGCTTTACGACAATTAGGTGCAAATGAGTCTTTATAGGCAAAATTGCTTTATTTCATGAGGGTAAGTCTATTTACACTATAACATGCAGGTTTGGATCATTCTCTCATAAGAAAATGCAAACTGCATATTTACTGTCATTTTCACGCAGACAAGCAGTTTTTACATGCTTCACGACAATTGCGTGCAAATGTGTCCTTATAGGCAAAATTGCTTTATTTTACAAAGGTAAGTCTATTTACACTATACCATTCAGGTTTGGATCATTCTCTCATAAGAAAATGCAAACTGCATATTAACCATTATTTTAACGCATACAAGCAGTTTTTACATGCTTTATGACAATTAGGTGCAAATGAGTCCTTATAGGCAAAATTGCTTTATTTCATGAGGGTAAGTCTATTTACACTATACATTCAGGTTTGGATTATTCTCTCATAAGAAATTGCAAACTGCATATTAACCATTATTTTATCGCAGACAAGCAGTTTTTACATGCTTTACGACAATTAGGTGCAAATGAGTCCGTATAGGCAAAATTGCTTTATTTCATGAGGGTAAGTCTATTTACACTATAACATTCAGGTTTGGATCATTCTCTCATAAGAAAATGCAAACTGAATATTGACTATCATTTTCACGCAGACAAGCAATTTTTACATGGTTTACGACAATTAGGTGCAAATAAGTCCTTAAAAGCAAAATCGTTTTATTTCACAAGGGTAAGTCTACTTTCACTATAACATTCAGGTTTGGATTATTCTCTCATAAGAAAATGCAAACTGCATATAAACAATTATTTTAACGCAGACAAGCAGTTTTTACATGCTTCACGACAATTGCCCGCAAATGAGTCCTTATAGGCAAAATTGCTTTATTTCATGAAGGTTAGTCTATTTACACTATAACATTCAGGTTTGGATTATTCTCTCATAAGAAATTGCAAACTGCATATTAACCATTATTTTAACGCAGACAAGCAGTTTTTACATGCTTTACGACAATTAGGTGCAAATGAGTCCTTATAGGCAAAATTGCTTTATTTCACAAAGGTAAGTTTACTTACACTATAACATTCAGGTTTGGATCATTCTCTCTCAGGAAAATGCAAACTGCATATTAACTATTATTTTAACGCATACAAGCAGTTTTTACATGCTTTATGACAATTAGGTGCAAATGAGTCCTTATAGGCAAAATTGCTTTATTTCATGAGGGTAAGTCAATTTACACTATAACATTCAGGTTTGGATCATTCTCTCATAAGAAAATGCAAACTGAATATTGACTATCATTTTCACGCAGACAAGCAGTTTTTACATGGTTAACGACAATTAGGTACAAATAAGTCCTTAAAAGCAAAATCGTTTTATTTCACAAAGGTAAGTCTACTTTCACTATAACATTCAGGTTTGGATCATTCTCTCATAAGAAAATGCAAACTGCATATTAACCCTTATATTAACGCAGACAAGCAGTTTTTACATGCGTCACGACAATTGCGTGCAAATGAGTCCTTATAGGCAAAATTGCTTTATTTTACAAAGGTTAGTCTATTTACACTATAACATTCAGGTTTGGATCATTCTCTCATAAGAAAATGCAAACTGCATATTAACCATTATTTACACGCAGACAAGCGGTTTTTACATGCTTTACGACAATTAGGTGCAAATGAGTCTTTATAGGCAAAATTGCTTTATTTCATGAGGGTAAGTCTATTTACACTATAACATGCAGGTTTGGATCATTCTCTCATAAGAAAATGCAAACTGCATATTTACTATCATTTTCACGCAGACAAGCAGTTTTTACATGCTTCACGACAATTGCGTGCAAATGAGTCCTTATAGGCAAAATTGCTTTTTTTTACAAATGTAAGTCTATTTACACTATAACATTCAGGCTTGGATCATTCTCTCATAAGAAAATGCAAACTGCATATTATACATTATTTTAACGCATACAAGCAGTTTTTACATGCTTTATGACAATTAGGGGCAAATGAGTCCTTATAGGCAAAATTGCTTTATTTCATTAAGGTAAGTCTATTTACACTATAACATTCAGGTTTGGATCATTCTCTCATAAGAAAATGCAAACTGCATATTAACCATTATTTTAACGCATACAAGCAGTTTTTACAAGCCTTATGACAATTAGGTGCAAATTAGTCCTTATAGGCAAAATTGCTTTATTTAATGAGGGTAAATCTATTTACACTATACATTCAGGTTTGGATCATTCTCTCATAAGAAAATGCAAACTGCATATTTACTATCATTTTAACGCATACAAGCAGTTTTTACATGCTTTTTTGACAATTAGGTGCAAATGAGTCTTTATAGGCAAAATTGCTTTATTTCATGAGGCTAAGTCTATTTACACTATAACATTCAGGTTTGGATCATTCTCTCATAAGAAAATGCAAACTGCATATTAACCATTATTTTAACGCAGACAAGCAGTTTTTACATGCTTCACGACAATTGCGTGCAAATGAGTCCTTATAGGCAAAATTGCTTTATTTTACAAAGGTAAGTCTATTTTCACTATAACATTCAGGCTTGGATCATTCTCTCATAAGAAAATGCAAACTGCATATTATACATTATTTTAACGCATACAAGCAGTTTTTACATGCTTTATGACAATTAGGGGCAAATGAGTCCTTATAGGCAAAATTGCTTTATTTCATGAAGGTAAGTCAATTTACACTATATCATTCAGGTTTGGATCATTCTCTCATAAGTAAATGCAAACTGCATATTTACCATTATTTTAACGCTGACAAGCAGTTTTTACATGCTTTATGACAATTAGGGGCAAATGAGTCCTTATAGGCAAAATTGCTTTATTTCATTAAGGTAAGTCTATTTACACTATAACATTCAGGTTTGGATCATTTTCTCATAAGAAAATGCAAACTGCATATTAACCATTATTTTAACGCAGACAAGCAGTTTTTACATGCTTCACGACAATTGCGTGCAAATGAGTCCTTATAGGCAAAATTGCTTTATTTAACAAAGGTAAGTCTATTTACACTATAACATTCAGGTTTGGATCATTCTCTTATAAGAAAATGCAAACTGCATATTAACCATTATTTTAACGCATACAAGCAGTTTTTACATGCTTTATGACAATTAGGTGCAAATTAGTCCTTATAGGCAAAATTGCTTTATTTAATGAGGGTAAGTCTATTTACACTATACATTCAGGTTTGGATCATTCTCTCATAAGAAAATGCAAACTGCATATTTACTATCATTTTAACGCATACAAGCAGTTTTTACATGCTTTATGACAATTAGGTGCAAATGAGTCTTTATAGGCAAAATTGCTTTATTTCATGAGGGTAAGTCTATTTACACTATAACATTCAGGTTTGGATCATTCTCTCATAAGAAAATGCAAACTGCATATTAACCATTATTTTAACGCTGACAAGCAGTTTTTACATGCTTCACGACAATTGCGTGCAAATGAGTCCTTATAGGCATAATTGCTTTATTTTACAAAGGTAAGTCTATTTTCACTATAACATTCAGGCTTGGATCATTCTCTCATAAGAAAATGCAAACTGCATATTATACATTATTTTAACGCATACAAGCAGTTTTTACATGCTTTATTACAATTAGGGGCAAATGTGTCCTTATAGGCAAAATTGCTTTACTTCATGAAGGTAAGTCTATTTACACTATATCATTTAGGTTTGCATAATTCTCTCATAAGTAAATGCAAACTGCATATTAACCATTATTTTAACGCATACAAGCAGTTTTTACATGCTTTATGACAATTAGGGGCAAATGAGTCCTTATAGGCAAAATTGCTTTATTTTACAAAGGAAAGTTTACTTAAACTATAACATTCAGGTTTAGATCATTCTCTCATAAGAAAATGCAAACTGCATATTAACTATTATTTTAACGCATACAAGCAGTTTTTACAAGCTTTATGACAATTAGGTGCAAATGAGTCCTTATAGGCAAAATTGCTTTATTTCATGAGGGTAAGTTTATTTACACTATAACATTCAGGTTTGCATCATTTTCTCATAAGAAAATGCAAACTGCATATTTACTATCATTTTAACGCATACAAGCAGTTTTTACATGCTTTATGACAATTAGGTGCAAATGAGTCTTTATAGGCAAAATTGCTTTATTTCATGAGGGTTAGTCTATTTACACTATACATTCAGGTTTGGATCATTCTCTCATAAGAAAATGCAAACTGCATATTTACTATCATTTTAACGCATACAAGCAGTTTTTACATGCTTTATGACAATTAGGTGCAAATGAGTCTTTATAGGCAAAATTGCTTTATTTTATGAGGGTAAGTCAATTTACACTATACCATTCAGGTTTGGATCATTCTCTCATAAGAAAATGCAAACTGCATATTTACTATCATTTTCAAACAGACAAGCAGTTTTTACATGCTTCACGACAATTGCGTGCAAATGAGTCCTTATGGGCAAAATTGCTTTATTTTACATAGGTAAGTCTATTTTCACTCTAACATTCAGGTTTGGATCATTCTCTCATAAGATAATGCAAACTGCATATTATACATTATTTTAACGCATACAAGCAGTTTTTACATGCTTTATGACAATTAGGGGCAAATGAGTTCTTATAGGCAAATTTGCTTTATTTCATGAAGGTAAGTGTTTAAGCCTCTCTTTTTTTAAATTTGTTTATTAATTTGGAAACGAATCTTTGATTTTGTTATTCGATTAATTTATGTGCACATAGATGGCCTCCAATGCTTCTTTTGTGATATATCTAGTGCGCAGAAAGAAAAAGGCAGTAACGTTTGTTATCTCGTGGGCAATGCACCTCATCTTAAAAGATAGATAGAATTTAGTTTTTGAATTGAACATTTTAGTTTTTCTTGTGAAGAATATTTGGTTAATATTTGTCAGTGTTGATAAGAAATCAGTATTTCCCTTTTTTCCTTTTCCTAAAACTTTCCAACTGATTTCGTGTTTTGAAGAAGTGCAGTCAAAGCAACAGTTTTGGTAAGTCCAATAATAATTTTTCTCTTTCTCACTGACAAAATAAAAAAAATTAGATACAGTCCACTATAGATTATTTAGTTAAAAATAGATCAAATTGAATTCAATTCCAAACTCTCTCGGATGATGTTGAAGCGTGTCCAATAAGATTTTGGCGCCAACATAATTTCTGGTCCTTACGATCCGGATCAATAGTTTGGATTTGAATTCACAAATTTTGTAGCTTATTGCAAGCATAATAATTAATTTTTCATTAGAAAAAATTGATAAAGTCCAGGGTTCGTTTCATACTTAGACATTCAGCAATCCTGTCTTTAGAAATAACGTTTTTAGTAGCTGAAAGCAAAATTAGTTTTGCATTGGTTTCTATGAAAAATTATTATTTTACAAATTATAGAAATATCAAAATTATAGATATTATTGTGTTGGAAGTGCATAGCATATAGTTACTTTAGTAGTGAAAGAATCGACTTGTTAGAACATAATTCCGAATTCTTTCGTTCAAAGCTGAAACCACGTGTTATTAGTTGGCAACTGCGTAACATCATTCCATTGATATTGCAAAAGTTAGATAGATTGGAAAATAATAAATTTTGAAAACATTTGAAATTAGATTAGATTTGTGGTTGTTCGAAATTGTTATTTTCAAGTACCACTCAAGTGCTTAAAAATTAAAAAAAAAAAAAAAAATACATTAGATTAGATTTGTGGTTGTTTGAAATTGTTATTTTCAAGTACCACTCAAGTGCTTAAAAAAAAAAAAAAAAAAAAAAAAAATACATTCAGTTGGATTGGTGGTATTTAGGTTGTTTCTACAATGGCTAGAACAAACGAACAAACTTTGAAAGTGCTTCATGCCAAAAAGGAGCAATACTTTGTAAGGGTGCAGACTCTATATAATTACAGTAAAACGGTTTTCACAAGCGAAAGGGATTTGAAAAACTTTAAAATTAGAGTTAAAAGTTTAGAAGAAACCAAAGTCGCATATTGTAAGATTATAGACGAAATAAATGCACTCAATTTAGAAATGAACCCCGAAGCGGAGCTAAATTTTCAGCCTTTAGAGGCATTTGATGACCTTTATTGTCATATTTTGGACACAATCGAAGAAATAGCTAATAAATCTGACAAGAACATAGTCACTGCCGCAACGGAAATACCTCCCAAAAACATCCCACGTTTGCCAAAATTAGAACTGCCGAGTTTTTCGGGTGAAATAAAGGACTGGCCTATTTTTTACGAATGCTTTAAAAGCCTTATTCATGATAATAATAGTCTAAATTCAATTGATAAAGTCCATTATTTAGTGGGCAAGTTGTCAGGTAAAGCTTTAGCGGTATGTACAGGCGTTCCACCCATAGGGGACAATTATGAAATAATTTGGGAAGCCTTAAAAAATAAATATCAAGATCCTAGGATTCTTGCGAATAATTATTTAGAACAAATGTTAGATTTTAAAGCGTTCTCCGGAGCTAGTTTAGAAAACTTAAATCGTTTTTTAGAAAAATTTGATACGGCTACAAACGCTCTTAAAAGGCTAGATATCACAGATTTGAGCGATTTTATCTTATCATATTTAGCGATGAGTAAGCTAGATCCCGAAACAAAAAGGTTATTTGAAAACTCACGTAGACAATCGACTATACCGACGCACAAAGAAATAATAGATTTTGTCAAAGAACAAGCAAAAATATTCGCGCGTTCTCAAGCAACAGGTAAATCTAGCAGTATTTCAAGATCGAGGGTAACTCAATCGTTTGTAGTACAAGATAGTGTTGCCGAAAAATTATGCGCTGGTTGTAATAAGGCGGTTTCACACTCAATAGTGCATTGTTCGACGTTTCTGAATAATACACCTTCAGAACGATATAAGCGTGTAAAGCAAAAGAATTTGTGTCTTAACTGCTTAGGAAGTCACAAAATCATCGATTGCAAAAGTAAAGCGCGATGTAAAACTTGTAAATACAAACACAACACACTTTTACATTTTAACAAGTCAACTTTACAAAACAGTAGTGATCCCGTTGGTCAAAATAACATTCCTGCAACTAACGTAGCAAGTCATTCTCAAGTGTCAAGTGCTCAGTCTAGTATCGATTCAAATTCCGGGTTCAGTCAACAAAAAATTAATAGCTCGAGTCAGGTGGGTCAAAATCCGACAAGTTTTTGTTCCACTACGAATTTTCAATTTAGTAGCACAGTTTTGTTGTCAACAATAGTTGTTGATGTGATTGGTATAGATCATAAAAAACAAAAGGTTCGATTCCTGTTAGATTCCGGTAGCCAAGGAAATTTCTTAACTTTTGAATGTGCCAAACGTTTGAAATTGAATGTTTTGAAAAAACAGTTAGCTGTTATGGGTATGGGCGGTTTACAAAGTTCGGTGCATGGAACAGCACATATAGTTGTCGCTTCTCGTTTCAATCCGAACCGACGTTACCCCTTAGATGTTTATATAGTAGACAAAATTACTGATAAACTACCCAACGCTACCGTTCAAACAGACTCGCTTTCTCATCTTATGGATTTGCCATTGGCAGATAATGCGTTCAATGTCCCTTCGAAAGTAGATGGGGTTATTGGAGCGGAATTGTATGCTCTGGTTATTGGTCAATCAAAAATTATAGGACCTAATCGTTCTCCAGTTGCGATTGAAACTAGTTTCGGTTACGTCGTTATGGGGTCAGCTCCCACAGTTGACAATTCGGGAACGATTCAAAATTTTTGTAGCATTATGGATCCTCCTTTAGAAACATTAGTTAGTAAGTTCTTTCAGTTAGAAGACATTCCGACACAAACAATTGTTAGCTCGGACGATTTAGAATGTGAAAATATTTACAAATCAAATTATTTTCGCGACTTATCGGGTCGTTATGTTGTCCCTCTACCCTTTAAGGAAAGCCCGACGCTATTAGGCGATTCTTACAATACAGCCCTAAAGAGGTTTTTAGCCTTAGAAAAGAAATTTAAAAACCTTCCGGAATATAAAACTCAGTACACATCTGTAATAAAAGCTTACATACAAGCCGGTTATATTTCGAAAGTTGAAATTGATGAAATTACATCCCCGTGTTAATACATTCCACATCATGGAATTCTCAAAATAGGTAGTAGTACCCCCCTGAGGTGTGTACTTGATGCAAGCGCGAAAACTTGTTCTTCAATTTCTTTAAATCAATTGCTATATACCGGGCCAAAATTACAATCGGATATAGTCACAATTTTATTGAATTTTAGACTGTTTGAGACAGCGTTCACGGCTGATATTAGAGAAATGTATCTGCAAATTGGTATACGCGACGAACATAAACGTTTCCAGCGGATATTGTGGAGATTCTCCCCCGATGATCCAATCGGAGTTTATAATTGGAATAGAGTTGCTTTTGGAGTTAATGCGTCACCTTTTTTGGCCATTCGAACGATCAGCTAGCCGCCGATGAAGCACAGACGTATCCACTTGCCTCCTCCATTATAAAAAGAGATTTTTATATGGACGATTTCGTGTCGTGTGTGTCTACTCCAGACGAAGCGATAGTTCTTTACCATCAATTGATCGATTTATTTAAAACAGCACATTTTGATTTAATAAAATGGTCAGTTAATTCAAAAAAGCTTTTGCAAGAAATTCCGTTAGAATATCGTTCGCCAAAAGTAGTGCAATTTGAAACTTCTAATGTGAAAATTTTAGGAGTGCAATGGCATCCCAATTCAGATATATTTTCTTTTCAAATAGTTAGTGAAAATTTGCCCTGTACTAAGAGAAATGTTCTATCGACAGTAGCTCGTTTATTTGATCCCTTAGGTTTTCTCGCTCCAGTTACATTGGGTTTAAAATTATTAATAAAGAAATTGTGGGCTCTCAATATAAATTGGGATGATACCCCGCCAAATAGTATTGTGTGTCAATGGGACACATTCAAAAGAGAATTACCATTATTGTCTAACTTCAAAATAGATAGGCATTTAGGTATTTTAGAAAATTCGTCGATTAGTTTAATAGGCTTTACAGACGCTTGTTTGACGTCTTTTGGAAGCGCGGTTTATCTACGAGTGATACAGCCAAACAGTGAAGTAAAAGTTGGGCTAGTTTGTGCGAAAAGTAAAGTTAGTCCCATGAAATCAATTTCGATTCCCAGACTGGAACTTTGCGCGGCGCACCTTTTAGCGAAACTTCTCAATTACATTATAGAAACATATTCATCGCGAATAAAAATAAGCGAAGTTTATGCATTGTCTGATTCCACAGTAGCATTGAGTTGGATTAATTCGCCATCCTACAAATGGAAATCTTTTGTGGCCAACCGAGTAGCTAAGATTCGCGAATTAATACCACCCTCCTGTTGGTTTTATGTTGACGGTCGGGAAAACATTAGTGACTGTTTGTCAAGAGGTCAATTGCCTTTACAATTCATGGTTAATACTACTTGGATCACAGGGCCTCCGTGGCTACATTTAGACAAAATACATTGGCCTATTCGCTCACTCAGAACGGAAGAAGCTAGTGTACTTGAACAAAAACCAGTGGTACTAGTAATTGCAGATCATAGTTACCACCCTTTGTATTCGTTAATAAAGCGTTGTTCATCATGGCAAAAACTATTGCATGTTACAGTGTACGTGTTGCGATTTTGTCGCATTTTGCCAAAAAGAGACACAGTTACAGTGACAGATCTAGATAAAGCCGAAATTACGTTGATAAAATTGGTTCAAAGCATTCATTTCGCGTCAGAAATAGCTTCTTTAGAACAAGGTCAGTTATGCTCACCTGCATTAAGACCGCTTTGTCCCTTTTTAAAGGATGGTTTAGTTCGCGTTGGCGGTCGACTTAGAAATTCGCAATTAAATTACGACCAAAAACACCCTTGCCTCCTACCAAAAAAGGATCATTTAGTTGATCTTCTCATAGATTATGTTCATCAAAAGAACCTGCATACCGGACCGCATTTAGTGTTGTAAATTTTGCGTCAGAAATATTGGATTATGGCCGCTAGAAATACAGTTTGTTTTCGAATCAATAAATGCAATTATTGTTTTAGATTTAGACCAAAAGTTACGTTCCCTTTAATGGCCGATTTGCCATCTCCGCGAGTCACAGAAGCCAAACCATTTCTTTTTTGTGGTGTTGACTATGCCGGGCCCTATTATATAACGCTTGGGCGAAGAAGGGGTGTGAAGAGTCAAAAGGCTTATCTTTGCCTGTTCATATGTTTGGCAACAAAGGCTGTACATTTAGAATTGGCTTCAAGTCTATCAACGGACATATTTTTGGCCGCATTCAAGCGATTTTTAGCTCGCCGTGGAGCAGTCTCGGTAATGTACTCCGATAATGGTACTAATTTTATCGGAGCGAAGGCGGCTTTAGATTCGGTTTACGAGTTGGTTAACTCAAAAGAATATAATAGAACTATTCAGAATGATTTAGTTCAACGTCGAATAGAATGGCGACTTCAACCACCCTATAGCCCTCATTTTTCGGGAATTTGGGAGGGCAATATAAAGTCCGTGAAGTCCCACTTGTCAAAGGTTATTGGATCTCAGATCCTAACTTACGAAGAGTTCAGCACTGTTTTAGCACAGACTGAAGCTCTACTAAATTCTAGACCATTGTGTTGGTTGAGCTCAGACCCGTCAGAACCATTAGCTCTAACACCCGCGCATTTCCTGACATTAACGCCGTTAGAATCATTACCGGCCCCTGATGTAGAAAATCAGAACCCAAACTGCTTAAATAGGAAAGAATTATTAGATAAAATAGTACAAATGCTATGGCGTAAATGGCATGTTGAATATTTAAACCAACTACAAATTCGACAAAAATGGAATACTCCCTCTTGTCCTGTTACACCGGGTACTTTAGTGGTTGTCAGGCAGGATCATGTTCCTCCATTTCAATGGCCGTTAGGCGTGATAGAAGAGGTATTTCCCGGGAAAGATGGGATAGTAAGGGTTGCGAACGTTAGAATTCGGAATACGGTTTTTAAGCGACCAGTAGTGCGCCTGTGTCCACTACCAACACAATAATAAAATTTTGTTAGTTTATCGAACTCTTTGGTTCGGTTTTCAAGAGTTGATTTATGTTTTATTTATGTTTGAAAATTTTGTTTGGATAGACTTAACGTCTAAATTAGTTATATATCAAAATTGATATTTTGGTTTGGTTCGTTTTTGGAATATTCATTATGTTCTGAAAACGATCTTTCAGAAGGCGGGGAGGATGTTTAAGCCTCTCTTTTTTTAAATTTGTTTATTAATTTGGAAACGAATCTTTGATTTTGTTATTCGATTAATTTATGTGCACATAGATGGCCTACAATGCTTCTTTTGTGATATATCTAGTGCGCAGAAAGAAAAAGGCAGTAACGTTTGTTATCTCGTGGGCAATGCACCTCATCTTAAAAGATAGATAGAATTTAGTTTTTGAATTGAACATTTTAGTTTTTCTTGTGAAGAATATTTGGTTAATATTTGTCAGTGTTGATAAGAAATCAGTATTTCCCTTTTTTCCTTTTCCTAAAACTTTCCAACTGATTTCGTGTTTTGAAGAAGTGCAGTCAAAGCAACAGTTTTGGTAAGTCCAATAATAATTTTTCTCTTTCTCACTGACAAAATAAAAAAAATTAGATACAGTCCACTACAGATTATTTAGTTAAAAATAGATCAAATTGAATTCAATTCCAAACTCTCTCGGATGATGTTGAAGCGTGTCCAATAAGATTTTGGCGCCAACAGTAAGTCTATTTACACTATAACATTCAGGTTTGGATCATTCTCTCATAAGAAAATGCAAACTGCATATTAACCATTATTTTAACGCTGACAAGCAGTTTTTACATGCTTTATGACAATTAAAGGCAAATGAGTCCCTATAGGCAAAATTGCTTTATTTCATAAAGGTAAATCTATTTACACAATAACATTTAGGTTTGGATCATTCTCTCAGAAGAAAATGCAAACTGCATATTAACCATTATTTTAACGCAGACAAGCAGTTTTTACATGCTTTATGACAATTAGAGGCAAATGAGTCCTTATAGGCAAAATTGCTTTATTTCATGAAGGTAAGTCTATTTACACTATAACATTCAGGTTTGGATCATTCTCTCATAAGAAAATGCAAACTGCATATTAACCATTATTTAAACGCAGACAAGCAGTTTTTACATGCTTTACGACAATTAGGTGCAAATGAGTCTTTATAAGCAAAATTGCTTTATTTCATGAGGGTAAGTCTATTTACACTATAATATTCAGGTTTGGATCATTCTTTCATAGGAAAATGCAAACTGCATATTAACCATTATTTTAACGCAGACAAGCAGTTTTTACATGCTTCACGACAATTGCGTGCAAATGAGTCCTTATAGGCAAAATTGCTTTATTTTACAAAGGTAAATCTATTTACACTATAACATTCAGGTTTGGATCATTCTCTCATAACAAAATGCAAACTGCATATTAACCACTATTTTAACGCATACAAGCAGTTTTTACATGCTTTATGACTATTAGGGGCAAATGAGTCCTTATAGGCAAAATTGCTTTATTTTACAAAGGTAAGTTAACTTAAACTATAACATTCAGGTTTAGATCATTCTCTCATAAGAAAATGCAAACTGCATATTTACTATCATTTTAACGCATACAAGCAGTTTTTACATGCTTTATGACAATTAGGTGCAAATGAGTCTTTATAGGCAAAATTGCTTTATTTCATGAGAGTAAGTCGATTTACACTATTACATTCAGGTTTGGATCATTCTCTCATAGGAAAATGCAAACTACATATTAACCATTATTTTAACGCTGACAAGCAGTTTTTACATGCTTTACGACAATTAGGTGCAAATGAGTCCTTATAGGCAAAATTGCGTTATTTTACAAAGGTAAGTCTATTTTCACTATAACATTCAGGTTTGGATCATTCTCTCATAAGAAAATGCAAACTGCATATTAACCATTATTTGAACGCATACAAGCAGTTTTTACATGCTTTATGACAATTAGGGGCAAATGAGTCCTTATAGGCAAAATTGCTTTATTTCATTAAGGTAAGTCTATTTACACTATAACATTCAGGTTTGGATCATTCTCTCATAAGAAAATGCAAACTGCATATTAACCATTATTTTAACGCTGACAAGCAGTTTTTACATGCTTTATGACAATTAGAGGCAAATTAGTCCCTATAGGCAAAATTGCTTTATTTCATAAAGGTAAGTCTATTTACACTATAACATTCAGGTTTGTATCATTCTCTCATAAGAAAATGCAAACTGCATATTAACCATTATTTTAACGCTGACAAGCAGTTTTTACATGCTTTACGACAAATAGGTGCAAATGAGTCTTTATAGGCAAAATTGCTTTATTTCATGAGGGTAAGTTTATTTACACTATAACATTCAGGTTTGGATCATTCTCTCATAAGAAAATGCAAACTGCATATTAACCATTATTTCAACGCATACAAGCAGTTTTTACATGCTTTATGACAATTAGGGGCAAATGAGTCCTTATAGGCAAAATTGCTTTATTTCATTAAGGTAAGTCTATTTACACTATAACATTCAGGTTTGGATCATTCTCTCATAACAAAATGCAAACTGCATATTAACCATTATTTTAACGCTGACAAGCAGTTTTTACATGCTTTACGACAATTAGGTGCAAATGAGTCCTTATAGGCAAAATTGCGTTATTTTACAAAGGTAAGTCTATTTTCACTATAACATTCAGGTTTGGATCATTCTCTCATAAGAAAATGCAAACTGCATATTAACCATTATTTGAACGCATACAAGCAGTTTTTACATGCTTTATGACAATTAGGGGCAAATGAGTCCTTATAGGCAAAATTGCTTTATTTCATTAAGGTAAGTCTATTTACACTATAACATTCAGGTTTGGATCATTCTCTCATAAGAAAATGCAAACTGCATATTAACCATTATTTTAACGCTGACAAGCAGTTTTTACATGCTTTATGACAATTAGAGGCAAATTAGTCCCTATAGGCAAAATTGCTTTATTTCATAAAGGTAAGTCTATTTACACTATAACATTCAGGTTTGTATCATTCTCTCATAAGAAAATGCAAACTGCATATTAACCATTATTTTAACGCTGACAAGCAGTTTTTACATGCTTTACGACAAATAGATGCAAATGAGTCTTTATAGGCAAAATTGCTTTATTTCATGAGGGTAAGTTTATTTACACTATAACATTCAGGTTTGGATCATTCTCTTATAAGAAAATGCAAACTGCATATTAACCATTATTTAAACGCAGACAAGCAGTTTTTACATGCTTCACGACAATTGCGTGCAAATGAGTCCTTATAGGCAAAATTGCTTTATTTTACAAAGGTAAGTCTATTTACACTATAACATTCAGGTTTGGATCATTCTCTCATAAGAAAATATAAACTGCATATTTACTATCATTTTAACGCATACAAGCAGTTTTTACATGCTTTATGACAATTAAGTGCAAATGAGTCTTTATAGGCAAAATTGCTTTATTTCATGAAGGTAAGTCTATTTACACTATAACATTCAGGTTTGGATCATTCTCTCATAAGAAAATGCAAACTGCATATTAACAATTATTTTAACGCTGACAAGCAGTTTTTACATGCTTTACGACAATTAGGTGCAAATGAGTCCTTATAGGCAAAAGTGCTTTATTTCATGAGGGTAAGTCTATTTACACTATAACATTCAGTTTTGGATCATTCTCTCATAAGAAAATGCAAACTGCATATTTACTATCATTTTCACGCAGACAAGCAGTTTTCACATGTTTTACGACAATTAGGTGGAAATAAGTCCCTAAAGGCAAAGTTGTTTTATTTCACAAAGGTTAGTCTATTTACACTATAACATTAAGGTTTGGATCGTTCTCTCATAAGAAAATGCAATCTGCATATTAACCATTATTTTAACGCATACAAGCAGTTTTTACATGCTTTATGACAATTAGGGGCAAATGAGTCCTTATAAGCAAAATTGCTTTATTTCATGAAGGTAAGTTTATTTACACTATTACATTCAGGTTTGGATCATTCTCTCGTAAGAAAATGCAAACTGCATATTAACCATTATTTTAACGCTGACAAGCAGTTTTTACATGCTTTATGACAATTAGGGGCAAATGAGTCCCTATAGGCAAAATTGCTTTATTTCTTGAAGGTAAGTCTATTTACACTATAACATTTAGGTTTGGATCATTCTCTCATAAGAAAATGCAAACTGCATATTAACCATTATTTTAACGCACACAAGCAGTTTTTACATGCTTTACGACAATTAGGTGCAAATGAGTCCTTATAGGCAAAATTGCTTTATTTCACAAACGTAAGTTTACTTACACTATAACATTCAGGTTTGGATCATTCTCTCATAAGAAAATGCAAACTGCATATTTACTATCATTTTCACGCAGACAAGCAGTTTTCACATGTTTTACGACAATTAGGTGGAAATAAGTCCCTAAAGGCAAAGTTGTTTTATTTCACAAAGGTTAGTCTACTTTCACTATAACATTCAGGTTTGGATCATTTTCTCATAAGAAAATGCAAACTGCATATTAACCATTATTTTAACGCAGACAAGCAGTTTTTACATGCTTTATGACAATTAGGGGCAAATGAGTCCTTATAAGCAAAATTGCTTTATTTCATGAAGGTAAGTCTATTTACACTATTACATTCAGGTTTGGATCATTTTCTCATAAGAAAATGCAAACTGCATATTAACCATTATTTTAACGCAGACAAGCAGTTTTTACATGCTTTATGACAATTAGGGGCAAATGAGTCCTTATAGGCAAAATTGCTTTATTTTACAACGGTAAGTCTATTTACATTATAACATAAGGTTTGGATCATTCTCTCATAAGAAAATGCAATCTGCATATTAACCATTATTTTAACGCATACAAGCAGTTTTTACATGCTTTATGACAATTAGGGGCAAATGAGTCCTTATAAGCAAAATTGCTTTATTTCATGAAGGTAAGTCTATTTACACTATTACATTCAGGTTTGGATCATTCTCTCATAAGAAAATGCAAACTGCATATTAACCATTATTTTAACGCATACAAGCAGTTTTTACATGCTTTACGACAATTAGGTGCAAATGAGTCTTTATAGGCAAAATTGCTTTATTTCATGAGGGTAAGTCTATTTACACTATAACATTCGGGTTTGGATCATTCTCTTATAAGAAAATGCAAACTGCATATTAACCATTATTTAAACGCAGACAAGCAGTTTTTACATGCTTTACGACAAATAGATGCAAATGAGTCTTTATAGGCAAAATTGCTTTATTTCATGAGGGTAAGTCTATTTACACTATAACATTCAGGTTTGGATCATTCTCTCATAAGAAAATGCAAACTGCATATTTACTATCATTTTCACGCAGACAAGCAGTTTTTACATGCTTCACGACAATTGCGTACAAATGAGTCCTTATAGGCAAAATTGCTTTATTTTACAAAGGTAAATCTATTTACACTATAACATTCAGGTTTGGATCATTCTCTCATAAGAAAATGCAAACTGCATATTAACCAATATTTTAACGCATACAAGCAGTTTTTACATGCTTTATGACAATTAGGGGCAAATGAGTCTATATAGGCAAAATTGCTTTATTTTACAAAGGTAAGTTTACTTAAACTATAACATTCAGGTTTAGATCATTCTCTTATAAGAAAATGCAAACTGCATAATATTAACTATTATTTTAACGCATACAAGCAGTTTTTACAAGCTTTATGACAATTAGGTGCAAATGACTCCTTATAGGCAAAATTGCTTTATTTCAAAAGGGTAAGACTATTTACACTATAACATTCAGGTTTGGATCATTCTCTCATAAGAAAATGCAAACTGCATATTTACTATCATTCTAACGCATACAAGCAGTTTTTACATGCTTTATGACAATTAGGTGCAAATGAGTCTTTATAGGCAAAATTGCTTTATTTCATGAGGGTAAGTCTATTTACACTATAACATTCAGGTTTGGATTATTCTCTCATAAGAAAATGCATACTGCATATTAACCATTATTTTAACGCAGACAAGCAGTTTTTACATGCTTCACGACAATTGCGTGCAAATGAGTCCTTATAGGCAAAATTGCTTTATTTTACAAAGGTAAGTCTATTTTCACTATAACATTCAGGTTTGGATCATTCTCTCATAAGAAAATGCAAACTGCATATTAAACATTATTTTAACGCATACAAGCAGTTTTTACATGCTCTATGACAATTAGGGGCAAATGAGTCCTTATAGGCAAAATTGCTTTATTTTACAAAGGTAAGTTTACTTAAACTATAACATTCAGGTTTAGATCATTCTCTTATAAGAAAATGCAAACTGCATATTAACTATTATTTTAACGCATACAAGCAGTTTTTACATGCTTTATGACAATTAGGTGCAAATGAGTCTTTATAGGCAAAATTGCTTTATTTCATGAGGGTAAGTCTATTTACACTATAACATTCAGGTTTGGATCATTCTCTTATAAGAAAATGCATACTGCATATTAACCATTATTTTAACGCAGACAAGCAGTTTTTACATGCTTCACGACAATTGCGTGCAAATGAGTCCTTATAGGCAAAATTGCTTTATTTTACAAAGGTAAGTCTATTTTCACTATAACATTCAGGTTTGGATCATTCTCTCATAAGAAAATGCAAACTGCATATTATACATTATTTTAACGCATACAAGCAGTTTTTACATGCTTTATGACAATTAGGGGCAAATGAGTCCTTATAGGCAAAATTGCTTTATTTTACTAAAGTAAGTCTATTTACACTATAACATTCAGGTTTGGATCATTCTCTCATAAGAAAATGCAAACTGCATATTAACCATTATTTAAACGCAGACAAGCAGTTTTTACATGCTTTATGACAATAAGGGGCAAATGAGTCCTTATAGGCAAAATTGCTTTATTTCATGAAGGTTAGTCTATTTACACTATAACATTCAGGTTTGGATCTTTCTCTCATAAGAAAATGCAAACTGCATATTAACCATTATTTAAACGCAGACAAGCCGTTTTTACATGCTTTACGACAATTAGGTGCAAATGAGTCTTTATAGGCAAAATTGCTTTATTTCATGAGGGTAAGTCTATTTACACTATAACATTCAGGTTTGGATCATTCTCTCATAAGAAAATGCAAACTGCATATTAACCATTATTTAAACGCAGACAAGCAGTTTTTACATGCTTTACGACAAATTGGTGCAAATGAGTCTTTATAGGCAAAATTGCTTTATTTCATGAGGGTAAGTCTATTTACACTATAACATTCAGGTTTGGATCATTCTCTCATAAGAAAGAATAAACTGCATATTTACTATCATTTTAACGCATACAAGCAGTTTTTACATGCTTTATGACAATTAAGTGCAAATGAGTCTTTATAGGCAAAATTGCTTTATTTCATGAAGGTAAGTCTATTTACACTATAACATTCAGGTTTGGATCATTCTCTCATAAGAAAATGCAAACTGCATATTAACAATTATTTTAACGCTGACAAGCAGTTTTTACATGCTTTACGACAATTAGGTGCAAATGAGTCCTTATAGGCAAAAGTGCTTTATTTCATGAGGGTAAGTCTATTTACACTATAACATTTAGTTTTGGATCATTCTCTCATAAGAAAATGCAAACTGCATATTTACTATCATTTTCACGCAGACAAGCAGTTTTCACATGTTTTACGACAATTAGGTGGAAATAAGTCCCTAAAGGCAAAGTTGTTTTATTTCACAAAGGTTAGTCTACTTTCACAATAACATTCAGGTTTGGATCATTTTCTCATAAAAAAATGCAAACTGCATATTAACCATTATTTTAACGCAGACAAGCAGTTTTTACATGCTTCACGACAATTGCGTGCAAATGAGTCCTTATAGGCAAAATTGCTTTATTTTACAACGGTAAGTCTATTTACATTATAACATTAAGGTTTGGAACATTCTCTCATAAGAAAATGCAATCTGCATATTAACCATTATTTTAACGCATACAAGCAGTTTTTACATGCTTTATGACAATTAGGGGCAAATGAGTCCTTATAGGCAAAATTGCTTTATTTCATGAAGGTAAGTCTATTTACACTATTACATTCAGGTTTGGATCATTCTCTCATAAGAAAATGCAAACTGCATATTAACCATTATTTTAACGCATACAAGCAGTTTTTACATGCTTTACGACAATTAGGTGCAAATGAGTCTTTATAGGCAAAATTGCTTTATTTCATGAGGGTAAGTCTATTTACACTATAACATTCAGGTTTGGATCATTCTCTCATAAGAAAATGCAAACTGCATATTAACCATTATTTAAACGCAGACAAGCAGTTTTTACATGCTTTACGACAAATAGATGCAAATGAGTCTTTATAGGCAAAATTGCTTTATTTCATGAGGGTAAGTCTATTTACACTTTAACATTCAGGTTTGGATCATTCTCTCATAAGAAAATGCGAACTGCATATTTACTATCATTTTTACGCAGACAAGCAGTTTTTACATGCTTCACGACAATTGCGTGCAAATGAGTCCTTATAGGCAAAATTGCTTTATTTTACAAAGGTAAGTCTATTTACACTATAACATTCAGGTTTGGATCATTCTCTCATAAGAAAATGCAAACTGCATATTAACCAATATTTTAACGCATACAAGCAGTTTTTACATGCTTTATGACAATTAGGGGCAAATGAGTCTATATAGGCAAAATTGCTTTATTTTACAAAGGTAAGTTTACTTAAACTATAACATTCAGGTTTAGATCATTCTCTTATAAGAAAATGCAAACTGCATATTAACTATTATTTTAACGCATACAAGCAGTTTTTACAAGCTTTATGACAATTAGGTGCAAATGACTCCTTATAGGCAAAATTGCTTTATTTCAAAAGGGTAAGACTATTTACACTATAACATTCAGGTTTGGATCATTCTCTCATAAGAAAATGCAAACTGCATATTTACTATCATTTTAACGCATACAAGCAGTTTTTACATGCTTTATGACAATTAGGTGCAAATGAGTCTTTATAGTCAAAATTGCTTTATTTCATGAGGGTTAGTCTATTTACACTATAACATTCAGGTTTGGATCATTCTCTCATAAGAAAATGCATACTGCATATTAACCATTATTTTAACGCAGACAAGCAGTTTTTACATGCTTCACGACAATTGCGTGCAAATGAGTCCTTATAGGCAAAATTGCTTTATTTTACAAAGGTAAGTCTATTTTCACTATAACATTCAGGTTTGGATCATTCTCTCATAAGAAAATGCAAACTGCATATTATACATTATTTTAACGCATACAAGCAGTTTTTACATGCTTTATGACAATTAGGGGCAAATGAGTCCTTATAGGCAAAATTGCTTTATTTTACAAAGGTAAGTTTACTTAAACTATAACATTCAGGTTTAGATCATTCTCTTATAAGAAAATGCAAACTGCATATTAACTATTATTTTAACGCATACAAGCAGTGTTTACAAGCTTTACGACAATGAGGTGCAAATGAGTCCTTATAGGCAAAATTGCTTTATTTCATGAAGGTTAGTCTATTTACACTATAACATTCAGGTTTGGATCTTTCTCTCATAAGAAAATGCAAACTGCATATTAACCATTATTTAAACGCAGACAAGCCGTTTTTACATGCTTTACGACAATTAGGTGCAAATGAGTCTTTATAGGCAAAATTGCTTTATTTCATGAGGGTAAGTCTATTTACACTATAACATTCAGGTTTGGATCATTCTCTCATAAGAAAATGCATACTGCATATTAACCATTATTTAAACGCAGACAAGCAGTTTTTACATGCTTTACGACAAATTGGTGCAAATGAGTCTTTATAGGCAAAATTGCTTTATTTCATGAGGGTAAGTCTATTTACACTATAACATTCAGGTTTGGATCATTCTCTCATAAGAAAATACAAACTGCATATTTACTATAATTTCACGCAGACAAGCAGTTTTTACATGCTTCACGACAATTGCGTGCAAATGAGTCCTTATAGGCAAAAATTGCTTTATTTTACAAAGGTAAGTCTATTTACACTATAACATTCAGGTTTGGATCATTCTCTCATAAGAAAGAATAAACTGCATATTTACTATCATTTTAACGCATACAAGCAGTTTTTACATGCTTTATGACAATTAAGTGCAAATGAGTCTTTATAGGCAAAATTGCTTTATTTCATGAAGGTAAGTCTATTTACACTATAACATTCAGGTTTGGATCATTCTCTCATAAGAAAATGCAAACTGCATATTAACAATTATTTTAACGCTGACAAGCAGTTTTTACATGCTTTACGACAATTAGGTGCAAATGAGTCCTTATAGGCAAAAGTGCTTTATTTCATGAGGGTAAGTCTATTTACACTATAACATTCAGTTTTGGATCATTCTCTCATAAGAAAATGCAAACTGCATATTTACTATCATTTTCACGCAGACAAGCAGTTTTCACATGTTTTACGACAATTAGGTGGAAATAAGTCCCTAAAGGCAAAGTTGTTTTATTTCACAAAGGTTAGTCTACTTTCACTATAACATTCAGGTTTGGATCATTTTCTCATAAAAAAATGCAAACTGCATATTAACCATTATTTTAACGCAGACAAGCAGTTTTTACATGCTTCACGACAATTGCGTGCAAATGAGTCCTTATAGGCAAAATTGCTTTATTTTACAACGGTAAGTCTATTTACACTATAACATTAAGGTTTGGAACATTCTCTCATAAGAAAATGCAATCTGCATATTAACCATTATTTTAACGCATACAAGCAGTTTTTACATGCTTTATGACAATTAGGGGCAAATGAGTCCTTATAGGCAAAATTGCTTTATTTCATGAAGGTAAGTCTATTTACACTATTACATTCAGGTTTGGATCATTCTCTCATAAGAAAATGCAAACTGCATATTAACCATTATTTTAACGCATACAAGCAGTTTTTACATGCTTTACGACAATTAGGTGCAAATGAGTCTTTATAGGCAAAATTGCTTTATTTTATGAGGGTAAGTCTATTTACACTATAACATTCAGGTTTGGATCATTCTCTCATAAGAAAATGCAAACTGCATATTAACCATTATTTAAACGCAGACAAGCAGTTTTTACATGCTTTACGACAAATAGATGCAAATGAGTCTTTATAGGCAAAATTGCTTTATTTCATGAGGGTAAGTCTATTTACACTTTAACATTCAGGTTTGGATCATTCTCTCATAAGAAAATGCGAACTGCATATTTACTATCATTTTCACGCAGACAAGCAGTTTTTACATGCTACACGACAATTGCGTGCAAATGAGTCCTTATAGGCAAAATTGCTTTATTTTACAAAGGTAAGTCTATTTACACTATAACATTCAGGTTTGGATCATTCTCTCATAAGAAAATGCAAACTGCATATTAACCAATATTTTAACGCATACAAGCAGTTTTTACATGCTTTATGACAATTAGGGGCAAATGAGTCTATATAGGCAAAATTGCTTTATTTTACAAATTTAAGTTTACTTAAACTATAACATTCAGGTTTAGATCATTCTCTTATAAGAAAATGCAAACTGCATATTAACTATTATTTTAACGCATACAAGCAGTTTTTACAAGCTTTATGACAATTAGGTGCAAATGACTCCTTATAGGCAAAATTGCTTTATTTCAAGAGGGTAAGACTATTTACACTATAACATTCAGGTTTGGATCATTCTCTCATAAGAAAATGCAAACTGCATATTTACTATCATTTTAACGCATACAAGCAGTTTTTACATGCTTTATGACAATTAGGTGCAAATGAGTCTTAATAGGCAAAATTGCTTTATTTCATGAGGGTAAGTCTATTTACACTATAACATTCAGGTTTGGATTATTCTCTTATAAGAAAATGCAAACTGCATATTAACCATTATTTTAACGCAGACAAGCAGTTTTTACATGCTTCACGACAATTGCGTGCAAATGAGTCCTTATAGGCAAAATTGCTTTATTTTACAAAGGTAAGTCTATTTTCACTATAACATTCAGGTTTGGATCATTCTCTCATAAGAAAATGCAAACTGCATATTATACATTATTTTAACGCATACAAGCAGTTTTTACATGCTTTATGACAATTAGGGGCAAATGAGTCCTTATAGGCAAAATTGCTTTATTTTACAAAAGTAAGTCTATTTACACTATAACATTCAGGTTTGGATCATTCTCTCATAAGAAAATGCAAACTGCATATTAACCATTATTTTAACGCTGACAAGCAGTTTTTACATGCTTTATGACAATTAGGGGCAAATGAGTCCCTATAGGCAAAATTGCTTTATTTCATGAAGGTAAGTCTATTTACACTATAACATTTAGGTTTGGATAATTCTCTCATAAGAAAATGCAAACTGCATATTAACCATTATTTTAACGCAGACAAGCAGTTTTTACATGCTTTATGACAATTAGGGGCAAATGAGTCCTTATAGGCAAAATTGCTTTATTTCATGAAGGTAAGTCTATTTACACTATAACATTCAGGTTTGGATCATTCTCTCATAAGAAAATGCAAACTGCATATTAACCATTATTTAAACGCAGAAAAGCAGTTTTTACATGCATTACGACAATTAGGTGCAAATGAGTCTTTATAGGCAAAATTGCTTTATTTCATGAGGGTATGTCTATTTACACTATAATATTCAGGTTTGGATCATTCTCTCATAATAAAATGCAAACTGCATATTTACTATCATTTTCACGCAGACAAGCAGTTTTTACATGCTTCACAATTTCGTGCAAAGGAGTCCTTATAGGCAAAATTGCTTTATTTTACAAAGGTAAGTCTATTTACACTATAACATTCAGGTTTGGATTTTTCTCTCATAAGAAAATGCAAACTGCATATTAACCATTATTTTAACGCATACAAGCAGTTTTTACATGCTTTATGACAATTAGGGGCAAATGAGTCTATATAGGCAAAATTGCTTTATTTTACAAAGGTAAGTTTTTTTAAACTATAACATTAAGGTTTAGATCATTCTCTCATAAGAAAATGCAAACTGCATATTAACTATTATTTAACGCATACAAGCAGTTTTTACAAGCTTTATGACAATTAGGTGCAAATGAGTCCTTACAGGCAAAATTGCTTTATTTCATGATGGTAAGTCTATTTACACTATAACATTCACGTTTGGATCATTCTCTCATAAGAAAATGCAAACTGCATATTAACCATTATTTTAACGCTGACAAGCAGTTTTTACATGCTTTATGACAATTAGGGGCAAATGAGTCCTTATAGGCAAAATTGCTTTATTTCATGAAGGTAAGTCTATTTAAACTATTACATTCAGGTTTGGATCATTCTCTCATAAGAAAATGCAAACTGCATATTAACCATTATTTTAACGCATACAAGCAGTTTTTACATGCTTTACGACAATTAGGTGCAAATGAGTCTTTATAGGCAAAATTGCTTTATTTCATGAGGGTAAGTCTATTTACACTATAACATTCAGGTTTGGATCATTCTCTCATAAGAAAATGCAAACTGCATATTTACTATCATTTTAACGCATACAAGCAGTTTTTACATGCTTCACGACAATTGCGTGCAAATGAGTCCTTATAGGCAAAATTGCTTTATTTTACAAAGGTAAGTCTATTTACACTATAACATTCAGGTTTGGATCATTCTCTCATAAGAAAATGCAAACTGCATATTAACCATTATTTTAACGCATACAAGCAGTTTTTACATGTTTTATGACAATTAGGGGCAAATGAGTCTATATAGGCAAAATTGCTTCATTTTACAAAGGTAAGTTTACTTAAACTATAACATTCAGGTTTAGATCTATCTCTTATAAGAAAATGCAAACTGCATATTAACTATTATTTTAACGCATACAAGCAGTTTTTACAAGCTTTATGACAATTAGGTGCAAATGACTCCTTATAGGCAAAATTGCTTTATTTCAAGAGGGTAAGACTATTTACACTATAACATTCAGGTTTGGATCATTCTCTCATAAGAAAATGCAAACTGCATATTTACTATCATTTTAACGCATACAAGCAGTTTTTACATGCTTTATGACAATTAGGTGCAAATGAGTCTTTATAGGCAAAATTGCTTTATTTCATGAGGGTAAGTCTATTTACACAATAACATTCAGGTTTGGATCATTCTCTCATAAGAAAATGCAAACTGCATATTAACCATTATTTTAACGCAGACAAGCAGTTTTTACATGCTTCACGACAATTTCGTGCAAATGAGTCCTTATAGGCAAAATTGCTTTATTTTACAAAGGTAAGTCTATTTACACTATAACATTCAGGTTTGGATCATTCTCTCATAAGAAAATGCAAACTGCATATTAACAATTATTTTAACGCATACAAGCAGTTTTTACATG
The DNA here is from genome assembly GCA_963575645.1 of Xanthostigma xanthostigma. Classification (NCBI taxonomy): domain Eukaryota; kingdom Metazoa; phylum Arthropoda; class Insecta; order Raphidioptera; family Raphidiidae; genus Xanthostigma; species Xanthostigma xanthostigma. The sequence continues at coordinate 25,260,229 of OY754467.1, forward strand.
CTTTACGACAATTAGGTGCAAATGAGTCCTTATAGGCAAAAGTGCTTTATTTCATGAGGGTAAATCTATTTACACTATAACATTCAGGTTTGGATCATTCTCTCATAAGAAAATGCAAACTGCATATTATACATTATTTTAACGCATACAAGCAGTTTTTACATGCTTTATGACAATTAGAGGCAAATGAGTCCTTATAGGCAAAATTGCTTTATTTCATGAGGGTAAGTCTATTTACACTATAACATTCAGGTTTGGATCATTCTCTCATAAGAAAATGCAAACTGCATATTAACCATTATTTTAACGCTGACAAGCAGTTTTTACATGCTTTATGACAATTAGGGGCAAATGAGTCTTTATAGGCAAAATTGCTTTATTTCATGAGGGTAAGTCTATTTACACTATAACATTCAGGTTTGGATCATTCTCTCATAAGAAAATGCAAACTGCATATTAACCATTATTTAAACGCAGACATGCAGTTTTTACATGCTTCACGACAATTTCGTGCAAATGAGTCCTTATAGGCAAAATTGCTTTATTTTACAAAGGTAAGTCTATTTACACTATAACATTCAGGTTTGGATCATTCTCTCATAAGAAAATGCAAACTGCATATTAACAATTATTTTAACGCATACAAGCAGTTTTTACATGCTTTACGACAATTAGGTGCAAATGAGTCCTTATAGGCAAAAGTGCTTTATTTCATGAGGGTAAGTCTATTTACACTATAACATTCAGGTTTGGATCATTCTCTCATAAGAAAATGCAAACTGCATATTTACTATCATTTTAACGCATACAAGCAGTTTTTACATGCTTTATGACAATTAGGTGCAAATGAGCCTTTATAGGCAAAATTGCTTTATTTCATGAGGGTAAGTCTATTTACACTATAACATTCAGGTTTGGATCATTCTCTCATAAGAAAATGCAAACTGCATATTAACCATTATTTAAACGCAGACAAGCAGTTTTTACATGCTTTACGACAAATAGATGCAAATGAGTCTTTATAGGCAAAATTGCTTTATTTCATAAGGGTAAGTCTATTTACACTATAACATTCAGGTTTGGATCATTCTCTCATAAGAAAATGCAAACTGCATATTTACTATCATTTTCACGCAGACAAGCAGTTTTTACATGCTTCACGACAATTGCGTGCAAATGAGTCCTTATAGGCAAAATTGCTTTATTTTACAAAGGTAAGTCTATTTACACTATAACATTCAGGTTTGGATCATTCTCTCATAAGAAAATGCAAACTGCATATTAACCATTATTTTAACGCATACAAGCAGTTTTTACATGCTTTATGACAATTTGGGGCAAATGAGTCTATATAGGCAAAACTGCTTTATTTTACTAAAGTAAGTCTATTCACACTATAACATTCAGGTTTGGATCATTCTCTCATAAGAAAATGCAAACTGCATATTAACCATTATTTAAACGCAGACAAGCAGTTTTTACAAGCTTTATGACAAATAGGTGCAAATGACTCCTTATAGGCAAAATTGCTTTATTTCAAGAGGGTAAGACTATTTACACTATAACATTCAGGTTTGGATCATTCTCTCATAAGAAAATGCAAACTGCATATTTTACATTATTTTAACGCATACAAGCAGTTTTTACATGCTTTATGACACTTAGGTGCAAATGAGTCTTTATAGGCAAAATTGCTTTATTTCATGAAGGTAAGTCTATTTACACTATAACATTCAGGTTTGGATCATTCTCTCATAAGAAAATGCAAACTGCATATTAACCATTATTTTAACGCAGACAAGCAGTTTTTACATGCTTCACGACAATTGCGTGCAAATGAGTCCTTATAGGCAAAATTGCTTTATTTTACAAAGGTAAGTCTATTTTCACTATAACATTCAGGTTTGGATCATTCTCTCATAAGAAAATGCAAACTGCATATTATACATTATTTTAACGCATACAAGCAGTTTTTACATGCTTTATGACAATTAGAGGCAAATGAGTCCTTATAGGCAAAATTGCTTTATTTCATGAAGGTAAGTCTATTTACACTATAACATTCAGGTTTGGATCATTCTCTCATAAGAAAATGCAAACTGCATATTAACCATTATTTTAACGCTGACAAGCAGTTTTTACATGCTTTACGACAATTAGGTGCAAATGAGTCCTTATAGGCAAAATTGCTTTATTTCATGATGGTAAGTCTATTTACACTATAACATTCACGTTTGGATCATTCTCTCATAAGAAAATGCAAACTGCATATTAACCATTATTTTAACGCTGACAAGCAGTTTTTACATGCTTTATGACAATTAGGGGCAAATGAGTCCTTATAGGCAAAATTGCTTTATTTCATGAAGGTAAGTCTATTTAAACTATTACATTCAGGTTTGGATCATTCTCTCATAAGAAAATGCAAACTGCATATTAACCATTATTTTAACGCATACAAGCAGTTTTTACAAGCTTTATGACAATTAGGTGCAAATGAGTCCTTACAGGCAAAATTGCTTTATTTCATGATGGTAAGTCTATTTACACTATAACATTCACGTTTGGATCATTCTCTCATAAGAAAATGCAAACTGCATATTAACCATTATTTTAACGCTGACAAGCAGTTTTTACATGCTTTATGACAATTAGGGGCAAATGAGTCCTTATAGGCAAAATTGCTTTATTTCATGAAGGTAAGTCTATTTAAACTATTACATTCAGGTTTGGATCATTCTCTCATAAGAAAATGCAAACTGCATATTAACCATTATTTTAACGCATACAAGCAGTTTTTACATGCTTTACGACAATTAGGTGCAAATGAGTCTTTATAGGCAAAATTGCTTTATTTCATGAGGGTAAGTCTATTTACACTATAACATTCAGGTTTGGATCATTCTCTCATAAGAAAATGCAAACTGCATATTTACTATCATTTTCACGCAGACAAGCAGTTTTTACATGCTTCACGACAATTGCGTGCAAATGAGTCCTTATAGGCAAAATTGCTTTATTTTACAAAGGTAAGTCTATTTACACTATAACATTCAGGTTTGGATCATTCTCTCATAAGAAAATGCAAACTGCATATTAACCATTATTTTAACGCATACAAGCAGTTTTTACATGTTTTATGACAATTAGGGGCAAATGAGTCTATATAGGCAAAATTGCTTCATTTTACAAAGGTAAGTTTACTTAAACTATAACATTCAGGTTTAGATCTATCTCTTATAAGAAAATGCAAACTGCATATTAACTATTATTTTAACGCATACAAGCAGTTTTTACAAGCTTTATGACAATTAGGTGCAAATGACTCCTTATAGGCAAAATTGCTTTATTTCAAGAGGGTAAGACTATTTACACTATAACATTCAGGTTTGGATCATTCTCTCATAAGAAAATGCAAACTGCATATTTACTATCATTTTAACGCATACAAGCAGTTTTTACATGCTTTATGACAATTAGGTGCAAATGAGTCTTTATAGGCAAAATTGCTTTATTTCATGAGGGTAAGTCTATTTACACAATAACATTCAGGTTTGGATCATTCTCTCATAAGAAAATGCAAACTGCATATTAACCATTATTTTAACGCAGACAAGCAGTTTTTACATGCTTCACGACAATTTCGTGCAAATGAGTCCTTATAGGCAAAATTGCTTTATTTTACAAAGGTAAGTCTATTTACACTATAACATTCAGGTTTGGATCATTCTCTCATAAGAAAATGCAAACTGCATATTAACAATTATTTTAACGCATACAAGCAGTTTTTACATGCTTTACGACAATTAGGTGCAAATGAGTCCTTATAGGCAAAAGTGCTTTATTTCATGAGGGTAAATCTATTTACACTATAACATTCAGGTTTGGATCATTCTCTCATAAGAAAATGCAAACTGCATATTATACATTATTTTAACGCATACAAGCAGTTTTTACATGCTTTATGACAATTAGAGGCGAATGAGTCCTTATAGGCAAAATTGCTTTATTTCATGAAGGTAAGTCTATTTACACTATAACATTCAGGTTTGGATCATTCTCTCATAAGAAAATGCAAACTGCATATTAACCATTATTTTAACGCTGACAAGCAGTTTTTACATGCTTTATGACAATTAGGGGCAAATGAGTCTTTATAGGCAAAATTGCTTTATTTCATGAGGGTAAGTCTATTTACACTATAACATTCAGGTTTGGATCATTCTCTCATAAGAAAATGCAAACTGCATATTAACCATTATTTAAACGCAGACATGCAGTTTTTACATGCTTCACGACAATTTCGTGCAAATGAGTCCTTATAGGCAAAATTGCTTTATTTTACAAAGGTAAGTCTATTTACACTATAACATTCAGGTTTGGATCATTCTCTCATAAGAAAATGCAAACTGCATATTAACAATTATTTTAACGCATACAAGCAGTTTTTACATGCTTTACGACAATTAGGTGCAAATGAGTCCTTATAGGCAAAAGTGCTTTATTTCATGAGGGTAAGTCTATTTACACTATAACATTCAGGTTTGGATCATTCTCTCATAAGAAAATGCAAACTGCATATTTACTATCATTTTAACGCATACAAGCAGTTTTTACATGCTTTATGACAATTAGGTGCAAATGAGCCTTTATAGGCAAAATTGCTTTATTTCATGAGGGTAAGTCTATTTACACTATAACATTCAGGTTTGGATCATTCTCTCATAAGAAAATGCAAACTGCATATTAACCATTATTTAAACGCAGACAAGCAGTTTTTACATGCTTTACGACAAATAGATGCAAATGAGTCTTTATAGGCAAAATTGCTTTATTTCATAAGGGTAAGTCTATTTACACTATAACATTCAGGTTTGGATCATTCTCTCATAAGAAAATGCAAACTGCATATTTACTATCATTTTCACGCAGACAAGCAGTTTTTACATGCTTCACGACAATTGCGTGCAAATGAGTCCTTATAGGCAAAATTGCTTTATTTTACAAAGGTAAGTCTATTTACACTATAACATTCAGGTTTGGATCATTCTCTCATAAGAAAATGCAAACTGCATATTAACCATTATTTTAACGCATACAAGCAGTTTTTACATGCTTTATGACAATTTGGGGCAAATGAGTCTATATAGGCAAAATTGCTTTATTTTACTAAAGTAAGTCTATTTACACTATAACATTCAGGTTTGGATCATTCTCTCATAAGAAAATGCAAACTGCATATTAACCATTATTTAAACGCAGACAAGCAGTTTTTACAAGCTTTATGACAAATAGGTGCAAATGACTCCTTATAGGCAAAATTGCTTTATTTCAAGAGGGTAAGACTATTTACACTATAACATTCAGGTTTGGATCATTCTCTCATAAGAAAATGCAAACTGCATATTTTACATTATTTTAACGCATACAAGCAGTTTTTACATGCTTTATGACACTTAGGTGCAAATGAGTCTTTATAGGCAAAATTGCTTTATTTCATGAAGGTAAGTCTATTTACACTATAACATTCAGGTTTGGATCATTCTCTCATAAGAAAATGCAAACTGCATATTAACCATTATTTTAACGCAGACAAGCAGTTTTTACATGCTTCACGACAATTGCGTGCAAATGAGTCCTTATAGGCAAAATTGCTTTATTTTACAAAGGTAAGTCTATTTTCACTATAACATTCAGGTTTGGATCATTCTCTCATAAGAAAATGCAAACTGCATATTATACATTATTTTAACGCATACAAGCAGTTTTTACATGCTTTATGACAATTAGAGGCAAATGAGTCCTTATAGGCAAAATAGCTTTATTTCATGAAGGTAAGTCTATTTACACTATAACATTCAGTTTTGGATCATTCTCTCATAAGAAAATGCAAACTGCATATTAACCATTATTTTAACGCTGACAAGCAGTTTTTACATGCTTTACGACAATTAGGTGCAAATGAGTCCTTATAGGCAAAATTGCTTTATTTCACAAACGTTAGTTTACTTACACTATAACATTCAGGTTTGGATCATTCTCTCATAAGAAAATGCAAACTGCATATTTACTATCATTTTCACGCAGACAAGCAGTTTTTACATGCTTCAGGACAATTGCGTGCAAATGAGTCCTTATAGGCAAAATTGCTTTATTTTACAAAGGTAAGTCTATTTACACTATAATATTCAGGTTTGGATCATTATCTCATAAGAAAATGCAAACTGCATATTAACCACTATTTTAACGCATACAAGCAGTTTTTACATGCTTTATGACAATTAGGGGCAAATGAGTCCTTATAGGCAAAATTGCTTTATTTCATGAAGGTAAGTCTATTTACACTATAACATTCAGGTTTGGATCATTCTCTCATAAGAAAATGCAAACTGCATATTAACCATTATTTTAACGCTGACAAGCAGTTTTTACATGCTTTATGACAATTAGGGGCAAATGAGTCTTTATAGGCAAAATTGCTTTATTTCATGAGGGTAAGTCTATTTACACTATAACATTCAGGTTTGGATCATTCTCTCATAAGAAAATGCAAACTGCATATTAACCATTATTTAAACGCAGACATGCAGTTTTTACATGCTTCACGACAATTTCGTGCAAATGAGTCCTTATAGGCAAAATTGCTTTATTTTACAAAGGTAAGTCTATTTACACTATAACATTCAGGTTTGGATCATTCTCTCATAAGAAAATGCAAACTGCATATTAACAATTATTTTAACGCATACAAGCAGTTTTTACATGCTTTACGACAATTAGGTGCAAATGAGTCCTTATAGGCAAAAGTGCTTTATTTCATGAGGGTAAGTCTATTTACACTATAACATTCAGGTTTGGATCATTCTCTCATAAGAAAATGCAAACTGCATATTTACTATCATTTTAACGCATACAAGCAGTTTTTACATGCTTTATGACAATTAGGTGCAAATGAGCCTTTATAGGCAAAATTGCTTTATTTCATGAGGGTAAGTCTATTTACACTATAACATTCAGGTTTGGATCATTCTCTCATAAGAAAATGCAAACTGCATATTAACCATTATTTAAACGCAGACAAGCAGTTTTTACATGCTTTACGACAAATAGATGCAAATGAGTCTTTATAGGCAAAATTGCTTTATTTCATAAGGGTAAGTCTATTTACACTATAACATTCAGGTTTGGATCATTCTCTCATAAGAAAATGCAAACTGCATATTTACTATCATTTTCACGCAGACAAGCAGTTTTTACATGCTTCACGACAATTGCGTGCAAATGAGTCCTTATAGGCAAAATTGCTTTATTTTACAAAGGTAAGTCTATTTACACTATAACATTCAGGTTTGGATCATTCTCTCATAAGAAAATGCAAACTGCATATTAACCATTATTTTAACGCATACAAGCAGTTTTTACATGCTTTATGACAATTTGGGGCAAATGAGTCTATATAGGCAAAATTGCTTTATTTTACTAAAGTAAGTCTATTTACACTATAACATTCAGGTTTGGATCATTCTCTCATAAGAAAATGCAAACTGCATATTAACCATTATTTAAACGCAGACAAGCAGTTTTTACAAGCTTTATGACAAATAGGTGCAAATGACTCCTTATAGGCAAAATTGCTTTATTTCAAGAGGGTAAGACTATTTACACTATAACATTCAGGTTTGGATCATTCTCTCATAAGAAAATGCAAACTGCATATTTTACATTATTTTAACGCATACAAGCAGTTTTTACATGCTTTATGACACTTAGGTGCAAATGAGTCTTTATAGGCAAAATTGCTTTATTTCATGAAGGTAAGTCTATTTACACTATAACATTCAGGTTTGGATCATTCTCTCATAAGAAAATGCAAACTGCATATTAACCATTATTTTAACGCAGACAAGCAGTTTTTACATGCTTCACGACAATTGCGTGCAAATGAGTCCTTATAGGCAAAATTGCTTTATTTTACAAAGGTAAGTCTATTTTCACTATAACATTCAGGTTTGGATCATTCTCTCATAAGAAAATGCAAACTGCATATTATACATTATTTTAACGCATACAAGCAGTTTTTACATGCTTTATGACAATTAGAGGCAAATGAGTCCTTATAGGCAAAATTGCTTTATTTCATGAAGGTAAGTCTATTTACACTATAACATTCAGGTTTGGATCATTCTCTCATAAGAAAATGCAAACTGCATATTAACCATTATTTTAACGCTGACAAGCAGTTTTTACATGCTTTACGACAATTAGGTGCAAATGAGTCCTTATAGGCAAAATTGCTTTATTTCACAAACGTTAGTTTACTTACACTATAACATTCAGGTTTGGATCATTCTCTCATAAGAAAATGCAAACTGCATATTTACTATCATTTTCACGCAGACAAGCAGTTTTTACATGCTTCAGGACAATTGCGTGCAAATGAGTCCTTATAGGCAAAATTGCTTTATTTTACAAAGGTAAGTCTATTTACACTATAATATTCAGGTTTGGATCATTATCTCATAAGAAAATGCAAACTGCATATTAACCACTATTTTAACGCATACAAGCAGTTTTTACATGCTTTATGACAATTAGGGGCAAATGAGTCCTTATAGGCAAAATTGCTTTATTTCATGAAGGTAAGTCTATTTACACTATAACATTCAGGTTTGGATCATTCTCTCATAAGAAAATGCAAACTGCATATTAACCATTATTTTAACGCTGACAAGCAGTTTTTACATGCTTTATGACAATTAGGGGCAAATGAGTCTTTATAGGCAAAATTGCTTTATTTCATGAGGGTAAGTCTATTTACACTATAACATTCAGGTTTGGATCATTCTCTCATAAGAAAATGCAAACTGCATATTCACCATTATTTAAACGCAGACATGCAGTTTTTACATGCTTCACGACAATTTCGTGCAAATGAGTCCTTATAGGCAAAATTGCTTTATTTTACAAAGGTAAGTCTATTTACACTATAACATTCAGGTTTGGATCATTCTCTCATAAGAAAATGCAAACTGCATATTAACAATTATTTTAACGCATACAAGCAGTTTTTACATGCTTTACGACAATTAGGTGCAAATGAGTCCTTATAGGCAAAAGTGCTTTATTTCATGAGGGTAAGTCTATTTACACTATAACATTCAGGTTTGGATCATTCTCTTATAAGAAAATGCAAACTGCATATTTACTATCATTTTAACGCATACAAGCAGTTTTTACATGCTTTATGACAATTAGGTGCAAATGAGTCTTTATAGGCAAAATCGCTTTATTTCATGAGGGTAAGTCTATTTACACTTTAACATTCAGGTTTGGATCATTCTCTCATAAGAAAATGCAAACTGCATATTAACCATTATTTAAACGCAGACAAGCAGTTTTTACATGCTTCACGACAATTGCTTGCAAATGAGTCCTTATAGGCAAAATTGCTTTATTTTACAAAGGTAAGTCTATTTTCACTATAACATTCAGGTTTGGATCATTCTCTCATAAGAAAATGCAAACTGCATATTTACTATCATTTTCACGCAGACAAGCAGTTTTTACATGCTTCACGACAATTGCGTGCAAATGAGTCCTTATAGGCAAAATTGCTTTATTTTACAAAGGTAAGTCTATTTACACTATAATATTCAGGTTTGGATCATTATTTCATAAGAAAATGCAAACTGCATATTAACCACTATTTTAACGCATACAAGCAGTTTTTACATGCTTTATGACAATTAGGGGCAAATGAGTCCTTATAGGCAAAATTGCTTTATTTTACAAAGGTAAGTTTACTTAAACTATAACATTCAGGTTTAGATCATTCTCTCATAAGAAAATGCAAACTGCATATTTACTATCATTTTAACGCATACAAGCAGTTTTTACATGCTTTATGACAATTAGGTGCAAATGAGTCTTTATAGGCAAAATTGCTTTATTTCATGAGGGTAAGTCGATTTACACTATAACATTCAGGTTTGGATCATTCTCTCATAAGAAAATGCAAACTGCATATTAACCATTATTTTAACGCAGACAAGCAGTTTTTACATGCTTCACGACAATTGCGTGCAAATGAGTCTTTATAGGCAAAATTGCTTTATTTTACAAAGGTAAGTCTATTTTCACTATAACATTAAGGTTTAGATCATTCTCTCATAAGAAAATGCAAACTGCATATTAACCATTATTTCAACGCATACAAGCAGTTTTTACATGCTTTATGACAATAAGGGGCAAATGAGTCCTTATAGGCAAAATTGCTTTATTTCATGAAGGTTAGTCTATTTACACTATAACATTCAGGTTTGGATCATTCTCTCATAAGAAAATACAAACTGCATATTTACTATAATTTCACGCAGACAAGCAGTTTTTACATGCTTCACGACAATTGCGTGCAAATGAGTCCTTATAGGCAAAATTGCTTTATTTTACAAAGGTAAGTCTATTTACACTATAACATTCAGGTTTGGATCATTCTCTCATAAGAAAGAATAAACTGCATATTTACTATCATTTTAACGCATACAAGCAGTTTTTACATGCTTTATGACAATTAAGTGCAAATGAGTCTTTATAGGCAAAATTGCTTTATTTCATGAAGGTAAGTCTATTTACACTATAACATTCAGGTTTGGATCATTCTCTTATAAGAAAATGCAAACTGCATATTAACAATTATTTTAACGCTGACAAGCAGTTTTTACATGCTTTACGACAATTAGGTGCAAATGAGTCCTTATAGGCAAAAGTGCTTTATTTCATAAGGGTAAGTCTATTTACACTATAACATTCAGTTTTGGATCATTCTCTTATAAGAAAATGCAAACTGCATATTTACTATCATTTTCACGCAGACAAGCAGTTTTCACATGTTTTACGACAATTAGGTGGAAATAAGTCCCTAAAGGCAAAGTTGTTTTATTTCACAAAGGTTAGTCTACTTTCACTATAACGTTCATGTTTGGATCATTTTCTCATAAAAAAATGCAAACTGCATATTAACCATTATTTTAACGCAGACAAGCAGTTTTTACATGCTTCACGACAATTGCGTGCAAATGAGTCCTTATAGGCAAAATTGCTTTATTTTACAACGGTAAGTCTATTTACACTATAACATTAAGGTTTGGAACATTCTCTCATAAGAAAATGCAATATGCATATTAACCATTATTTTAACGCATACAAGCAGTTTTTACATGCTTTATGACAATTAGGGGCAAATGAGTCCTTATAGGCAAAATTGCTTTATTTCATGAAGGTAAGTCTATTTACACTATTACATTCAGGTTTGGATCATTCTCTCATAAGAAAATGCAAACTGCATATTAACCATTATTTTAACGCATACAAGCAGTTTTTACATGCTTTACGACAATTAGGTGCAAATGAGTCTTTATAGGCAAAATTGCTTTATTTCATGAGGGTAAGTCTATTTACACTTTAACATTCAGGTTTGGATCATTCTCTCATAAGAAAATGCAAACTGCATATTTACTATCATTTTCACGCAGACAAGCAGTTTTTACATGCTTCACGACAATTGCGTGCAAATGAGTCCTTATAGGCAAAATTGCTTTATTTTACAAAGGTAAGTCTATTTACACTATAACATTCAGGTTTGGATCATTCTCTCATAAGAAAATGCAAACTGCATATTAACCAATATTTTAACGCATACAAGCAGTTTTTACATGCTTTATGACAATTAGGGGCAAATGAGTCTATATAGGCAAAATTGCTTTATTTTACAAAGGTAAGTTTACTTAAACTATAACATTCAGGTTTAGATCATTCTCTTATAAGAAAATGCAAACTGCATATTAACTATTATTTTAACGCATACAAGCAGTTTTTACAAGCTTTATGACAATTAGGTGCAAATGACTCCTTATAGGCAAAATTGCTTTATTTCAAGAGGGTAAGACTATTTACACTATAACATTCAGGTTTGGATCATTCTCTCATAAGAAAATGCAAACTGCATATTTACTATCATTTTAACGCATACAAGCAGTTTTTACATGCTTTATGACAATTAGGTGCAAATGAGTCTTTATAGGCAAAATTGCTTTATTTCATGAGGGTAAGTCTATTTACACTATAACATTCAGGTTTGGATCATTCTCTCATAAGAAAATGCAAACTGCATATTAACCATTATTTAAACGCAGACAAGCAGTTTTTACATGCTTTACGACAAATTGGTGCAAATGAGTCTTTATAGGCAAAATTGCTTTATTTCATGAGGGTAAGTCTATTTACACTATAATATTCAGGTTTGGATCATTCTCTCATAATAAAATGCAAACTGCATATTAACCATTATTTTAACGCTGACAAGCAGTTTTTACATGCTTTATGACAATTAGGGGCAAATGAGTCCTTATAGGCAAAATTGCTTTATTTCATGAAGGTAAGTCTATTTAAACTATTACATTCAGGTTTGGATCATTCTCTCATAAGAAAATGCAAACTGCATATTAACCATTATTTTAACGCATACAAGCAGTTTTTACATGCTTTACGACAGTTAGGTGCAAATGAGTCTTTATAGGCAAAATTGCTTTATTTCATGAGGGTAAGTCTATTTACACTATAACATTCAGGTTTGGATCATTCTCTCATAAGAAAATGCAAACTGCATATTTACTATCATTTTCACGCAGACAAGCAGTTTTTACATGCTTCACGACAATTGCGTGCAAATGAGTCCTTATAGGCAAAATTGCTTTATTTTACAAAGGTAAGTCTATTTACACTATAACATTCAGGTTTGGATCATTCTCTCATAAGAAAATGCAAACTGCATATTAACCATTATTTTAACGCATACAAGCAGTTTTTACATGCTTTATGACAATTAGGGGCAAATGAGTCTATATAGGCAAAATTGCTTCATTTTACAAAGGTAAGTTTACTTAAACTATAACATTCAGGTTTAGATCATTCTCTTATAAGAAAATGCAAACTGCATATTAACTATTATTTTAACGCATACAAGCAGTTTTTACAAGCTTTATGACAATTAGGTGCAAATGACTCCTTATAGGCAAAATTGCTTTATTTCAAGAGGGTAAGACTATTTACACTATAACATTCAGGTTTGGATCATTCTCTCATAAGAAAATGCAAACTGCATATTTACTATCATTTTAACGCATACAAGCAGTTTTTACATGCTTTATGACAATTAGGTGCAAATGAGTCTTTATAGGCAAAATTGCTTTATTTCATGAGGGTAAGTCTATTTACACAATAACATTCAGGTTTGGATCATTCTCTCATAAGAAAATGCAAACTGCATATTAACCATTATTTTAACGCAGACAAGCAGTTTTTACATGCTTCACGACAATTGCGTGCAAATGAGTCCTTATAGGCAAAATTGCTTTATTTTACAAAGGTAAGTCTATTTTCACTATAACATTCAGGTTTGGATCATTCTCTCATAAGAAAATGCAAACTGCATATTATACATTATTTTAACGCATACAAGCAGTTTTTACATGCTTTATGACAATTAGAGGCAAATGAGTCCTTATAGGCAAAATTGCTTTATTTCATGAAGGTAAGTCTATTTACACTATAACATTCAGGTTTGGATCATTCTCTCATAAGAAAATGCAAACTGCATATTAACCATTATTTAAACGCAGACATGCAGTTTTTACATGCTTTATGACAATTAGGGGCAAATGAGTCCTTATAGGCAAAATTGCTTTATTTTACAAAGGTAAGTTTACTTAAACTATAACATTCAGGTTTAGATCATTCTCTTATAAGAAAATGCAAACTGCATATTAACTATTATTTTAACGCATACAAGCAGTTTTTACAAGCTTTATCACAATTAGGTGCAAATGACTCCTTATAGGCAAAATTGCTTTATTTCAAGAGGGTAAGACTATTTACACTATAACATTCAGGTTTGGATCATTCTCTCATAAGAAAATGCAAACTGCATATTTACTATCATTTTAACGCATACAAGCAGTTTTTACATGCTTTATGACAATTAGGTGCAAATGAGTCTTTATAGGCAAAATTGCTTTATTTCATGAGGGTAAGTCTATTTTCACTATAACATTCAGGTTTGGATCATTCTCTCATAAGAAAATGCAAACTGCATATTATACATTATTTTAACGCATACAAGCAGTTTTTACATGCTTTATGACAATTAGGGGCAAATGAGTCCTTATAGGCAAAATTGCTTTATTTTACAAAAGTAAGTCTATTTACACTATAACATTCAGGTTTGGATCATTCTCTCATAAGAAAATGCAAACTGCATATTAACCATTATTTTAACGCAGACAAGCAGTTTTTACATGCTTTATGACAATTAGGGGCAAATGAGTCCTTATAGGCAAAATTGCTTTATTTCATGAAGGTAAGTCTATTTACACTATAACATTCAGGTTTGGATCATTCTCTCATAAGAAAATGCAAACTGCATATTAACCATTATTTAAACGCAGACAAGCAGTTTTTACATGCTTTACGACAATTAGGTGCAAATGAGTCTTTATAGGCAAAATTGCTTTATTTCATGAGGGTAAGTCTATTTACACTATAATATTCAGGTTTGGATCATTCTCTCATAATAAAATGCAAACTGCATATTTACTATCATTTTCACGCAGACAAGAAGTTTTTACATGCTTCACGACAATTTCGTGCAAATGAGTCCTTATAGGCAAAATTGCTTTATTTTACAAAGGTAAGTCTATTTACACTATAACATTCAGGTTTGGATCATTCTCTCATAAGAAAATGCAAACTGCATATTAACCATTATTTTAACGCATACAAGCAGTTTTTACATGCTTTATGACAATTAGGGGCAAATGAGTCTATATAGGCAAAATTGCTTTATTTTACAAAGGTAAGTTTTTTTAAACTATAACATTAAGGTTTAGATCATTCTCTCATAAGAAAATGCAAACTGCACATTAACTATTATTTAACGCATACAAGCAGTTTTTACAAGCTTTATGACAATTAGGTGCAAATGAGTCCTTACAGGCAAAATTGCTTTATTTCATGATGGTAAGTCTATTTACACTATAACATTCAGGTTTGGATCATTCTCTCATAAGAAAATGCAAACTGCATATTAACCATTATTTTAACGCTGACAAGCAGTTTTTACATGCTTTATGACAATTAGGGGCAAATGAGTCCTTATAGGCAAAATTGCTTTATTTCATGAAGGTAAGTCTATTTACACTATTACATTCAGGTTTGGATCATTCTCTCATAAGAAAATGCAAACTGCATATTAACCATTATTTTAACGCTGACAAGCAGTTTTTACATGCTTTATGACAATTAGGGGCAAATGAGTCCTTATAGGCAAAATTGCTTTATTTCATGAGGGTGAGTCTATTTACACTATAACATTCAGGTTTGGATCATTCTCTCATAAGAAAATGCAAACTGCATATTTACTATCATTTTCACGCAGACAAGAAGTTTTTACATGCTTCACGACAATTTCGTGCAAATGAGTCCTTATAGGCAAAATTGCTTTATTTTACAAAGGTAAGTCTATTTACACTATAACATTCAGGTTTGGATCATTCTCTCATAAGAAAATGCAAACTGCATATTAACCATTATTTTAACGCATACAAGCAGTTTTTACATGCTTTATGACAATTTGGGGCAAATGAGTCTATATAGGCAAAATTGCTTTATTTTACAAAGGTAAGTTTACTTAAACTATAACATTCAGGTTTAGATCATTCTCTTATAAGAAAATGCAAACTGCATATTAACTATTATTTTAACGCATACAAGCAGTTTTTACAAGCTTTATGACAAATAGGTGCAAATGACTCCTTATAGGCAAAATTGCTTTATTTCAAGAGGGTAAGACTATTTACACTATAACATTCAGGTTTGGATCATTCTCTCATAAGAAAATGCAAACTGCATATTTTACATTATTTTAACGCATACAAGCAGTTTTTACATGCCTTATGACAATTAGGTGCAAATGAGTCTTTATAGGCAAAATTGCTTTATTTCATGAAGGTAAGTCTATTTACACTATAACATTCAGGTTTGGATCATTCTCTCATAAGAAAATGCAAACTGCATATTAACCATTATTTTAACGCAGACAAGCAGTTTTTACATGCTTCACGACAATTGCGTGCAAATGAGTCCTTATAGGCAAAATTGCTTTATTTTACAAAGGTAAGTCTATTTTCACTATAACATTCAGGTTTGGATCATTCTCTCATAAGAAAATGCAAACTGCATATTAACCATTATTTTAACGCTGACAAGCAGTTTTTACATGCTTTACGACAATTAGGTGCAAATGAGTCCTTATAGGCAAAATTGCTTTATTTCACAAACGTTAGTTTACTTACACTATAACATTCAGGTTTGGATCATTCTCTCATAAGAAAATGCAAACTGCATATTTACTATCATTTTCACGCAGACAAGCAGTTTTTACATGCTTCACGACAATTGCGTGCAAATGAGTCCTTATAGGCAAAATTGCTTTATTTTACAAAGGTAAGTCTATTTACACTATAATATTCAGGTTTGGATCATTATCTCATAAGAAAAAGCAAACTGCATATTAACCACTATTTTAACGCATACAAGCAGTTTTTACATGCTTTATGACAATTAGGGGCAAATGAGTCCTTATAGGCAAAATTGCTTTATTTTACAAAGGTAAGTTTACTTAAACTATAACATTCAGGTTTAGATCATTCTCTCATAAGAAAATGCAAACTGCATATTTACTATCATTTTAACGCATACAAGCAGTTTTTACATGCTTTATGACAATAAGGGGCAAATGAGTCCTTATAGGCAAAATTGCTTTATTTCATGAAGGTTAGTCTATTTACTTTATAACATTCAGGTTTGGATCTTTCTCTCATAAGAAAATGCAAACTGCATATTAACCATTATTTAAACGCAGACAAGCCGTTTTTACATGCTTTACGACAATTAGGTGCAAATGAGTCTTTATAGGCAAAATTGCTTTATTTTATGAGGGTAAGTCTATTTACACCATAACATTCAGGTTTGGATCATTCTCTCATAAGAAAATGCAAACTGCATATTAACCATTATTTAAACGCAGACAAGCAGTTTTTACATGCTTTACGACACATTGGTGCAAATGAGTCTTTATAGGCAAAATTGCTTTATTTCATGAGGGTAAGTCTATTTACACTATAACATTCAGGTTTGGATCATTCTCTCATAAGAAAATGCAAACTGCATATTATACATTATTTTAACGCATACAAGCAGTTTTTACATGCTTTATGACAATTAGAGGCAAATGAGTCCTTATAGGCAAAATTGCTTTATTTCATGAAGGTAAGTCTATTTACACTATAACATTCAGGTTTGGATCATTCTCTCATAAGAAAATGCAAACTGCATATTAACCATTATTTAAACGCAGACATGCAGTTTTTACATGCTTTATGACAATTAGGGGCAAATGAGTCCTTATAGGCAAAATTGCTTTATTTTACAAAGGTAAGTTTACTTAAACTATAACATTCAGGTTTAGATCATTCTCTTATAAGAAAATGCAAACTGCATATTAACTATTATTTTAACGCATACAAGCAGTTTTTACAAGCTTTATCACAATTAGGTGCAAATGACTCCTTATAGGCAAAATTGCTTTATTTCAAGAGGGTAAGACTATTTACACTATAACATTCAGGTTTGGATCATTCTCTCATAAGAAAATGCAAACTGCATATTTACTATCATTTTAACGCATACAAGTAGTTTTTACATGCTTTATGACAATTAGGTGCAAATGAGTCTTTATAGGCAAAATTGCTTTATTTCATGAGGGTAAGTCTATTTTCACTATAACATTCAGGTTTGGATCATTCTCTCATAAGAAAATGCAAACTGCATATTATACATTATTTTAACGCATACAAGCAGTTTTTACATGCTTTATGACAATTAGGGGCAAATGAGTCCTTATAGGCAAAATTGCTTTATTTTACAAAAGTAAGTCTATTTACACTATAACATTCAGGTTTGGATCATTCTCTCATAAGAAAATGCAAACTGCATATTAACCATTATTTTAACGCAGACAAGCAGTTTTTACATGCTTTATGACAATTAGGGGCAAATGAGTCCTTATAGGCAAAATTGCTTTATTTCATGAAGGTAAGTCTATTTACACTATAACATTCAGGTTTGGATCATTCTCTCATAAGAAAATGCAAACTGCATATTAACCATTATTTAAACGCAGACAAGCAGTTTTTACATGCTTTACGACAATTAGGTGCAAATGAGTCTTTATAGGCAAAATTGCTTTATTTCATGAGGGTAAGTCTATTTACACTATAATATTCAGGTTTGGATCATTCTCTCATAATAAAATGCAAACTGCATATTTACTATCATTTTCACGCAGACAAGAAGTTTTTACATGCTTCACGACAATTTCGTGCAAATGAGTCCTTATAGGCAAAATTGCTTTATTTTACAAAGGTAAGTCTATTTACACTATAACATTCAGGTTTGGATCATTCTCTCATAAGAAAATGCAAACTGCATATTAACCATTATTTTAACGCATACAAGCAGTTTTTACATGCTTTATGACAATTAGGGGCAAATGAGTCTATATAGGCAAAATTGCTTTATTTTACAAAGGTAAGTTTTTTTAAACTATAACATTAAGGTTTAGATCATTCTTTCATAAGAAAATGCAAACTGCACATTAACTATTATTTAACGCATACAAGCAGTTTTTACAAGCTTTATGACAATTAGGTGCAAATGAGTCCTTACAGGCAAAATTGCTTTATTTCATGATGGTAAGTCTATTTACACTATAACATTCAGGTTTGGATCATTCTCTCATAAGAAAATGCAAACTGCATATTAACCATTATTTTAACGCTGACAAGCAGTTTTTACATGCTTTATGACAATTAGGGGCAAATGAGTCCTTATAGGCAAAATTGCTTTATTTCATGAAGGTAAGTCTATTTACACTATTACATTCAGGTTTGGATCATTCTCTCATAAGAAAATGCAAACTGCATATTAACCATTATTTTAACGCTGACAAGCAGTTTTTACATGCTTTATGACAATTAGGGGCAAATGAGTCCTTATAGGCAAAATTGCTTTATTTCATGAGGGTGAGTCTATTTACACTATAACATTCAGGTTTGGATCATTCTCTCATAAGAAAATGCAAACTGCATATTTACTATCATTTTCACGCAGACAAGAAGTTTTTACATGCTTCACGACAATTTCGTGCAAATGAGTCCTTATAGGCAAAATTGCTTTATTTTACAAAGGTAAGTCTATTTACACTATAACATTCAGGTTTGGATCATTCTCTCATAAGAAAATGCAAACTGCATATTAACCATTATTTTAACGCATACAAGCAGTTTTTACATGCTTTATGACAATTTGGGGCAAATGAGTCTATATAGGCAAAATTGCTTTATTTTACAAAGGTAAGTTTACTTAAACTATAACATTCAGGTTTAGATCATTCTCTTATAAGAAAATGCAAACTGCATATTAACTATTATTTTAACGCATACAAGCAGTTTTTACAAGCTTTATGACAAATAGGTGCAAATGACTCCTTATAGGCAAAATTGCTTTATTTCAAGAGGGTAAGACTATTTACACTATAACATTCAGGTTTGGATCATTCTCTCATAAGAAAATGCAAACTGCATATTTTACATTATTTTAACGCATACAAGCAGTTTTTACATGCCTTATGACAATTAGGTGCAAATGAGTCTTTATAGGCAAAATTGCTTTATTTCATGAAGGTAAGTCTATTTACACTATAACATTCAGGTTTGGATCATTCTCTCATAAGAAAATGCAAACTGCATATTAACCATTATTTTAACGCAGACAAGCAGTTTTTACATGCTTCACGACAATTGCGTGCAAATGAGTCCTTATAGGCAAAATTGCTTTATTTTACAAAGGTAAGTCTATTTTCACTATAACATTCAGGTTTGGATCATTCTCTCATAAGAAAATGCAAACTGCATATTAACCATTATTTTAACGCTGACAAGCAGTTTTTACATGCTTTACGACAATTAGGTGCAAATGAGTCCTTATAGGCAAAATTGCTTTATTTCACAAACGTTAGTTTACTTACACTATAACATTCAGGTTTGGATCATTCTTTCATAAGAAAATGCAAACTGCATATTTACTATCATTTTCACGCAGACAAGCAGTTTTTACATGCTTCACGACAATTGCGTGCAAATGAGTCCTTATAGGCAAAATTGCTTTATTTTACAAAGGTAAGTCTATTTACACTATAATATTCAGGTTTGGATCATTATCTCATAAGAAAAAGCAAACTGCATATTAACCACTATTTTAACGCATACAAGCAGTTTTTACATGCTTTATGACAATTAGGGGCAAATGAGTCCTTATAGGCAAAATTGCTTTATTTTACAAAGGTAAGTTTACTTAAACTATAACATTCAGGTTTAGATCATTCTCTCATAAGAAAATGCAAACTGCATATTTACTATCATTTTAACGCATACAAGCAGTTTTTACATGCTTTATGACAATAAGGGGCAAATGAGTCCTTATAGGCAAAATTGCTTTATTTCATGAAGGTTAGTCTATTTACTTTATAACATTCAGGTTTGGATCTTTCTCTCATAAGAAAATGCAAACTGCATATTAACCATTATTTAAACGCAGACAAGCCGTTTTTACATGCTTTACGACAATTAGGTGCAAATGAGTCTTTATAGGCAAAATTGCTTTATTTTATGAGGGTAAGTCTATTTACACCATAACATTCAGGTTTGGATCATTCTCTCATAAGAAAATGCAAACTGCATATTAACCATTATTTAAACGCAGACAAGCAGTTTTTACATGCTTTACGACACATTGGTGCAAATGAGTCTTTATAGGCAAAATTGCTTTATTTCATGAGGGTAAGTCTATTTACACTATAACATTCAGGTTTGGATCATTCTCTCATAAGAAAATACAAACTGCATATTTACTATAATTTCACGCAGACAAGCAGTTTTTACATGCTTCACGACAATTGCGTGCAAATGAGTCCTTATAGGCAAAATTGCTTTATTTTACAAAGGTAAGTCTATTTACACCATAACATTCAGGTTTGGATCATTCTCTCATAAGAAAGAATAAACTGCATATTTACTATCATTTTAACGCATACAAGCAGTTTTTACATGCTTTATGACAATTAAGTGCAAATGAGTCTTTATAGGCAAAATTGCTTTATTTCATGAAGGTAAGTCTATTTACACTATAACATTCAGGTTTGGATCATTCTCTCATAAGAAAATGCAAACTGCATATTAACCATTATTTAAACGCAGACAAGCAGTTTTTACATGCTTTACGACAAATAGATGCAAATGAGTCTTTATAGGCAAAATTGCTTTATTTCATAAGGGTAAGTCTATTTACACTATAACATTCAGGTTTGGATCATTCTCTCATAAGAAAATGCAAACTGCATATTTACTATCATTTTCACGCAGACAAGCAGTTTTTACATGCTTCACGACAATTGCGTGCAAATGAGTCCTTATAGGCAAAATTGCTTTATTTTACAAAGGTAAGTCTATTTACACTATAACATTCAGGTTTGGATCATTCTCTCATAAGAAAATGCAAACTGCATATTAACCATTATTTTAACGCATACAAGCAGTTTTTACATGCTTTATGACAATTTGGGGCAAATGAGTCTATATAGGCAAAATTGCTTTATTTTACAAAGGTAAGTTTACTTAAACTATAACATTCAGGTTTAGATCATTCTCTTATAAGAAAATGCAAACTGCATATTAACTATTATTTTAACGCATACAAGCAGTTTTTACAAGCTTTATGACAAATAGGTGCAAATGACTCCTTATAGGCAAAATTGCTTTATTTCAAGAGGGTAAGACTATTTACACTATAACATTCAGGTTTGGATCATTCTCTCATAAGAAAATGCAAACTGCATATTTTACATTATTTTAACGCATACAAGCAGTTTTTACATGCTTTATGACAATTAGGTGCAAATGAGTCTTTATAGGCAAAATTGCTTTATTTCATGAAGGTAAGTCTATTTACACTATAACATTCAGGTTTGGATCATTCTCTCATAAGAAAATGCAAACTGCATATTAACCATTATTTTAACGCAGACAAGCAGTTTTTACATGCTTCACGACAATTGCGTGCAAATGAGTCCTTATAGGCAAAATTGCTTTATTTTGCAAAGGTAAGTCTATTTTCACTATAACATTCAGGTTTGGATCATTCTCTCATAAGAAAATGCAAACTGCATATTATACATTATTTTAACGCATACAAGCAGTTTTTACATGCTTTATGACAATTAGAGGCAAATGAGTCCTTATAGGCAAAATTGCTTTATTTCATGAAGGTAAGTCTATTTACACTATAACATTCAGGTTTGGATCATTCTCTCATAAGAAAATGCAAACTGCATATTAACCATTATTTTAACGCTGACAAGCAGTTTTTACATGCTTTACGACAATTAGGTGCAAATGAGTCCTTATAGGCAAAATTGCTTTATTTCACAAACGTTAGTTTACTTACACTATAACATTCAGGTTTGGATCATTCTCTCATAAGAAAATGCAAACTGCATATTTACTATCATTTTCACGCAGACAAGCAGTTTTTACATGCTTCACGACAATTGCGTGCAAATGAGTCCTTATAGGCAAAATTGCTTTATTTTACAAAGGTATGTCTATTTACACTATAATATTTAGGTTTGGATCATTATCTCATAAGAAAATGCAAACTGCATATTAACCACTATTTTAACGCATACAAGCAGTTTTTACATGCTTTATGACAATTAGGGGCAAATGAGTCCTTATAGGCAAAATTGCTTTATTTTACAAAGGTAAGTTTACTTAAACTATAACATTCAGGTTTAGATCATTCTCTCATAAGAAAATGCAAACTGCATATTTACTATCATTTTAACGCATACAAGCAGTTTTTACATGCTTTATGACAATTAGGTGCAAATGAGTCTTTATAGGCAAAATTGCTTTATTTCATGAGGGTAAGTCGATTTACACTATAACATTCAGGTTTGGATCATTCTCTCATAAGAAAATGCAAACTGCATATTAACCATTATTTTAACGCAGACAAGCAGTTTTTACATGCTTCACGACAATTGCGTGCAAATGAGTCTTTATAGGCAAAATTGCTTTATTTTACAAAGGTAAGTCTATTTTCACTATAACATTAAGGTTTAGATCATTCTCTCATAAGAAAATGCAAACTGCATATTAACCATTATTTCAACGCATACAAGCAGTTTTTACATGCTTTATGACAATAAGGGGCAAATGAGTCCTTATAGGCAAAATTGCTTTATTTCATGAAGGTTAGTCTATTTACACTATAACATTCAGGTTTGGATCTTTCTCTCATAAGAAAATGCAAACTGCATATTAACCATTATTTAAACGCAGACAAGCCGTTTTTACATGCTTTACGACAATTGCGTGCAAATGAGTCCTTATAGGCAAAATTGCTTTATTTCATGAGGGTAAGTCTATTTACACTATAACATTCAGGTTTGGATCATTCTCTCATAAGAAAATGCAAACTGCATATTAACCATTATTTAAACGCAGACAAGCAGTTTTTACATGCTTTACGACAAATTGGTGCAAATGAGTCTTTATAGGCAAAATTGCTTTATTTCATGAGGGTAAGTCTATTTACACTATAACATTCAGGTTTGGATCATTCTCTCATAAGAAAATACAAACTGCATATTTACTATAATTTCACGCAGACAAGCAGTTTTTACATGCTTCACGACAATTGCGTGCAAATGAGTCCTTATAGGCAAAATTGCTTTATTTTACAAAGGTAAGTCTATTTACACTATAACATTCAGGTTTGGATCATTCTCTCATAAGAAAGAATAAACTGCATATTTACTATCATTTTAACGCATACAAGCAGTTTTTACATGCTTTATGACAATTAAGTGCAAATGAGTCTTTATAGGCAAAATTGCTTTATTTCATGAAGGTAAGTCTATTTACACTATACATTCAGGTTTGGATCATTCTCTTATAAGAAAATGCAAACTGCATATTAACAATTATTTTAACGCTGACAAGCAGTTTTTACATGCTTTACGACAATTAGGTGCAAATGAGTCCTTATAGGCAAAAGTGCTTTATTTCATGAGGGTAAGTCTATTTACACTATAACATTCAGTTTTGGATCATTCTCTCATAAGAAAATGCAAACTGCATATTTACTATCATTTTCACGCAGACAAGCAGTTTTCACATGTTTTACGACAATTAGGTGGAAATAAGTCCCTAAAGGCAAAGTTGTTTTATTTCACAAAGGTTAGTCTACTTTCACTATAACATTCAGGTTTGGATCATTTTCTCATAAAAAAATGCAAACTGCATATTAACCTATATTTTAACGCAGACAAGCAGTTTTTACATGCTTCACGACAATTGCGTGCAAATGAGTCCTTATAGGCAAAATTGCTTTATTTTACAACGGTAAGTCTATTTACACTATAACATTAAGGTTTGGAACATTCTCTCATAAGAAAATGCAATATGCATATTAACCATTATTTTAACGCATACAAGCAGTTTTTACATGCTTTATGACAATTAGGGGCAAATGAGTCCTTATAGGCAAAATTGCTTTATTTCATGAAGGTAAGTCTATTTACACTATTACATTCAGGTTTGGATCATTCTCTCATAAGAAAATGCAAACTGCATATTAACCATTATTTTAACGCATACAAGCAGTTTTTACATGCTTTACGACAATTAGGTGCAAATGAGTCTTTATAGGCAAAATTGCTTTATTTCATGAGGGTAAGTCTATTTACACTATAACATTCAGGTTTGGATCATTCTCTCATAAGAAAATGCAAACTGCATATTAACCATTATTTAAACGCAGACAAGCAGTTTTTACATGCTTTACGACAAATAGATGCAAATGAGTCTTTATAGGCAAAATTGCTTTATTTCATGAGGGTAAGTCTATTTACACTTTAACATTCAGGTTTGGATCATTCTCTCATAAGAAAATGCAAACTGCATATTTACTATCATTTTCACGCAGACAAGCAGTTTTTACATGCTTCACGACAATTGCGTGCAAATGAGTCCTTATAGGCAAAATTGCTTTATTTTACAAAGGTAAGTCTATTTACACTATAACATTCAGGTTTGGATCATTCTCTCATAAGAAAATGCAAACTGCATATTAACCAATATTTTAACGCATACAAGCAGTTTTTACATGCTTTATGACAATTAGGGGCAAATGAGTCTATATAGGCAAAATTGCTTTATTTTACAAAGGTAAGTTTACTTAAACTATAACATTCAGGTTTAGATCATTCTCTTATAAGAAAATGCAAACTGCATATTAACTATTATTTTAACGCATACAAGCAGTTTTTACAAGCTTTATGACAATTAGGTGCAAATGACTCCTTATAGGCAAAATTGCTTTATTTCAAGAGGGTAAGACTCTTTACACTATAACATTCAGGTTTGGATCATTCTCTCATAAGAAAATGCAAACTGCATATTTACTATCATTTTAACGCATACAAGCAGTTTTTACATGCTTTATGACAATTAGGTGCAAATGAGTCTTTATAGGCAAAATTGCTTTATTTCATGAGGGTAAGTCTATTTACACTATAACATTCAGGTTTGGATCATTCTCTCATAAGAAAATGCAAACTGCATATTAACCATTATTTAAACGCAGACAAGCAGTTTTTACATGCTTTACGACAAATTGGTGCAAATGAGTCCTTATAGGCAAAATTGCTTTATTTTACAAAGGTAAGTCTATTTACACTATAACATTCAGGTTTGGATCATTCTCTCATAAGAAAGAATAAACTGCATATTTACTATCATTTTAACGCATACAAGCAGTTTTTACATGCTTTATGACAATTAAGTGCAAATGAGTCTTTATAGGCAAAATTGCTTTATTTCATGAAGGTAAGTCTATTTACACTATAACATTCAGGTTTGGATCATTCTCTTATAAGAAAATGCAAACTGCATATTAACAATTATTTTAACGCTGACAAGCAGTTTTTACATGCTTTACGACAATTAGGTGCAAATGAGTCCTTATAGGCAAAAGTGCTTTATTTCATGAGGGTAAGTCTATTTACACTATAACATTCAGTTTTGGATCATTCTCTCATAAGAAAATGCAAACTGCATATTTACTATCATTTTCACGCAGACAAGCAGTTTTCACATGTTTTACGACAATTAGGTGGAAATAAGTCCCTAAAGGCAAAGTTGTTTTATTTCACAAAGGTTAGTCTACTTTCACTATAACATTCAAGTTTGGATCATTTTCTCATAAAAAAATGCAAACTGCATATTAACCATTATTTTAACGCAGACAAGCAGTTTTTACATGCTTCACGACAATTGCGTGCAAATGAGTCCTTATAGGCAAAATTGCTTTATTTTACAACGGTAAGTCTATTTACACTATAACATTAAGGTTTGGAACATTCTCTCATAAGAAAATGCAATATGCATATTAACCATTATTTTAACGCATACAAGCAGTTTTTACAT
Source organism: Xanthostigma xanthostigma (assembly GCA_963575645.1). Lineage (NCBI taxonomy): Eukaryota > Metazoa > Arthropoda > Insecta > Raphidioptera > Raphidiidae > Xanthostigma > Xanthostigma xanthostigma. The sequence continues at coordinate 25,286,952 of OY754467.1, forward strand.
GCTTTATGACAATTAGGGGCAAATGAGTCCTTATAGGCAAAATTGCTTTATTTCATGAAGGTAAGTCTATTTACACTATTACATTCAGGTTTGGATCATTCTCTCATAAGAAAATGCAAACTGCATATTAACCATTATTTTAACGCATACAAGCAGTTTTTACATGCTTTACGACAATTAGGTGCAAATGAGTCTTTATAGGCAAAATTGCTTTATTTCATGAGGGTAAGTCTATTTACACTATAACATTCAGGTTTGGATCATTCTCTCATAAGAAAATGCAAACTGCATATTAACCATTATTTAAACGCAGACAAGCAGTTTTTACATGCTTTACGACAAATAGATGCAAATGAGTCTTTATAGGCAAAATTGCTTTATTTCATGAGGGTAAGTCTATTTACACTTTAACATTCAGGTTTGGATCATTCTCTCATAAGAAAATGCAAACTGCATATTTACTATCATTTTCACGCAGACAAGCAGTTTTTACATGCTTCACGACAATTGCGTGCAAATGAGTCCTTATAGGCAAAATTGCTTTATTTTACAAAGGTAAGTCTATTTTCACTATAACATTCAGGTTTGGATCATTCTCTCATAAGAAAATGCAAACTGCATATTATACATTATTTTAACGCATACAAGCAGTTTTTACATGCTTTATGACAATTAGGGGCAAATGAGTCCTTATAGGCAAAATTGCTTTATTTTACAAAGGTAAGTCTATTTACACTATAACATTCAGGTTTGGATCATTCTCTCATAAGAAAATGCAAACTGCATATTAACCAATATTTTAACGCATACAAGCAGTTTTTACATGCTTTATGACAATTAGGGGCAAATGAGTCTATATAGGCAAAATTGCTTTATTTTACAAAGGTAAGTTTACTTAAACTATAACATTCAGGTTTAGATCATTCTCTTATAAGAAAATGCAAACTGCATATTAACTATTATTTTAACGCATACAAGCAGTTTTTACAAGCTTTATGACAATTAGGTGCAAATGACTCCTTATAGGCAAAATTGCTTTATTTCAAGAGGGTAAGACTATTTACACTATAACATTCAGGTTTGGATCATTCTCTCATAAGAAAATGCAAACTGCATATTTACTATCATTTTAACGCATACAAGCAGTTTTTACATGCTTTATGACAATTAGGTGCAAATGAGTCTTTATAGGCAAAATTGCTTTATTTCATGAGGGTAAGTCTATTTACACTATAACATTCAGGTTTGGATCATTCTCTCATAAGAAAATGCAAACTGCATATTAACCATTATTTTAACGCAGACAAGCAGTTTTTACATGCTTCACGACAATTGCGTGCAAATGAGTCCTTATAGGCAAAATTGCTTTATTTTACAAAGGTAAGTCTATTTTCACTATAACATTCAGGTTTGGATCATTCTCTCATAAGAAAATGCAAACTGCATATTATACATTATTTTAACGCATACAAGCAGTTTTTACATGCTTTATGACAATTAGGGGCAAATGAGTCCTTATAGGCAAAATTGCTTTATTTTACAAAAGTAAGTCTATTTACACTATAACATTCAGGTTTGGATCATTCTCTCATAAGAAAATGCAAACTGCATATTAACCATTATTTTAACGCTGACAAGCAGTTTTTACATGCTTTATGACAATTAGGGGCAAATGAGTCCCTATAGGCAAAATTGCTTTATTTCATGAAGGTAAGTCTATTTACACTATAACATTTAGGTTTGGATAATTCTCTCATAAGAAAATGCAAACTGCATATTAACCATTATTTTAACGCAGACAAGCAGTTTTTACATGCTTTATGACAATTAGGGGCAAATGAGTCCTTATAGGCAAAATTGCTTTATTTTACAAAAGTAAGTCTATTTACACTATAACATTCAGGTTTGGATCATTCTCTCATAAGAAAATGCAAACTGCATATTAACCATTATTTAAACGCAGACAAGCAGTTTTTACATGCATTACGACAATTAGGTGCAAATGAGTCTTTATAGGCAAAATTGCTTTATTTCATGAGGGTATGTCTATTTACACTATAATATTCAGGTTTGGATCATTCTCTCATAATAAAATGCAAACTGCATATTTACTAGCATTTTCACGCAGACAAGCAGTTTTTACATGCTTCACGACAATTTCGTGCAAATGAGTCCTTATAGGCAAAATTGCTTTATTTTACAAAGGTAAGTCTATTTACACTATAACATTCAGGTTTGGATCATTCTCTCATAAGAAAATGCAAACTGCATATTAACCATTATTTTAACGCATACAAGCAGTTTTTACATGCTTTATGACAATTAGGGGCAAATGAGTCTATATAGGCAAAATTGCTTTATTTTACAAAGGTAAGTTTTTTTAAACTATAACATTAAGGTTTAGATCATTCTCTCAAAAGAAAATGCAAACTGCATATTAACTATTATTTAACGCATACAAGCAGTTTTTACAAGCTTTATGACAATTAGGTGCAAATGAGTCCTTACAGGCAAAATTGCTTTATTTCATGAAGGTAAGTCTATTTAAACTATTATATTCAGGTTTGGATCATTCTCTCATAAGAAAATGCAAACTGCATATTAACCATTATTTTAACGCATACAAGCAGTTTTTACATGCTTTACGACAGTTAGGTGCAAATGAGTCTTTATAGGCAAAATTGCTTTATTTCATGAGGGTAAGTCTATTTACACTATAACATTCAGGTTTGGATCATTCTCTCATAAGAAAATGCAAACTGCATATTTACTATCATTTTCACGCAGACAAGCAGTTTTTACATGCTTCACGACAATTGCGTGCAAATGAGTCCTTATAGGCAAAATCGCTTTATTTTACAAAGGTAAGTCTATTTACACTATAACATTCAGGTTTGGATCATTCTCTCATAAGAAAATGCAAACTGCATATTAACCATTATTTTAACGCATACAAGCAGTTTTTACATGCTTTATGACAATTAGGGGCAAATGAGTCTATATAGGCAAAATTGCTTCATTTTACAAAGGTAAGTTTACTTAAACTATAACATTCAGGTTTAGATCATTCTCTTATAAGAAAATGCAAACTGCATATTAACTATTATTTTAACGCATACAAGCAGTTTTTACAAGCTTTATGACAATTAGGTGCAAATGACTCCTTATAGGCAAAATTGCTTTATTTCAAGAGGGTAAGACTATTTACACTATAACATTCAGGTTTGGATCATTCTCTCATAAGAAAATGCAAACTGCATATTTACTATCATTTTAACGCATACAAGCAGTTTTTACATGCTTTATGACAATTAGGAGCAAATGAGTCTTTATAGGCAAAATTGCTTTATTTCATGAGGGTAAGTCTATTTACACAATAACATTCAGGTTTGGATCATTCTCTCATAAGAAAATGCAAACTGCATATTAACCATTATTTTAACGCAGACAAGCAGTTTTTACATGCTTCACGACAATTGCGTGCAAATGAGTCCTTATAGGCAAAATTGCTTTATTTTACAAGGGTAAGTCTATTTTCACTATAACATTCAGGTTTGGATCATTCTCTCATAAGAAAATGCAAACTGCATATTAACCATTATTTAAACGCAGCCAAGCAGTTTTTACATGCATTACGACAATTAGGTGCAAATGAGTCTTTATAGGCAAAATTGCTTTATTTCATGAGGGTATGTCTATTTACACTATAATATTCAGGTTTGGATCATTCTCTCATAATAAAATGCAAACTGCATATTTACTAGCATTTTCACGCAGACAAGCAGTTTTTACATGCTTCACGACAATTTCGTGCAAATGAGTCCTTATAGGCAAAATTGCTTTATTTTACAAAGGTGGGGTCTATTTACACTATAACATTCAGGTTTGGATCATTCTCTCATAAGAAAATGCAAACTGCATATTAACCATTATTTTAACGCATACAAGCAGTTTTTACATGCTTTATGACAATTAGGGGCAAATGAGTCTATATAGGCAAAATTGCTTTATTTTACAAAGGTAAGTTTTTTTAAACTATAACATTAAGGTTTAGATCATTCTCTCATAAGAAAATGCAAACTGCATATTAACTATTATTTAACGCATACAAGCAGTTTTTACAAGCTTTATGACAATTAGGTGCAAATGAGTCCTTACAGGCAAAATTGCTTTATTTCATGATGGTAAGTCTATTTACACTATAACATTCAGGTTTGGATCATTCTCTCATAAGAAAATGCAAACTGCATATTAACCATTATTTTAACGCTGACAAGCAGTTTTTACATGCTTTATGACAATTAGGGGCAAATGAGTCCTTATAGGCAAAATTGCTTTATTTCATGAAGGTAAGTCTATTTAAACTATTACATTCAGGTTTGGATCATTCTCTCATAAGAAAATGCAAACTGCATATTAACCATTATTTTAACGCATACAAGCAGTTTTTACATGCTTTACGACAGTTAGGTGCAAATGAGTCTTTATAGGCAAAATTGCTTTATTTCATGAGGGTAAGTCTATTTACACTATAACATTCAGGTTTGGATCATTCTCTCATAAGAAAATGCAAACTGCATATTTACTATCATTTTACCGCAGACAAGCAGTTTTTACATGCTTCACGACAATTGCGTGCAAATGAGTCCTTATAGGCAAAATTGCTTTATTTTACAAAGGTAAGTCTATTTACACTATAACATTCAGGTTTGGATCATTCTCTCATAAGAAAATGCAAACTGCATATTAACCATTATTTTAACGCATACAAGCAGTTTTTACATGCTTTATGACAATTAGGGGCAAATGAGTCTATATAGGCAAAATTGCTTCATTTTACAAAGGTAAGTTTACTTAAACTATAACATTCAGGTTTAGATCATTCTCTTATAAGAAAATGCAAACTGCATATTAACTATTATTTTAACGCATACAAGCAGTTTTTACAAGCTTTATGACAATTAGGTGCAAATGACTCCTTATAGGCAAAATTGCTTTATTTCAAGAGGGTAAGACTATTTACACTATAACATTCAGGTTTGGATCATTCTCTCATAAGAAAATGCAAACTGCATATTTACTATCATTTTAACGCATACAAGCAGTTTTTACATGCTTTATGACAATTAGGTGCAAATGAGTCTTTATAGGCAAAATTGCTTTATTTCATGAGGGTAAGTCTATTTACACAATAACATTCAGGTTTGGATCATTCTCTCATAAGAAAATGCAAACTGCATATTAACCATTATTTTAACGCAGACAAGCAGTTTTTACATGCTTCACGACAATTGCGTGCAAATGAGTCCTTATAGGCAAAATTGCTTTATTTTACAAAGGTAAGTCTATTTTCACTATATCATTCAGGTTTGGATCATTCTCTCATAAGAAAATGCAAACTGCATATTATACATTATTTTAACGCATACAAGCAGTTTTTACATGCTTTATGACAATTAGAGGCAAATGAGTCCTTATAGGCAAAATTGCTTTATTTCATGAAGGTAAATCTATTTACACTATAACATTCAGGTTTGGATCATTCTCTCATAAGAAAATGCAAACTGCATATTAACCATTATTTTAACGCTGACAAGCAGTTTTTACATGCTTTATGACAATTAGGGGCAAATGAGTCTTTATAGGCAAAATTGCTTTATTTCATGAGGGTAAGTCTATTTACACTATAACATTCAGGTTTGGATCATTCTCTCATAAGAAAATGCAAACTGCATATTAACCATTATTTAAACGCAGACATGCAGTTTTTACATGCTTCACGACAATTTCGTGCAAATGAGTCCTTATAGGCAAAATTGCTTTATTTTACAAAGGTAAGTCTATTTACACTATAACATTCAGGTTTGGATCATTCTCTCATAAGAAAATGCAAACTGCATATTAACAATTATTTTAACGCATACAAGCAGTTTTTACATGCTTTACGACAATTAGGTGCAAATGAGTCCTTATAGGCAAAAGTGCTTTATTTCATGAGGGTAAGTCTATTTACACTATAACATTCAGGTTTGGATCATTCTCTCATAAGAAAATGCAAACTGCATATTTACTATCATTTTAACGCATACAAGCAGTTTTTACAAGCTTTATGACAATTAGGTGCAAATGAGTCTTTATAGGCAAAATTGCTTTATTTCATGAGGGTAAGTCTATTTACACTTTAACATTCAGGTTTGGATCATTCTCTCATAAGAAAATGCAAACTGCATATTAACCATTATTTAAACGCAGACAAGCAGTTTTTACATGCTTCACGACAATTGCGTGCAAATGAGTCCTTATAGGCAAAATTGCTTTATTTTACAAAGGTAAGTCTATTTTCACTATAACATTCAGGTTTGGATCATTCTCTCATAAGAAAATGCAAACTGCATATTATACATTATTTTAACGCATACAAGCAGTTTTTACATGCTTTATGACAATTAGGGGCAAATGAGTCCTTATAGGCAAAATTGCTTTATTTTACAAAGGTAAGTTTACTTAAACTATAACATTCAGGTTTAGATCATTCTCTTATAAGAAAATGCAAACTGCATATTAACTATTATTTTAACGCATACAAGCAGTTTTTACAAGCTTTATGACAATTAGGTGCAAATGACTCCTTATAGGCAAAATTGCTTTATTTCAAGAGGGTAAGACTATTTACACTATAACATTCAGGTTTGGATCATTCTCTCATAAGAAAATGCAAACTGCATATTTACTATCATTTTAACGCATACAAGCAGTTTTTACATGCTTTATGACAATTAGGTGCAAATGAGTCTTTATAGGCAAAATTGCTTTATTTCATGAGGGTAAGTCTATTTTCACTATAACATTCAGGTTTGGATCATTCTCTCATAAGAAAATGCAAACTGCATATTATACATTATTTTAACGCATACAAGCAGTTTTTACATGCTTTATGACAATTAGGGGCAAATGAGTCCTTATAGGCAAAATTGCTTTATTTTACAAAAGTAAGTCTATTTACACTATAACATTCAGGTTTGGATCATTCTCTCATAAGAAAATGCAAACTGCATATTAACCATTATTTTAACGCAGACAAGCAGTTTTTACATGCTTTATGACAATTAGGGGCAAATGAGTCCTTATAGGCAAAATTGCTTTATTTAATGAAGGTAAGTCTATTTACACTATAACATTCAGGTTTGGATCATTCTCTCATAAGAAAATGCAAACTGCATATTAACCATTATTTAAACGCAGACAAGCAGTTTTTACATGCTTTACGACAATTAGGTGCAAATGAGTCTTTATAGGCAAAATTGCTTTATTTCATGAGGGTAAGTCTATTTACACTATAATATTCAGGTTTGGATCATTCTCTCATAATAAAATGCAAACTGCATATTTACTATCATTTTCACGCAGACAAGAAGTTTTTACATGCTTCACGACAATTTCGTGCAAATGAGTCCTTATAGGCAAAATTGCTTTATTTTACAAAGGTAAGTCTATTTACACTATAACATTCAGGTTTGGATCATTCTCTCATAAGAAAATGCAAACTGCATATTAACCATTATTTTAACGCATACAAGCAGTTTTTACATGCTTTATGACAATTAGGGGCAAATGAGTCTATATAGGCAAAATTGCTTTATTTTACAAAGGTAAGTTTTTTAAACTATAACATTAAGGTTTAGATCATTCTCTCATAAGAAAATGCAAACTGCACATTAACTATTATTTAACGCATACAAGCAGTTTTTACAAGCTTTATGACAATTAGGTGCAAATGAGTCCTTACAGGCAAAATTGCTTTATTTCATGATGGTAAGTCTATTTACACTATAACATTCAGGTTTGGATCATTCTCTCATAAGAAAATGCAAACTGCATATTAACCATTATTTTAACGCTGACAAGCAGTTTTTACATGCTTTATGACAATTAGGGGCAAATGAGTCCTTATAGGCAAAATTGCTTTATTTCATGAAGGTAAGTCTATTTACACTATTACATTCAGGTTTGGATCATTCTCTCATAAGAAAATGCAAACTGCATATTAACCATTATTTTAACGCTGACAAGCAGTTTTTACATGCTTTATGACAATTAGGGGCAAATGAGTCCTTATAGGCAAAATTGCTTTATTTCATGAGGGTGAGTCTATTTACACTATAACATTCAGGTTTGGATCATTCTCTCATAAGAAAATGCAAACTGCATATTTACTATCATTTTCACGCAGACAAGCAGTTTTTACATGCTTCACGACAATTGCGTGCAAATGAGTCCTTATAGGCAAAATTGCTTTATTTTACAAAGGTAAGTCTATTTACACTATAACATTCAGGTTTGGATCATTCTCTCATAAGAAAATGCAAACTGCATATTAACCATTATTTTAACGCATACAAGCAGTTTTTACATGCTTTATGACAATTTGGGGCAAATGAGTCTATATAGGCAAAATTGCTTTATTTTACAAAGGTAAGTTTACTTAAACTATAACATTCAGGTTTAGATCATTCTCTTATAAGAAAATGCAAACTGCATATTAACTATTATTTTAACGCATACAAGCAGTTTTTACAAGCTTTATGACAAATAGGTGCAAATGACTCCTTATAGGCAAAATTGCTTTATTTCAAGAGGGTAAGACTATTTACACTATATCATTCAGGTTTGGATCATTCTCTCATAAGAAAATGCAAACTGCATATTTTACATTATTTTAACGCATACAAGCAGTTTTTACATGCTTTATGACAATTAGGTGCAAATGAGTCTTTATAGGCAAAATTGCTTTATTTCATGAAGGTAAGTCTATTTACACTATAACATTCAGGTTTGGATCATTCTCTCATAAGAAAATGCAAACTGCATATTAACCATTATTTTAACGCAGACAAGCAGTTTTTACATGCTTCACGACAATTGCGTGCAAATGAGTCCTTATAGGCAAAATTGCTTTATTTTACAAAGGTAAGTCTATTTTCACTATAACATTCAGGTTTGGATCATTCTCTCATAAGAAAATGCAAACTGCATATTAACCATTATTTTAACGCTGACAAGCAGTTTTTACATGCTTTACGACAATTAGGTGCAAATGAGTCCTTATAGGCAAAATTGCTTTATTTCACAAACGTTAGTTTACTTACACTATAACATTCAGGTTTGGATCATTCTCTCATAAGAAAATGCAAACTGCATATTTACTATCATTTTCACGCAGACAAGCAGTTTTTACATGCTTCACGACAATTGCGTGCAAATGAGTCCTTATAGGCAAAATTGCTTTATTTTACAAAGGTAAGTCTATTTACACTATAATATTCAGGTTTGGATCATTATCTCATAAGAAAATGCAAACTGCATATTAACCACTATTTTAACGCATACAAGCAGTTTTTACATGCTTTATGACAATTAGGGGCAAATGAGTCCTTATAGGCAAAATTGCTTTATTTTACAAAGGTAAGTTTACTTAAACTATAACATTCAGGTTTAGATCATTCTCTCATAAGAAAATGCAAACTGCATATTTACTATCATTTTAACGCATACAAGCAGTTTTTACATGCTTTATGACAATTAGGTGCAAATGAGTCTTTATAGGCAAAATTGCTTTATTTCATGAAGGTTAGTCTATTTACTTTATAACATTCAGGTTTGGATCTTTCTCTCATAAGAAAATGCAAACTGCATATTAACCATTATTTAAACGCAGACAAGCCGTTTTTACATGCTTTACGACAATTAGGTGCAAATGAGTCTTTATAGGCAAAATTGCTTTATTTTATGAGGGTAAGTCTATTTACACTATAACATTCAGGTTTGGATCATTCTCTCATAAGAAAATGCAAACTGCATATTAACCATTATTTAAACGCAGACAAGCAGTTTTTACATGCTTTACGACAAATTGGTGCAAATGAGTCTTTATAGGCAAAATTGCTTTATTTCATGAGGGTAAGTCTATTTACACTATAACATTCAGGTTTGGATCATTCTCTCATAAGAAAATACAAACTGCATATTTACTATAATTTCACGCAGACAAGCAGTTTTTACATGCTTCACGACAATTGCGTGCAAATGAGTCCTTATAGGCAAAATTGCTTTATTTTACAAAGGTAAGTCTATTTACACCATAACATTCAGGTTTAGATCATTCTCTCATAAGAAAGAATAAACTGCATATTTACTATCATTTTAACGCATACAAGCAGTTTTTACATGCTTTATGACAATTAAGTGCAAATGAGTCTTTATAGGCAAAATTGCTTTATTTCATGAAGGTAAGTCTATTTACACTATAACATTCAGGTTTGGATCATTCTCTCATAAGAAAATGCAAACTGCATATTAACAATTATTTTAACGCTGACAAGCAGTTTTTACATGCTTTACGACAATTAGGTGCAAATGAGTCCTTATAGGCAAAAGTGCTTTATTTCATGAGGGTAAGTCTATTTACACTATAACATTCAGTTTTGGATCATTCTCTCATAAGAAAATGCAAACTGCATATTTACTATCATTTTCACGCAGACAAGCAGTTTTCACATGTTTTACGACAATTAGGTGGAAATAAGTCCCTAAAGGCAAAGTTGTTTTATTTCACAAAGGTTAGTCTACTTTCACTATAACATTCAGGTTTGGATCATTTTCTCATAAAAAAATGCAAACTGCATATTAACCATTATTTTAACGCAGACAAGCAGTTTTTACATGCTTCACGACAATTGCGTGCAAATGAGTCCTTATAGGCAAAATTGCTTTATTTTACAACGGTAAGTCTATTTACACTATAACATTAAGGTTTGGAACATTCTCTCATAAGAAAATGCAATCTGCATATTAACCATTATTTTAACGCATACAAGCAGTTTTTACATGCTTTATGACAATTAGGGGCAAATGAGTCCTTATAGGCAAAATTGCTTTATTTCATGAAGGTAAGTCTATTTACACTATTACATTCAGGTTTGGATCATTCTCTCATAAGAAAATGCAAACTGCATATTAACCATTATTTTAACGCATACAAGCAGTTTTTACATGCTTTACGACAATTAGGTGCAAATGAGTCTTTATAGGCAAAATTGCTTTATTTCATGAGGGTAAGTCTATTTACACTATAACATTCAGGTTTGGATCATTCTCTCATAAGAAAATGCAAACTGCATATTAACCATTATTTTAACGCATACAAGCAGTTTTTACATGCTTTACGACAAATAGATGCAAATGAGTCTTTATAGGCAAAATTGCTTTTTTTCATGAGGGTAAGTCTATTTACACTTTAACATTCAGGTTTGGATCATTCTCTCATAAGAAAATGCAAACTGCATATTTACTATCATTTTCACGCAGACAAGCAGTTTTTAAATGCTTCACGACAATTGCGTGCAAATGACTCCTTATAGGCAAAATTGCTTTATTTCAAGAGGGTAAGACTATTTACACTATAACATTCAGGTTTGGATCATTCTCTCATAAGAAAATGCAAACTGCATATTTACTATCATTTTAACGCATACAAGCAGTTTTTACATGCTTTATGACAATTAGGTGCAAATGAGTCTTTATAGGCAAAATGGCTTTATTTCATGAGGGTAAGTCTATTTACACTATAACATTCAGGTTTGGATTATTCTCTCATAAGAAAATGCAAACTGCATATTAACCATTATTTTAACGCAGACAAGCAGTTTTTACATGCTTTATGACAATTAGGGGCAAATGAGTCCTTATAGGCAAAATTGCTTTATTTCATGAAGGTAAGTCTATTTAAACTATTACATTCAGGTTTGGATCATTCTCTCATAAGAAAATGCAAACTGCATATTATACATTATTTTAACGCATACAAGCAGTTTTTACATGCTTTATGACAATTAGGGGCAAATGAGTCCTTATAGGCAAAATTGCTTTATTTTACAAAAGTAAGTCTATTTACACTATAACATTCAGGTTTGGATCATTCTCTCATAAGAAAATGCAAACTGCATATTAACCATTATTTTAACGCTGACAAGCAGTTTTTACATGCTTTATGACAATTAGGGGCAAATGAGTCCCTATAGGCAAAATTGCTTTATTTCATGAAGGTAAGTCTATTTACACTTAACATTTAGGTTTGGATAATTCTTTCATAAGAAAATGCAAACTGCATATTAACCATTATTTTAACGCAGACAAGCAGTTTTTACATGCTTTATGACAATTAGGGGCAAATGAGTCCTTATAGGCAAAATTGCTTTATTTCATGAAGGTAAGTCTATTTACACTATAACATTCAGATTTGGATCATTCTCTCATAAGAAAATGCAAACTGCATATTAACCATTATTTAAACGCAGACAAGCAGTTTTTACATGCATTACGACAATTAGGTGCAAATGAGTCTTTATAGGCAAAATTGCTTTATTTCATGAGGGTATGTCTATTTACACTATAATATTCAGGTTTGGATCATTCTCTCATAATAAAATGCTAACTGCATATTTACTATCATTTTCACGCAGACAAGCAGTTTTTACATGCTTCACGACAATTTCGTGCAAATGAGTCCTTATAGGCAAAATTGCTTTATTTTACAAAGGTAAGTCTATTTACACTATAACATTCAGGTTTGGATCATTCTCTCATAAGAAAATGCAAACTGCATATTAACCATTATTTTAACGCATACAAGCAGTTTTTACATGCTTTATGACAATTAGGGGCAAATGAGTCTATATAGGCAAAATTGCTTTATTTTACAAAGGTAAGTTTTTTTAAACTATAACATTAAGGTTTAGATCATTCTCTCATAAGAAAATGCAAACTGCATATTAACTATTATTTAACGCATACAAGCAGTTTTTACAAGCTTTATGACAATTAGGTGCAAATGAGTCCTTACAGGCAAAATTGCTTTATTTCATGATGGTAAGTCTATTTACACTATAACATTCAGGTTTGGATCATTCTCTCATAAGAAAATGCAAACTGCATATTAACCATTATTTTAACGCTGACAAGCAGTTTTTACATGCTTTATGACAATTAGGGGCAAATGAGTCCTTATAGGCAAAATTGCTTTATTTCATGAAGGTAAGTCTATTTACACTATTACATTCAGGTTTGGATCATTCTCTCATAAGAAAATGCAAACTGCATATTAACCATTATTTTAACGCATACAAGCAGTTTTTACATGCTTTACGACAATTAGGTGCAAATGAGTCTTTATAGGCAAAATTGCTTTCTTTCATGAGGGTAAGTCTATTTACACTATAACATTCAGGTTTGGATCATTCTCTCATAAGAAAATGCAAACTGCATATTTACTATCATTTTCACGCAGACAAGCAGTTTTTACATGCTTCACGACAATTTCGTGCAAATGAGTCCTTATAGGCAAAATTGCTTTATTTTACAAAGGTAAGTCTATTTACACTATAACATTCAGGTTTGGATCATTCTCTCATAAGAAAATGCAAACTGCATATTAACCATTATTTTAACGCATACAAGCAGTTTTTACATGCTTTATGACAATTAGGGGCAAATGAGTCTATATAGGCAAAATTGCTTTATTTTACAAAGGTAAGTTTTTTTAAACTATAACATTAAGGTTTAGATCATTCTCTCATAAGAAAATGCAAACTGCATATTAACTATTATTTAACGCATACAAGCAGTTTTTACAAGCTTTATGACAATTAGGTGCAAATGAGTCCTTACAGGCAAAATTGCTTTATTTCATGATGGTAAGTCTATTTACACTATAACATTCAGGTTTGGATCATTCTCTCATAAGAAAATGCAAACTGCATATTAACCATTATTTTAACGCTGACAAGCAGTTTTTACATGCTTTATGACAATTAGGGGCAAATGAGTCCTTATAGGCAAAATTGCTTTATTTCATGAAGGTAAGTCTATTTAAACTATTACATTCAGGTTTGGATCATTCTCTCATAAGAAAATGCAAACTGCATATTAACCATTATTTTAACGCATACAAGCAGTTTTTACATGCTTTACGACAATTAGGTGCAAATGAGTCTTTATAGGCAAAATTGCTTTCTTTCATGAGGGTAAGTCTATTTACACTATAACATTCAGGTTTGGATCATTCTCTCATAAGAAAATGCAAACTGCATATTTACTATCATTTTCACGCAGACAAGCAGTTTTTACATGCTTCACGACAATTGCGTGCAAATGAGTCCTTATAGGCAAAATTGCTTTATTTTACAAAGGTAAGTCTATTTACACTATAACATTCAGGTTTGGATCATTCTCTCATAAGAAAATGCAAACTGCATATTAACCAATATTTTAACGCATACAAGCAGTTTTTACATGCTTTATGACAATTAGGGGCAAATGAGTCTATATAGGCAAAATTGCTTTATTTTACAAAGGTAAGTTTACTTAAACTATAACATTCAGGTTTAGATCATTCTCTTATAAGAAAATGCAAACTGCATATTAACTATTATTTTAACGCATACAAGCAGTTTTTACAAGCTTTATGACAATTAGGTGCAAATGACTCCTTATAGGCAAAATTGCTTTATTTCAAGAGGGTAAGACTATTTACACTATAACATTCAGGTTTGGATCATTCTCTCATAAGAAAATGCAAACTGCATATTTACTATCATTTTAACGCATACAAGCAGTTTTTACATGCTTTATGACAATTAGGTGCAAATGAGTCTTTATAGGCAAAATTGCTTTATTTCATGAGGGTAAGTCTATTTACACTATAACATTCAGGTTTGGATCATTCTCTCATAAGAAAATGCAAACTGCATATTAACCATTATTTTAACGCAGACAAGCAGTTTTTACATGCTTCACGACAATTGCGTGCAAATGAGTCCTTATAGGCAAAATTGCTTTATTTTACAAAGGTAAGTCTATTTTCACTATAACATTCAGGTTTGGATCATTCTCTCATAAGAAAATGCAAACTGCATATTATACATTATTTTAACGCATACAAGCAGTTTTTACATGCTTTATGACAATTAGGGGCAAATGAGTCCTTATAGGCAAAATTGCTTTATTTTACAAAAGTAAGTCTATTTACACTATAACATTCAGGTTTGGATCATTCTCTCATAAGAAAATGCAAACTGCATATTAACCATTATTTTAACGCTGACAAGCAGTTTTTACATGCTTTATGACAATTAGGGGCAAATGAGTCCCTATAGGCAAAATTGCTTTATTTCATGAAGGTAAGTCTATTTACACTATAACATTTAGGTTTGGATAATTCTCTCATAAGAAAATGCAAACTGCATATTAACCATTATTTTAACGCAGACAAGCAGTTTTTACATGCTTTATGACAATTAGGGGCAAATGAGTCCTTATAGGCAAAATTGCTTTATTTTACAAAAGTAAGTCTATTTACACTATAACATTCAGGTTTGGATCATTCTCTCATAAGAAAATGCAAACTGCATATTAACCATTATTTAAACGCAGACAAGCAGTTTTTACATGCATTACGACAATTAGGTGCAAATGAGTCTTTATAGGCAAAATTGCTTTATTTCATGAGGGTATGTCTATTTACACTATAATATTCAGGTTTGGATCATTCTCTCATAATAAAATGCAAACTGCATATTTACTAGCATTTTCACGCAGACAAGCAGTTTTTACATGCTTCACGACAATTTCGTGCAAATGAGTCCTTATAGGCAAAATTGCTTTATTTTACAAAGGTAAGTCTATTTACACTATAACATTCAGGTTTGGATCATTCTCTCATAAGAAAATGCAAACTGCATATTAACCATTATTTTAACGCATACAAGCAGTTTTTACATGCTTTATGACAATTAGGGGCAAATGAGTCTATATAGGCAAAATTGCTTTATTTTACAAAGGTAAGTTTTTTTAAACTATAACATTAAGGTTTAGATCATTCTCTCAAAAGAAAATGCAAACTGCATATTAACTATTATTTAACGCATACAAGCAGTTTTTACAAGCTTTATGACAATTAGGTGCAAATGAGTCCTTACAGGCAAAATTGCTTTATTTCATGAAGGTAAGTCTATTTAAACTATTATATTCAGGTTTGGATCATTCTCTCATAAGAAAATGCAAACTGCATATTAACCATTATTTTAACGCATACAAGCAGTTTTTACATGCTTTACGACAGTTAGGTGCAAATGAGTCTTTATAGGCAAAATTGCTTTATTTCATGAGGGTAAGTCTATTTACACTATAACATTCAGGTTTGGATCATTCTCTCATAAGAAAATGCAAACTGCATATTTACTATCATTTTCACGCAGACAAGCAGTTTTTACATGCTTCACGACAATTGCGTGCAAATGAGTCCTTATAGGCAAAATCGCTTTATTTTACAAAGGTAAGTCTATTTACACTATAACATTCAGGTTTGGATCATTCTCTCATAAGAAAATGCAAACTGCATATTAACCATTATTTTAACGCATACAAGCAGTTTTTACATGCTTTATGACAATTAGGGGCAAATGAGTCTATATAGGCAAAATTGCTTCATTTTACAAAGGTAAGTTTACTTAAACTATAACATTCAGGTTTAGATCATTCTCTTATAAGAAAATGCAAACTGCATATTAACTATTATTTTAACGCATACAAGCAGTTTTTACAAGCTTTATGACAATTAGGTGCAAATGACTCCTTATAGGCAAAATTGCTTTATTTCAAGAGGGTAAGACTATTTACACTATAACATTCAGGTTTGGATCATTCTCTCATAAGAAAATGCAAACTGCATATTTACTATCATTTTAACGCATACAAGCAGTTTTTACATGCTTTATGACAATTAGGAGCAAATGAGTCTTTATAGGCAAAATTGCTTTATTTCATGAGGGTAAGTCTATTTACACAATAACATTCAGGTTTGGATCATTCTCTCATAAGAAAATGCAAACTGCATATTAACCATTATTTTAACGCAGACAAGCAGTTTTTACATGCTTCACGACAA
The DNA here is from genome assembly GCA_963575645.1 of Xanthostigma xanthostigma. Classification (NCBI taxonomy): domain Eukaryota; kingdom Metazoa; phylum Arthropoda; class Insecta; order Raphidioptera; family Raphidiidae; genus Xanthostigma; species Xanthostigma xanthostigma. The sequence continues at coordinate 25,303,951 of OY754467.1, forward strand.
TTGCGTGCAAATGAGTCCTTATAGGCAAAATTGCTTTATTTTACAAGGGTAAGTCTATTTTCACTATAACATTCAGGTTTGGATCATTCTCTCATAAGAAAATGCAAACTGCATATTAACCATTATTTAAACGCAGCCAAGCAGTTTTTACATGCATTACGACAATTAGGTGCAAATGAGTCTTTATAGGCAAAATTGCTTTATTTCATGAGGGTATGTCTATTTACACTATAATATTCAGGTTTGGATCATTCTCTCATAATAAAATGCAAACTGCATATTTACTAGCATTTTCACGCAGACAAGCAGTTTTTACATGCTTCACGACAATTTCGTGCAAATGAGTCCTTATAGGCAAAATTGCTTTATTTTACAAAGGTGGGGTCTATTTACACTATAACATTCAGGTTTGGATCATTCTCTCATAAGAAAATGCAAACTGCATATTAACCATTATTTTAACGCATACAAGCAGTTTTTACATGCTTTATGACAATTAGGGGCAAATGAGTCTATATAGGCAAAATTGCTTTATTTTACAAAGGTAAGTTTTTTTAAACTATAACATTAAGGTTTAGATCATTCTCTCATAAGAAAATGCAAACTGCATATTAACTATTATTTAACGCATACAAGCAGTTTTTACAAGCTTTATGACAATTAGGTGCAAATGAGTCCTTACAGGCAAAATTGCTTTATTTCATGATGGTAAGTCTATTTACACTATAACATTCAGGTTTGGATCATTCTCTCATAAGAAAATGCAAACTGCATATTAACCATTATTTTAACGCTGACAAGCAGTTTTTACATGCTTTATGACAATTAGGGGCAAATGAGTCCTTATAGGCAAAATTGCTTTATTTCATGAAGGTAAGTCTATTTAAACTATTACATTCAGGTTTGGATCATTCTCTCATAAGAAAATGCAAACTGCATATTAACCATTATTTTAACGCATACAAGCAGTTTTTACATGCTTTACGACAGTTAGGTGCAAATGAGTCTTTATAGGCAAAATTGCTTTATTTCATGAGGGTAAGTCTATTTACACTATAACATTCAGGTTTGGATCATTCTCTCATAAGAAAATGCAAACTGCATATTTACTATCATTTTACCGCAGACAAGCAGTTTTTACATGCTTCACGACAATTGCGTGCAAATGAGTCCTTATAGGCAAAATTGCTTTATTTTACAAAGGTAAGTCTATTTACACTATAACATTCAGGTTTGGATCATTCTCTCATAAGAAAATGCAAACTGCATATTAACCATTATTTTAACGCATACAAGCAGTTTTTACATGCTTTATGACAATTAGGGGCAAATGAGTCTATATAGGCAAAATTGCTTCATTTTACAAAGGTAAGTTTACTTAAACTATAACATTCAGGTTTAGATCATTCTCTTATAAGAAAATGCAAACTGCATATTAACTATTATTTTAACGCATACAAGCAGTTTTTACAAGCTTTATGACAATTAGGTGCAAATGACTCCTTATAGGCAAAATTGCTTTATTTCAAGAGGGTAAGACTATTTACACTATAACATTCAGGTTTGGATCATTCTCTCATAAGAAAATGCAAACTGCATATTTACTATCATTTTAACGCATACAAGCAGTTTTTACATGCTTTATGACAATTAGGTGCAAATGAGTCTTTATAGGCAAAATTGCTTTATTTCATGAGGGTAAGTCTATTTACACAATAACATTCAGGTTTGGATCATTCTCTCATAAGAAAATGCAAACTGCATATTAACCATTATTTTAACGCAGACAAGCAGTTTTTACATGCTTCACGACAATTGCGTGCAAATGAGTCCTTATAGGCAAAATTGCTTTATTTTACAAAGGTAAGTCTATTTTCACTATAACATTCAGGTTTGGATCATTCTCTCATAAGAAAATGCAAACTGCATATTATACATTATTTTAACGCATACAAGCAGTTTTTACATGCTTTATGACAATTAGAGGCAAATGAGTCCTTATAGGCAAAATTGCTTTATTTCATGAAGGTAAATCTATTTACACTATAACATTCAGGTTTGGATCATTCTCTCATAAGAAAATGCAAACTGCATATTAACCATTATTTTAACGCTGACAAGCAGTTTTTACATGCTTTATGACAATTAGGGGCAAATGAGTCTTTATAGGCAAAATTGCTTTATTTCATGAGGGTAAGTCTATTTACACTATAACATTCAGGTTTGGATCATTCTCTCATAAGAAAATGCAAACTGCATATTAACCATTATTTAAACGCAGACATGCAGTTTTTACATGCTTCACGACAATTTCGTGCAAATGAGTCCTTATAGGCAAAATTGCTTTATTTTACAAAGGTAAGTCTATTTACACTATAACATTCAGGTTTGGATCATTCTCTCATAAGAAAATGCAAACAGCATATTAACAATTATTTTAACGCATACAAGCAGTTTTTACATGCTTTACGACAATTAGGTGCAAATGAGTCCTTATAGGCAAAAGTGCTTTATTTCATGAGGGTAAGTCTATTTACACTATAACATTCAGGTTTGGATCATTCTCTCATAAGAAAATGCAAACTGCATATTTACTATCATTTTAACGCATACAAGCAGTTTTTACAAGCTTTATGACAATTAGGTGCAAATGAGTCTTTATAGGCAAAATTGCTTTATTTCATGAGGGTAAGTCTATTTACACTTTAACATTCAGGTTTGGATCATTCTCTCATAAGAAAATGCAAACTGCATATTAACCATTATTTAAACGCAGACAAGCAGTTTTTACATGCTTCACGACAATTGCGTGCAAATGAGTCCTTATAGGCAAAATTGCTTTATTTTACAAAGGTAAGTCTATTTTCACTATAACATTCAGGTTTGGATCATTCTCTCATAAGAAAATGCAAACTGCATATTATACATTATTTTAACGCATACAAGCAGTTTTTACATGCTTTATGACAATTAGGGGCAAATGAGTCCTTATAGGCAAAATTGCTTTATTTTACAAAGGTAAGTTTACTTAAACTATAACATTCAGGTTTAGATCATTCTCTTATAAGAAAATGCAAACTGCATATTAACTATTATTTTAACGCATACAAGCAGTTTTTACAAGCTTTATGACAATTAGGTGCAAATGACTCCTTATAGGCAAAATTGCTTTATTTCAAGAGGGTAAGACTATTTACACTATAACATTCAGGTTTGGATCATTCTCTCATAAGAAAATGCAAACTGCATATTTACTATCATTTTAACGCATACAAGCAGTTTTTACATGCTTTATGACAATTAGGTGCAAATGAGTCTTTATAGGCAAAATTGCTTTATTTCATGAGGGTAAGTCTATTTTCACTATAACATTCAGGTTTGGATCATTCTCTCATAAGAAAATGCAAACTGCATATTATACATTATTTTAACGCATACAAGCAGTTTTTACATGCTTTATGACAATTAGGGGCAAATGAGTCCTTATAGGCAAAATTGCTTTATTTTACAAAAGTAAGTCTATTTACACTATAACATTCAGGTTTGGATCATTCTCTCATAAGAAAATGCAAACTGCATATTAACCATTATTTTAACGCAGACAAGCAGTTTTTACATGCTTTATGACAATTAGGGGCAAATGAGTCCTTATAGGCAAAATTGCTTTATTTAATGAAGGTAAGTCTATTTACACTATAACATTCAGGTTTGGATCATTCTCTCATAAGAAAATGCAAACTGCATATTAACCATTATTTAAACGCAGACAAGCAGTTTTTACATGCTTTACGACAATTAGGTGCAAATGAGTCTTTATAGGCAAAATTGCTTTATTTCATGAGGGTAAGTCTATTTACACTATAATATTCAGGTTTGGATCATTCTCTCATAATAAAATGCAAACTGCATATTTACTATCATTTTCACGCAGACAAGAAGTTTTTACATGCTTCACGACAATTTCGTGCAAATGAGTCCTTATAGGCAAAATTGCTTTATTTTACAAAGGTAAGTCTATTTACACTATAACATTCAGGTTTGGATCATTCTCTCATAAGAAAATGCAAACTGCATATTAACCATTATTTTAACGCATACAAGCAGTTTTTACATGCTTTATGACAATTAGGGGCAAATGAGTCTATATAGGCAAAATTGCTTTATTTTACAAAGGTAAGTTTTTTAAACTATAACATTAAGGTTTAGATCATTCTCTCATAAGAAAATGCAAACTGCACATTAACTATTATTTAACGCATACAAGCAGTTTTTACAAGCTTTATGACAATTAGGTGCAAATGAGTCCTTACAGGCAAAATTGCTTTATTTCATGATGGTAAGTCTATTTACACTATAACATTTAGGTTTGGATCATTCTCTCATAAGAAAATGCAAACTGCATATTAACCATTATTTTAACGCTGACAAGCAGTTTTTACATGCTTTATGACAATTAGGGGCAAATGAGTCCTTATAGGCAAAATTGCTTTATTTCATGAAGGTAAGTCTATTTACACTATTACATTCAGGTTTGGATCATTCTCTCATAAGAAAATGCAAACTGCATATTAACCATTATTTTAACGCTGACAAGCAGTTTTTACATGCTTTATGACAATTAGGGGCAAATGAGTCCTTATAGGCAAAATTGCTTTATTTCATGAGGGTGAGTCTATTTACACTATAACATTCAGGTTTGGATCATTCTCTCATAAGAAAATGCAAACTGCATATTTACTATCATTTTCACGCAGACAAGCAGTTTTTACATGCTTCACGACAATTGCGTGCAAATGAGTCCTTATAGGCAAAATTGCTTTATTTTACAAAGGTAAGTCTATTTACACTATAACATTCAGGTTTGGATCATTCTCTCATAAGAAAATGCAAACTGCATATTAACCATTATTTTAACGCATACAAGCAGTTTTTACATGCTTTATGACAATTTGGGGAAAATGAGTCTATATAGGCAAAATTGCTTTATTTTACAAAGGTAAGTTTACTTAAACTATAACATTCAGGTTTAGATCATTCTCTTATAAGAAAATGCAAACTGCATATTAACTATTATTTTAACGCATACAAGCAGTTTTTACAAGCTTTATGACAAATAGGTGCAAATGACTCCTTATAGGCAAAATTGCTTTATTTCAAGAGGGTAAGACTATTTACACTATATCATTCAGGTTTGGATCATTCTCTCATAAGAAAATGCAAACTGCATATTTTACATTATTTTAACGCATACAAGCAGTTTTTACATGCTTTATGACAATTAGGTGCAAATGAGTCTTTATAGGCAAAATTGCTTTATTTCATGAAGGTAAGTCTATTTACACTATAACATTCAGGTTTGGATCATTCTCTCATAAGAAAATGCAAACTGCATATTAACCATTATTTTAACGCAGACAAGCAGTTTTTACATGCTTCACGACAATTGCGTGCAAATGAGTCCTTATAGGCAAAATTGCTTTATTTTACAAAGGTAAGTCTATTTTCACTATAACATTCAGGTTTGGATCATTCTCTCATAAGAAAATGCAAACTGCATATTAACCATTATTTTAACGCTGACAAGCAGTTTTTACATGCTTTACGACAATTAGGTGCAAATGAGTCCTTATAGGCAAAATTGCTTTATTTCACAAACGTTAGTTTACTTACACTATAACATTCAGGTTTGGATCATTCTCTCATAAGAAAATGCAAACTGCATATTTACTATCATTTTCACGCAGACAAGCAGTTTTTACATGCTTCACGACAATTGCGTGCAAATGAGTCCTTATAGGCAAAATTGCTTTATTTTACAAAGGTAAGTCTATTTACACTATAATATTCAGGTTTGGATCATTATCTCATAAGAAAATGCAAACTGCATATTAACCACTATTTTAACGCATACAAGCAGTTTTTACATGCTTTATGACAATTAGGGGCAAATGAGTCCTTATAGGCAAAATTGCTTTATTTTACAAAGGTAAGTTTACTTAAACTATAACATTCAGGTTTAGATCATTCTCTCATAAGAAAATGCAAACTGCATATTTACTATCATTTTAACGCATACAAGCAGTTTTTACATGCTTTATGACAATTAGGTGCAAATGAGTCTTTATAGGCAAAATTGCTTTATTTCATGAAGGTTAGTCTATTTACTTTATAACATTCAGGTTTGGATCTTTCTCTCATAAGAAAATGCAAACTGCATATTAACCATTATTTAAACGCAGACAAGCCGTTTTTACATGCTTTACGACAATTAGGTGCAAATGAGTCTTTATAGGCAAAATTGCTTTATTTTATGAGGGTAAGTCTATTTACACTATAACATTCAGGTTTGGATCATTCTCTCATAAGAAAATGCAAACTGCATATTAACCATTATTTAAACGCAGACAAGCAGTTTTTACATGCTTTACGACAAATTGGTGCAAATGAGTCTTTATAGGCAAAATTGCTTTATTTCATGAGGGTAAGTCTATTTACACTATAACATTCAGGTTTGGATCATTCTCTCATAAGAAAATACAAACTGCATATTTACTATAATTTCACGCAGACAAGCAGTTTTTACATGCTTCACGACAATTGCGTGCAAATGAGTCCTTATAGGCAAAATTGCTTTATTTTACAAAGGTAAGTCTATTTACACCATAACATTCAGGTTTGGATCATTCTCTCATAAGAAAGAATAAACTGCATATTTACTATCATTTTAACGCATACAAGCAGTTTTTACATGCTTTATGACAATTAAGTGCAAATGAGTCTTTATAGGCAAAATTGCTTTATTTCATGAAGGTAAGTCTATTTACACTATAACATTCAGGTTTGGATCATTCTCTCATAAGAAAATGCAAACTGCATATTAACAATTATTTTAACGCTGACAAGCAGTTTTTACATGCTTTACGACAATTAGGTGCAAATGAGTCCTTATAGGCAAAAGTGCTTTATTTCATGAGGGTAAGTCTATTTACACTATAACATTCAGTTTTGGATCATTCTCTCATAAGAAAATGCAAACTGCATATTTACTATCATTTTCACGCAGACAAGCAGTTTTCACATGTTTTACGACAATTAGGTGGAAATAAGTCCCTAAAGGCAAAGTTGTTTTATTTCACAAAGGTTAGTCTACTTTCACTATAACATTCAGGTTTGGATCATTTTCTCATAAAAAAATGCAAACTGCATATTAACCATTATTTTAACGCAGACAAGCAGTTTTTACATGCTTCACGACAATTGCGTGCAAATGAGTCCTTATAGGCAAAATTGCTTTATTTTACAACGGTAAGTCTATTTACACTATAACATTAAGGTTTGGAACATTCTCTCATAAGAAAATGCAATCTGCATATTAACCATTATTTTAACGCATACAAGCAGTTTTTACATGCTTTATGACAATTAGGGGCAAATGAGTCCTTATAGGCAAAATTGCTTTATTTCATGAAGGTAAGTCTATTTACACTATTACATTCAGGTTTGGATCATTCTCTCATAAGAAAATGCAAACTGCATATTAACCATTATTTTAACGCATACAAGCAGTTTTTACATGCTTTACGACAATTAGGTGCAAATGAGTCTTTATAGGCAAAATTGCTTTATTTCATGAGGGTAAGTCTATTTACACTATAACATTCAGGTTTGGATCATTCTCTCATAAGAAAATGCAAACTGCATATTAACCATTATTTTAACGCATACAAGCAGTTTTTACATGCTTTACGACAAATAGATGCAAATGAGTCTTTATAGGCAAAATTGCTTTTTTTCATGAGGGTAAGTCTATTTACACTTTAACATTCAGGTTTGGATCATTCTCTCATAAGAAAATGCAAACTGCATATTTACTATCATTTTCACGCAGACAAGCAGTTTTTACATGCTTCACGACAATTGCGTGCAAATGACTCCTTATAGGCAAAATTGCTTTATTTCAAGAGGGTAAGACTATTTACACTATAACATTCAGGTTTGGATCATTCTCTCATAAGAAAATGCAAACTGCATATTTACTATCATTTTAACGCATACAAGCAGTTTTTACATGCTTTATGACAATTAGGTGCAAATGAGTCTTTATAGGCAAAATGGCTTTATTTCATGAGGGTAAGTCTATTTACACTATAACATTCAGGTTTGGATTATTCTCTCATAAGAAAATGCAAACTGCATATTAACCATTATTTTAACGCAGACAAGCAGTTTTTACATGCTTTATGACAATTAGGGGCAAATGAGTCCTTATAGGCAAAATTGCTTTATTTCATGAAGGTAAGTCTATTTAAACTATTACATTCAGGTTTGGATCATTCTCTCATAAGAAAATGCAAACTGCATATTATACATTATTTTAACGCATACAAGCAGTTTTTACATGCTTTATGACAATTAGGGGCAAATGAGTCCTTATAGGCAAAATTGCTTTATTTTACAAAAGTAAGTCTATTTACACTATAACATTCAGGTTTGGATCATTCTCTCATAAGAAAATGCAAACTGCATATTAACCATTATTTTAACGCTGACAAGCAGTTTTTACATGCTTTATGACAATTAGGGGCAAATGAGTCCCTATAGGCAAAATTGCTTTATTTCATGAAGGTAAGTCTATTTACACTTAACATTTAGGTTTGGATAATTCTTTCATAAGAAAATGCAAACTGCATATTAACCATTATTTTAACGCAGACAAGCAGTTTTTACATGCTTTATGACAATTAGGGGCAAATGAGTCCTTATAGGCAAAATTGCTTTATTTCATGAAGGTAAGTCTATTTACACTATAACATTCAGATTTGGATCATTCTCTCATAAGAAAATGCAAACTGCATATTAACCATTATTTAAACGCAGACAAGCAGTTTTTACATGCATTACGACAATTAGGTGCAAATGAGTCTTTATAGGCAAAATTGCTTTATTTCATGAGGGTATGTCTATTTACACTATAATATTCAGGTTTGGATCATTCTCTCATAATAAAATGCTAACTGCATATTTACTATCATTTTCACGCAGACAAGCAGTTTTTACATGCTTCACGACAATTTCGTGCAAATGAGTCCTTATAGGCAAAATTGCTTTATTTTACAAAGGTAAGTCTATTTACACTATAACATTCAGGTTTGGATCATTCTCTCATAAGAAAATGCAAACTGCATATTAACCATTATTTTAACGCATACAAGCAGTTTTTACATGCTTTATGACAATTAGGGGCAAATGAGTCTATATAGGCAAAATTGCTTTATTTTACAAAGGTAAGTTTTTTTAAACTATAACATTAAGGTTTAGATCATTCTCTCATAAGAAAATGCAAACTGCATATTAACTATTATTTAACGCATACAAGCAGTTTTTACAAGCTTTATGACAATTAGGTGCAAATGAGTCCTTACAGGCAAAATTGCTTTATTTCATGATGGTAAGTCTATTTACACTATAACATTCAGGTTTGGATCATTCTCTCATAAGAAAATGCAAACTGCATATTAACCATTATTTTAACGCTGACAAGCAGTTTTTACATGCTTTATGACAATTAGGGGCAAATGAGTCCTTATAGGCAAAATTGCTTTATTTCATGAAGGTAAGTCTATTTACACTATTACATTCAGGTTTGGATCATTCTCTCATAAGAAAATGCAAACTGCATATTAACCATTATTTTAACGCATACAAGCAGTTTTTACATGCTTTACGACAATTAGGTGCAAATGAGTCTTTATAGGCAAAATTGCTTTCTTTCATGAGGGTAAGTCTATTTACACTATAACATTCAGGTTTGGATCATTCTCTCATAAGAAAATGCAAACTGCATATTTACTATCATTTTCACGCAGACAAGCAGTTTTTACATGCTTCACGACAATTTCGTGCAAATGAGTCCTTATAGGCAAAATTGCTTTATTTTACAAAGGTAAGTCTATTTACACTATAACATTCAGGTTTGGATCATTCTCTCATAAGAAAATGCAAACTGCATATTAACCATTATTTTAACGCATACAAGCAGTTTTTACATGCTTTATGACAATTAGGGGCAAATGAGTCTATATAGGCAAAATTGCTTTATTTTACAAAGGTAAGTTTTTTTAAACTATAACATTAAGGTTTAGATCATTCTCTCATAAGAAAATGCAAACTGCATATTAACTATTATTTAACGCATACAAGCAGTTTTTACAAGCTTTATGACAATTAGGTGCAAATGAGTCCTTACAGGCAAAATTGCTTTATTTCATGATGGTAAGTCTATTTACACTATAACATTCAGGTTTGGATCATTCTCTCATAAGAAAATGCAAACTGCATATTAACCATTATTTTAACGCTGACAAGCAGTTTTTACATGCTTTATGACAATTAGGGGCAAATGAGTCCTTATAGGCAAAATTGCTTTATTTCATGAAGGTAAGTCTATTTAAACTATTACATTCAGGTTTGGATCATTCTCTCATAAGAAAATGCAAACTGCATATTAACCATTATTTTAACGCATACAAGCAGTTTTTACATGCTTTACGACAATTAGGTGCAAATGAGTCTTTATAGGCAAAATTGCTTTCTTTCATGAGGGTAAGTCTATTTACACTATAACATTCAGGTTTGGATCATTCTCTCATAAGAAAATGCAAACTGCATATTTACTATCATTTTCACGCAGACAAGCAGTTTTTACATGCTTCACGACAATTGCGTGCAAATGAGTCCTTATAGGCAAAATTGCTTTATTTTACAAAGGTAAGTCTATTTACACTATAACATTCAGGTTTGGATCATTCTCTCATAAGAAAATGCAAACTGCATATTAACCATTATTTTAACGCATACAAGCAGTTTTTACATGCTTTATGACAATTAGGGGCAAATGAGTCTATATAGGCAAAATTGCTTCATTTTACAAAGGTAAGTTTACTTAAACTATAACATTCAGGTTTAGATCATTCTCTTATAAGAAAATGCAAACTGCATATTAACTATTATTTTAACGCATACAAGCAGTTTTTACAAGCTTTATGACAATTAGGTGCAAATGACTCCTTATAGGCAAAATTGCTTTATTTCAAGAGGGTAAGACTATTTACACTATAACATTCAGGTTTGGATCATTCTCTCATAAGAAAATGCAAACTGCATATTTACTATCATTTTAACGCATACAAGCAGTTTTTACATGCTTTATGACAATTAGGTGCAAATGAGTCTTTATAGGCAAAATTGCTTTATTTCATGAGGGTAAGTCTATTTACACAATAACATTCAGGTTTGGATCATTCTCTCATAAGAAAATGCAAACTGCATATTAACCATTATTTTAACGCAGACAAGCAGTTTTTACATGCTTCACGACAATTGCGTGCAAATGAGTCCTTATAGGCAAAATTGCTTTATTTTACAAAGGTAAGTCTATTTTCACTATAACATTCAGGTTTGGATCATTCTCTCATAAGAAAATGCAAACTGCATATTATACATTATTTTAACGCATACAAGCAGTTTTTACATGCTTTATGACAATTAGAGGCAAATGAGTCCTTATAGGCAAAATTGCTTTATTTCATGAAGGTAAGTCTATTTACACTATAACATTCAGGTTTGGATCATTCTCTCATAAGAAAATGCAAACTGCATATTAACCATTATTTTAACGCTGACAAGCAGTTTTTACATGCTTTATGACAATTAGGGGCAAATGAGTCTTTATAGGCAAAATTGCTTTATTTCATGAGGGTAAGTCTATTTACACTATAACATTCAGGTTTGGATCATTCTCTCATAAGAAAATGCAAACTGCATATTAACCATTATTTAAACGCAGACATGCAGTTTTTACATGCTTCACGACAATTTCGTGCAAATGAGTCCTTATAGGCAAAATTGCTTTATTTTACAAAGGTAAGTCTATTTACACTATAACATTCAGGTTTGGATCATTCTCTCATAAGAAAATGCAAACTGCATATTAACAATTATTTTAACGCATACAAGCAGTTTTTACATGCTTTACGACAATTAGGTGCAAATGAGTCCTTATAGGCAAAAGTGCTTTATTTCATAAGGGTAAGTCTATTTACACTATAACATTCAGGTTTGGATCATTCTCTCATAAGAAAATGCAAACTGCATATTTACTATCATTTTCACGCAGACAAGCAGTTTTTACATGCTTCACGACAATTGCGTGCAAATGAGTCCTTATAGGCAAAATTGCTTTATTTTACAAAGGTAAGTCTATTTACACTATAACATTCAGGTTTGGATCATTCTCTCATAAGAAAATGCAAACTGCATATTAACCATTATTTTAACGCATACAAGCAGTTTTTACATGCTTTATGACAATTAGGTGCAAATGAGTCTTTATAGGCAAAATTGCTTTATTTCATGAGGGTAAGTCTATTTACACTATAACATTCAGGTTTGGATCATTCTTTATAAGAAAATGCAAACTGCATATTAACCATTATTTAAACGCAGACAAGCAGTTTTTACATGCTTTACGACAAATAGATGCAAATGAGTCTTTATAGGCAAAATTGCTTTATTTCATAAGGGTAAGTCTATTTACACTATAACATTCAGGTTTGGATCATTCTCTCATAAGAAAATGCAAACTGCATATTTACTATCATTTTCACGCAGACAAGCAGTTTTTACATGCTTCACGACAATTGCGTGCAAATGAGTCCTTATAGGCAAAATTGCTTTATTTTACAAAGGTAAGTCTATTTACACTATAACATTCAGGTTTGGATCATTCTCTCATAAGAAAATGCAAACTGCATATTAACCATTATTTTAACGCATACAAGCAGTTTTTACATGCTTTATGACAATTTGGGGCAAATGAGTCTATATAGGCAAAATTGCTTTATTTTACAAAGGTAAGTTTACTTAAACTATAACATTCAGGTTTAGATCATTCTCTTATAAGAAAATGCAAACTGCATATTAACTATTATTTTAACGCATACAAGCAGTTTTTACAAGCTTTATGACAAATAGGTGCAAATGACTCCTTATAGGCAAAATTGCTTTATTTCAAGAGGGTAAGACTATTTACACTATAACATTCAGGTTTGGATCATTCTCTCATAAGAAAATGCAAACTGCATATTTTACATTATTTTAACGCATACAAGCAGTTTTTACATGCTTTATGACAATTAGGTGCAAATGAGTCTTTATAGGCAAAATTGCTTTATTTCATGAAGGTAAGTCTATTTACACTATAACAATCAGGTTTGGATCATTCTCTCATAAGAAAATGCAAACTGCATATTAACCATTATTTTAACGCAGACAAGCAATTTTTACATGCTTCACGACAATTGCGTGCAAATGAGTCCTTATAGACAAAATTGCTTTATTTTACAAAGGTAAGTCTATTTTCACTATAACATTCAGGTTTGGATCATTCTCTCATAAGAAAATGCAAACTGCATATTATACATTATTTTAACGCATACAAGCAGTTTTTACATGCTTTATGACAATTAGAGGCAAATGAGTCCTTATAGGCAAAATTGCTTTATTTCATGAAGGTAAGTCTATTTACACTATAACATTCAGGTTTGGATCATTCTCTCATAAGAAAATGCAAACTGCATATTAACCACTATCTTAACGCATACAAGCAGTTTTTACATGCTTTATGACAATTAGGGGCAAATGAGTCCTTATAGGCAAAATTGCTTTATTTTACAAAGGTAAGTTTACTTAAACTATAACATTCAGGTTTAGATCATTCTCTCATAAAAAAATGCAAACTGCATATTTACTATCATTTTAACGCATACAAGCAGTTTTTACATGCTTTATGACAATTAGGTGCAAATGACTCCTTATAGGCAAAATTGCTTTATTTCAAGAGGGTAAGACTATTTACACTATAACATTCAGGTTTGGATCATTCTCTCATAAGAAAATGCAAACTGCATATTAACCATTATTTTAACGCAGACAAGCAGTTTTTACATGCTTCACGACAATTGCGTGCAAATGAGTCCTTATAGGCAAAATTGCTTTATTTTACAAAGGTAAGTCTATTTTCACTATAACATTCAGGTTTGGATCATTCTCTCATAAGAAAATGCAAACTGCATATTATACATTATTTTAACGCATACAAGCAGTTTTTACATGCTTTATGACAATTAGAGGCAAATGAGTCCTTATAGGCAAAATTGCTTTATTTCATAAAGGTAAGTCTATTTACACTATAACATTCAGGTTTGGATCATTCTATCATAAGAAAATGCAAACTGCATATTAACCATTATTTTAACGCTGACAAGCAGTTTTTACATGCTTTATGACAATTAGGGGCAAATGAGTCTTTATAGGCAAAATTGCTTTATTTCATGAGGGTAAGTCTATTTACACTATAACATTCAGGTTTGGATCATTCTCTCATAAGAAAATGCAAACTGCATATTAACCATTATTTAAACGCAGACATGCAGTTTTTACATGCTTCACGACAATTTCGTGCAAATGAGTCCTTATAGGCAAAATTGCTTTATTTTACAAAGGTAAGTCTATTTACATTATAACATTCAGGTTTGGATCATTCTCTCATAAGAAAATGCAAACTGCATATTAACAATTATTTTAACGCATACAAGCAGTTTTTACATGCTTTACGACAATTAGGTGCAAATGAGTCCTTATAGGCAAAAGTGCTTTATTTCATGATGGTAAGTCTATTTACACTATAACATTCAGGTTTGGATCATTCTCTCATAAGAAAATGCAAACTGCATATTTACTATCATTTTCACGCAGACAAGCAGTTTTTACATGCTTCACGACAATTGCGTGCAAATGAGTCCTTATAGGCAAAATTGCTTTATTTTACAAAGGTAAGTCTATTTACACTATAACATTCAGGTTTGGGTCATTCTCTCATAAGAAAATGCAAACTGCATATTAACCATTATTTTAACGCATACAAGCAGTTTTTACATGCTTTATGACAATTAGGTGCAAATGAGTCTTTATAGGCAAAATTGCTTTATTTCATGAGGGTAAGTCTATTTACACTATAACATTCAGGTTTGGATCATTCTCTTATAAGAAAATGCAAACTGCATATTAACCATTATTTAAACGCAGACAAGCAGTTTTTACATGCTTTACGACAAATAGATGCAAATGAGTCTTTATAGGCAAAATTGCTTTATTTCATAAGGGTAAGTCTATTTACACTATAACATTCAGGTTTGGATCATTCTCTCATAAGAAAATGCAAACTGCATATTTACTATCATTTTCACGCAGACAAGCAGTTTTTACATGCTTCACGACAATTGCGTGCAAATGAGTCCTTATAGGCAAAATTGCTTTATTTTACAAAGGTAAGTCTATTTACACTATAACATTCAGGTTTGGATCATTCTCTCATAAGAAAATGCAAACTGCATATTAACCATTATTTTAACGCATACAAGCAGTTTTTACATGCTTTATGACAATTTGGGGCAAATGAGTCTATATAGGCAAAATTGCTTTATTTTACAAAGGTAAGTTTACTTAAACTATAACATTCAGGTTTAGATCATTCTCTTATAAGAAAATGCAAACTGCATATTAACTATTATTTTAACGCATACAAGCAGTTTTTACAAGCTTTATGACAAATAGGTGCAAATGACTCCTTATAGGCAAAATTGCTTTATTTCAAGAGGGTAAAACTATTTACACTATAACATTCAGGTTTGGATCATTCTCTCATAAGAAAATGCAAACTGCATATTTTACATTATTTTAACGCATACAAGCAGTTTTTACATGCTTTATGACAATTAGGTGCAAATGAGTCTTTATAGGCAAAATTGCTTTATTTCATGAAGGTAAGTCTATTTACACTATAACAATCAGGTTTGGATCATTCTCTCATAAGAAAATGCAAACTGCATATTAACCATTATTTTAACGCAGACAAGCAATTTTTACATGCTTCACGACAATTGCGTGCAAATGAGTCCTTATAGACAAAATTGCTTTATTTTACAAAGGTAAGTCTATTTTCACTATAACATTCAGGTTTGGATCATTCTCTCATAAGAAAATGCAAACTGCATATTATACATTATTTTAACGCATACAAGCAGTTTTTACATGCTTTATGACAATTAGAGGCAAATGAGTCCTTATAGGCAAAATTGCTTTATTTCATGAAGGTAAGTCTATTTACACTATAACATTCAGGTTTGGATCATTCTCTCATAAGAAAATGCAAACTGCATATTAACCATTATTTTAACGCTGACAAGCAGTTTTTACATGCTTTACGACAATTAGGTGCAAATGAGTCCTTATAGGCAAAATTGCTTTATTTCACAAACGTTAGTTTACTTACACTATAACATTCAGGTTTGGATCATTCTCTCATAAGAAAATGCAAACTGCATATTTACTATCATTTTCACGCAGACAAGCAGTTTTTACATGCTTCACGACAATTGCGTGCAAATGAGTCCTTATAGGCAAAATTGCTTTATTTTACAAAGGTAAGTCTATTTACACTATAATATTCAGGTTTGGATCATTATCTCATAAGAAAATGCAAACTGCATATTAACCACTATTTTAACGCATACAAGCAGTTTTTACATGCTTTATGACAATTAGGGGCAAATGAGTCCTTATAGGCAAAATTGCTTTATTTTACAAAGGTAAGTTTACTTAAACTATAACATTCAGGTTTAGATCATTCTCTCATAAAAAAATGCAAACTGCATATTTACTATCATTTTAACGCATACAAGCAGTTTTTACATGCTTTATGACAATTAGGTGCAAATGAGTCTTTATAGGCAAAATTGCTTTATTTCATGAGGGTAAGTCGATTTACACTATAACATTCAGGTTTGGATCATTCTCTCATAAGAAAATGTAAACTGCATATTAACCATTATTTTAACGCAGACAAGCAGTTTTTACATGCTTCACGACAATTGCGTGCAAATGAGTCTTTATAGGCAAAATTGCTTTATTTTACAAAGGTAAGTCTATTTTCACTATAACATTAAGGTTTAGATCATTCTCTCATAAGAAAATGCAAACTGCATATTAACCATTATTTCAACGCATACAAGCAGTTTTTACATGCTTTATGACAATAAGGGGCAAATGAGTCCTTATAGGCAAAATTGCTTTATTTCATGAAGGTTAGTCTATTTACACTATAACATTCAGGTTTGGATCATTCTCTCATAAGAAAATGCAAACTGCATATTAACCATTATTTTAACGCAGACAAGCAATTTTTACATGCTTCACGACAATTGCGTGCAAATGAGTCCTTATAGACAAAATTGCTTTATTTTACAAAGGTAAGTCTATTTTCACTATAACATTCAGGTTTGGATCATTCTCTCATAAGAAAATGCAAACTGCATATTATACATTATTTTAACGCATACAAGCAGTTTTTACATGCTTTATGACAATTAGAGGCAAATGAGTCCTTATAGGCAAAATTGCTTTATTTCATGAAGGTAAGTCTATTTACACTATAACATTCAGGTTTGGATCATTCTCTCATAAGAAAATGCAAACTGCATATTAACCATTATTTTAACGCTGACAAGCAGTTTTTACATGCTTTACGACAATTAGGTGCAAATGAGTCCTTATAGGCAAAATTGCTTTATTTCACAAACGTTAGTTTACTTACACTATAACATTCAGGTTTGGATCATTCTCTCATAAGAAAATGCAAACTGCATATTTACTATCATTTTCACGCAGACAAGCAGTTTTTACATGCTTCACGACAATTGCGTGCAAATGAGTCCTTATAGGCAAAATTGCTTTATTTTACAAAGGTAAGTCTATTTACACTATAATATTCAGGTTTGGATCATTATCTCATAAGAAAATGCAAACTGCATATTAACCACTATTTTAACGCATACAAGCAGTTTTTACATGCTTTATGACAATTAGGGGCAAATGAGTCCTTATAGGCAAAATTGCTTTATTTTACAAAGGTAAGTTTACTTAAACTATAACATTCAGGTTTAGATCATTCTCTCATAAAAAAATGCAAACTGCATATTTACTATCATTTTAACGCATACAAGCAGTTTTTACATGCTTTATGACAATTAGGTGCAAATGAGTCTTTATAGGCAAAATTGCTTTATTTCATGAGGGTAAGTCGATTTACACTATAACATTCAGGTTTGGATCATTCTCTCATAAGAAAATGTAAACTGCATATTAACCATTATTTTAACGCAGACAAGCAGTTTTTACATGCTTCACGACAATTGCGTGCAAATGAGTCTTTATAGGCAAAATTGCTTTATTTTACAAAGGTAAGTCTATTTTCACTATAACATTAAGGTTTAGATCATTCTCTCATAAGAAAATGCAAACTGCATATTAACCATTATTTCAACGCATACAAGCAGTTTTTACATGCTTTATGACAATAAGGGGCAAATGAGTCCTTATAGGCAAAATTGCTTTATTTCATGAAGGTTAGTCTATTTACACTATAACATTCAGGTTTGGATCTTTCTCTCATAAGAAAATGCAAACTGCATAACCATTATTTAAACGCAGACAAGCCGTTTTTACATGCTTTACGACAATTAGGTGCAAATGAGTCTTTATAGGCAAAATTGCCTTATTTCATGAGGGTAAGTCTATTTACACTATAACATTCAGGTTTGGATCATTCTCTCATAAGAAAATGCAAACTGCATATTAACCATTATTTAAACGCAGACAAGCAGTTTTTACATGCTTTACGACAAATTGGTGCAAATGAGTCTTTATAGGAAAAATTGCTTTATTTCATGAGGGTAAGTCTATTTACACTATAACATTCAGGTTTGGATCATTCTCTCATAAGAAAATACAAACTGCATATTTACTATAATTTCACGCAGACAAGCAGTTTTTACATGCTTCACGACAATTGCGTGCAAATGAGTCCTTATAGGCAAAATTGCTTCTTTTTACAAAGGTAAGTCTATTTACACTATAACATTCAGGTTTGGATCATTCTCTCATAAGAAAGAATAAACTGCATATTTACTATCATTTTAACGCATACAAGCAGTTTTTACATGCTTTATGACAATTAAGTGCAAATGAGTCTTTATAGGCAAAATTGCTTTATTTCATGAAGGTAAGTCTATTTACACTATAACATTCAGGTTTGGATCATTCTCTCATAAGAAAATGCAAACTGCATATTAACAATTATTTTAACGCTGACAAGCAGTTTTTACATGCTTTACGACAATTAGGTGCAAATGAGTCCTTATAGGCAAAAGTGCTTTATTTCATGAGGGTCAGTCTATTTACACTATAACATTCAGTTTTGGATCATTCTCTCATAAGAAAATGCAAACTGCATATTTACTATCATTTTCACGCAGACAAGCAGTTTTCACATGTTTTACGACAATTAGGTGGAAATAAGTCCCTAAAGGCAAAGTTGTTTTATTTCACAAAGGTTAGTCTACTTTCACTATAACATTCAGGTTTGGATCATTTTCTCATAAAAAAATGCAAACTGCATATTAACCATTATTTTAACGCAGACAAGCAGTTTTTACATGCTTCACGACAATTGCGTGCAAATGAGTCCTTATAGGCAAAATTGCTTTATTTTACAACGGTAAGTCTATTTACACTATAACATTAAGGTTTGGAACATTCTCTCATAAGAAAATGCAATCTGCATATTAACCATTATTTTAACGCATACAAGCAGTTTTTACATGCTTTATGACAATTAGGGGCAAATGAGTCCTTATAGGCAAAATTGCTTTATTTCATGAAGGTAAGTCTATTTACACTATTACATTCAGGTTTGGATCATTCTCTCATAAGAAAATGCAAACTGCATATTAACCATTATTTTAACGCATACAAGCAGTTTTTACATGCTTTACGACAATTAGGTGCAAATGAGTCTTTATAGGCAAAATTGCTTTATTTCATGAGGGTAAGTCTATTTACACTATAACATTCAGGTTTGGATCATTCTCTCATAAGAAAATGCAAACTGCATATTAACCATTATTTAAACGCAGACAAGCAGTTTTTACATGCTTTACGACAAATTGATGCAAATGAGTCTTTATAGGCAAAATTGCTTTATTTCATGAGGGTAAGTCTATTTACACTTTAACATTCAGGTTTGGATCATTCTCTCATAAGAAAATGCAAACTGCATATTTACTATCATTTTCACGCAGACAAGCAGTTTTTACATGCTTCACAACAATTGCGTGCAAATGAGTCCTTATAGGCAAAATTGCTTTATTTTACAAAGGTAAGTCTATTTTCACTATAACATTCAGGTTTGGATCATTCTCTCATAAGAAAATGCAAACTGCATATTATACATTATTTTAACGCATACAAGCAGTTTTTACATGCTTTATGACAATTAGGGGCAAATAAGTCCTTATAGGCAAAATTGCTTTATTTTACAAAAGTAAGTCTATTTACACTATAACATTCAGGTTTGGATCATTCTCTCATAAGAAAATGCAAACTGCATATTAACCATTATTTTAACGCTGACAAGCAGTTTTTACATGCTTCATGACAATTAGGGGCAAATGAGTCCCTATAGGCAAAATTGCTTTATTTCATGAAGGTAAGTCTATTTACACTATAACATTTAGGTTTGGATAATTCTCTCATAAGAAAATGCAAACTGCATATTAACCATTATTTTAACGCAGACAAGCAGTTTTTACATGCTTTATGACAATTAGGGGCAAATGAGTCCTTATAGGCAAAATTGCTTTATTTTACCAAAGTAAGTCTATTTACACTATAACATTCAGGTTTGGATCATTCTCTCATAAGAAAATGCAAACTGCATATTAACCATTATTTAAACGCAGACAAGCAGTTTTTACATGCATTACGACAATTAGGTGCAAATGAGTCTTTATAGGCAAAATTGCTTTATTTCATGAGGGTAAATCTATTTACACTATAATATTCAGGTCTGGATCATTCTCTCATAATAAAATGCAAACTGCATATTTACTATCATTTTCACGCAGACAAGCAGTTTTTACATGCTTCACGACAATTTCGTGCAAATGAGTCCTTATAGGCAAAATTGCTTTATTTTACAAAGGTAAGTCTATTTACACTATAACATTCAGGTTTGGATCATTTTCTCATAAGAAAATGCAAACTGCATATTAACCATTATTTTAACGCATACAAGCAGTTTTTACATGCTTTATGACAATTAGGGGCAAATGAGTCTATATAGGCAAAATTGCTTTATTTTACAAAGGTAAGTTTTTTTAAACTATAACATTAAGGTTTAGATCATTCTCTCATAAGAAAATGCAAACTGCATATTAACTATTATTTAACGCATACAAGCAGTTTTTACAAGCTTTATGACAATTAGGTGCAAATGAGTCCTTACAGGCAAAATTGCTTTATTTCATGATGGTAAGTCTATTTACACTATAACATTCAGGTTTGGATCATTCTCTCATAAGAAAATGCAAACTGCATATTAACCATTATTTTAACGCTGACAAGCAGTTTTTACATGCTTTATGACAATTAGGGGCAAATGAGTCCTTATAGGCAAAATTGCTTGATTTCATAAAGGTAAGTCTATTTAAACTATTACATTCAGGTTTGGATCATTCTCTCATAAGAAAATGCAAACTGCATATTAACCATTATTTTAACGCATACAAGCAGTTTTTACATGCTTTACGACAGTTAGGTGCAAATGAGTCTTTATAGGCAAAATTGCTTTATTTCATGAGGGTAAGTCTATTTACACTATAACATTCAGGTTTGGATCATTCTCTCATAAGAAAATGCAAACTGCATATTTACTATCATTTTCACGCAGACAAGCAGTTTTTACATGCTTCACGACAATTGCGTGCAAATGAGTCCTTATAGGCAAAATTGCTTTATTTTACAAAGGTAAGTCTATTTACACTATAACATTCAGGTTTGGATCATTCTCTTATAAGAAAATGCAAACTGCATATTAACCATTATTTTAACGCATACAAGCAGTTTTTACATGCTTTATGACAATTAGGGGCAAATGAGTCTATATAGGCAAAATTGCTTCATTTTACAAAGGTAAGTTTACTTAAACTATAACATTCAGGTTTAGATCATTCTCTTATAAGAAAATGCAAACTGCATATTAACTATTATTTTAACGCATACAAGCAGTTTTTACATGCTTCACGACAATTGCGTGCAAATGAGTCCTTATAGGCAAAATTGCTTTATTTTACAAAGGTAAGTCTATTTACACTATAACATTCAGGTTTGGATCATTCTCTTATAAGAAAATGCAAACTGCATATTTACTATCATTTTCACGCAGACAAGCAGTTTTTACATGCTTCACGACAATTGCGTGCAAATGAGTCCTTATAGGCAAAATTGCTTTATTTTACAAAGGTAAGTCTATTTACACTATAACATTCAGGTTTGGATCATTCTCTTATAAGAAAATGCAAACTGCATATTAACCATTATTTTAACGCATACAAGCAGTTTTTACAAGCTTTATGACAATTAGGTGCAAATGACTCCTTATAGGCAAAATTGCTTTATTTCAAGAGGGTAAGACTATTTACACTATAACATTCAGGTTTGGATCATTCTCTCATAAGAAAATGCAAACTGCATATTTACTATCATTTTAACGCATACAAGCAGTTTTTACATGCTTTATGACAATTAGGTGCAAATGAGTCTTTATAGGCAAAATTGCTTTATTTCATGAGGGTAAGTCTATTTACACAATAACATTCAGGTTTGGATCATTCTCTCATAAGAAAATGCAAACTGCATATTAACCATTATTTTATCGCAGACAAGCAGTTTTTACATGCTTCACGACAATTGCGTGCAAATGAGTCCTTATAGGCAAAATTGCTTTATTTTACAAAGGTAAGTCTATTTTCACTATAACATTCAGGTTTGGATCATTCTCTCATAAGAAAATGCAAACTGCATATTAACCATTATTTTAACGCATACAAGCAGTTTTTACATGCTTTATGACAATTAGGGGCAAATGAGTCTATAAAGGCAAAATTGCTTCATTTTACAAAGGTAAGTTTACTTAAACTATAACATTCAGGTTTAGATCATTCTCTTATAAGAAAATGCAAACTGCATATTAACTATTATTTTAACGCATACAAGCAGTTTTTACAAGCTTTATGACAATTAGGTGCAAATGACTCCTTATAGGCAAAATTGCTTTATTTCAAGAGGGTAAGACTATTTACACTATAACATTCATGTTTGGATCATTCTCTCATAAGAAAATGCAAACTGCATATTTACTATCATTTTAACGCATACAAGCAGTTTTTACATGCTTTATGACAATTAGGTGCAAATGAGTCCTTATAGGCAAAATTGCTTTATTTCATGAAGGTAAGTCTATTTACACTATAACATTCAGGTTTGGATCATTCTCTCATAAGAAAATGCAAACTGCATATTAACCATTATTTTAACGCTGACAAGCAGTTTTTACATGCTTTATGACAATTAGGGGCAAATGAGTCTTTATAGGCAAAATTGCTTTATTTCATGAGGGTAAGTCTATTTACACTATAACATTCAGGTTTGGATCATTCTCTCATAAGAAAATGCAAACTGCATATTAACAATTATTTTAACGCTGACAAGCAGTTTTTACATGCTTTACGACAATTAGGTGCAAATGAGTCCTTATAGGCAAAAGTGCTTTATTTCATGAGGGTCAGTCTATTTACACTATAACATTCAGTTTTGGATCATTCTCTCATAAGAAAATGCAAACTGCATATTTACTATCATTTTCACGCAGACAAGCAGTTTTCACATGTTTTACGACAATTAGGTGGAAATAAGTCCCTAAAGGCAAAGTTGTTTTATTTCACAAAGGTTAGTCTACTTTCACTATAACATTCAGGTTTGGATCATTTTCTCATAAAAAAATGCAAACTGCATATTAACCATTATTTTAACGCAGACAAGCAGTTTTTACATGCTTCACGACAATTGCGTGCAAATGAGTCCTTATAGGCAAAATTGCTTTATTTTACAACGGTAAGTCTATTTACACTATAACATTAAGGTTTGGAACATTCTCTCATAAGAAAATGCAATCTGCATATTAACCATTATTTTAACGCATACAAGCAGTTTTTACATGCTTTATGACAATTAGGGGCAAATGAGTCCTTATAGGCAAAATTGCTTTATTTCATGAAGGTAAGTCTATTTACACTATTACATTCAGGTTTGGATCATTCTCTCATAAGAAAATGCAAACTGCATATTAACCATTATTTTAACGCATACAAGCAGTTTTTACATGCTTTACGACAATTAGGTGCAAATGAGTCTTTATAGGCAAAATTGCTTTATTTCATGAGGGTAAGTCTATTTACACTATAACATTCAGGTTTGGATCATTCTCTCATAAGAAAATGCAAACTGCATATTAACCATTATTTAAACGCAGACAAGCAGTTTTTACATGCTTTACGACAAATTGATGCAAATGAGTCTTTATAGGCAAAATTGCTTTATTTCATGAGGGTAAGTCTATTTACACTTTAACATTCAGGTTTGGATCATTCTCTCATAAGAAAATGCAAACTGCATATTTACTATCATTTTCACGCAGACAAGCAGTTTTTACATGCTTCACAACAATTGCGTGCAAATGAGTCCTTATAGGCAAAATTGCTTTATTTTACAAAGGTAAGTCTATTTTCACTATAACATTCAGGTTTGGATCATTCTCTCATAAGAAAATGCAAACTGCATATTATACATTATTTTAACGCATACAAGCAGTTTTTACATGCTTTATGACAATTAGGGGCAAATAAGTCCTTATAGGCAAAATTGCTTTATTTTACAAAAGTAAGTCTATTTACACTATAACATTCAGGTTTGGATCATTCTCTCATAAGAAAATGCAAACTGCATATTAACCATTATTTTAACGCTGACAAGCAGTTTTTACATGCTTCATGACAATTAGGGGCAAATGAGTCCCTATAGGCAAAATTGCTTTATTTCATGAAGGTAAGTCTATTTACACTATAACATTTAGGTTTGGATAATTCTCTCATAAGAAAATGCAAACTGCATATTAACCATTATTTTAACGCAGACAAGCAGTTTTTACATGCTTTATGACAATTAGGGGCAAATGAGTCCTTATAGGCAAAATTGCTTTATTTTACCAAAGTAAGTCTATTTACACTATAACATTCAGGTTTGGATCATTCTCTCATAAGAAAATGCAAACTGCATATTAACCATTATTTAAACGCAGACAAGCAGTTTTTACATGCATTACGACAATTAGGTGCAAATGAGTCTTTATAGGCAAAATTGCTTTATTTCATGAGGGTAAATCTATTTACACTATAATATTCAGGTCTGGATCATTCTCTCATAATAAAATGCAAACTGCATATTTACTATCATTTTCACGCAGACAAGCAGTTTTTACATGCTTCACGACAATTTCGTGCAAATGAGTCCTTATAGGCAAAATTGCTTTATTTTACAAAGGTAAGTCTATTTACACTATAACATTCAGGTTTGGATCATTTTCTCATAAGAAAATGCAAACTGCATATTAACCATTATTTTAACGCATACAAGCAGTTTTTACATGCTTTATGACAATTAGGGGCAAATGAGTCTATATAGGCAAAATTGCTTTATTTTACAAAGGTAAGTTTTTTTAAACTATAACATTAAGGTTTAGATCATTCTCTCATAAGAAAATGCAAACTGCATATTAACTATTATTTAACGCATACAAGCAGTTTTTACAAGCTTTATGACAATTAGGTGCAAATGAGTCCTTACAGGCAAAATTGCTTTATTTCATGATGGTAAGTCTATTTACACTATAACATTCAGGTTTGGATCATTCTCTCATAAGAAAATGCAAACTGCATATTAACCATTATTTTAACGCTGACAAGCAGTTTTTACATGCTTTATGACAATTAGGGGCAAATGAGTCCTTATAGGCAAAATTGCTTGATTTCATAAAGGTAAGTCTATTTAAACTATTACATTCAGGTTTGGATCATTCTCTCATAAGAAAATGCAAACTGCATATTAACCATTATTTTAACGCATACAAGCAGTTTTTACATGCTTTACGACAGTTAGGTGCAAATGAGTCTTTATAGGCAAAATTGCTTTATTTCATGAGGGTAAGTCTATTTACACTATAACATTCAGGTTTGGATCATTCTCTCATAAGAAAATGCAAACTGCATATTTACTATCATTTTCACGCAGACAAGCAGTTTTTACATGCTTCACGACAATTGCGTGCAAATGAGTCCTTATAGGCAAAATTGCTTTATTTTACAAAGGTAAGTCTATTTACACTATAACATTCAGGTTTGGATCATTCTCTTATAAGAAAATGCAAACTGCATATTAACCATTATTTTAACGCATACAAGCAGTTTTTACATGCTTTATGACAATTAGGGGCAAATGAGTCTATATAGGCAAAATTGCTTCATTTTACAAAGGTAAGTTTACTTAAACTATAACATTCAGGTTTAGATCATTCTCTTATAAGAAAATGCAAACTGCATATTAACTATTATTTTAACGCATACAAGCAGTTTTTACATGCTTCACGACAATTGCGTGCAAATGAGTCCTTATAGGCAAAATTGCTTTATTTTACAAAGGTAAGTCTATTTACACTATAACATTCAGGTTTGGATCATTCTCTTATAAGAAAATGCAAACTGCATATTTACTATCATTTTCACGCAGACAAGCAGTTTTTACATGCTTCACGACAATTGCGTGCAAATGAGTCCTTATAGGCAAAATTGCTTTATTTTACAAAGGTAAGTCTATTTACACTATAACATTCAGGTTTGGATCATTCTCTTATAAGAAAATGCAAACTGCATATTAACCATTATTTTAACGCATACAAGCAGTTTTTACAAGCTTTATGACAATTAGGTGCAAATGACTCCTTATAGGCAAAATTGCTTTATTTCAAGAGGGTAAGACTATTTACACTATAACATTCAGGTTTGGATCATTCTCTCATAAGAAAATGCAAACTGCATATTTACTATCATTTTAACGCATACAAGCAGTTTTTACATGCTTTATGACAATTAGGTGCAAATGAGTCTTTATAGGCAAAATTGCTTTATTTCATGAGGGTAAGTCTATTTACACAATAACATTCAGGTTTGGATCATTCTCTCATAAGAAAATGCAAACTGCATATTAACCATTATTTTATCGCAGACAAGCAGTTTTTACATGCTTCACGACAATTGCGTGCAAATGAGTCCTTATAGGCAAAATTGCTTTATTTTACAAAGGTAAGTCTATTTTCACTATAACATTCAGGTTTGGATCATTCTCTCATAAGAAAATGCAAACTGCATATTAACCATTATTTTAACGCATACAAGCAGTTTTTACATGCTTTATGACAATTAGGGGCAAATGAGTCTATAAAGGCAAAATTGCTTCATTTTACAAAGGTAAGTTTACTTAAACTATAACATTCAGGTTTAGATCATTCTCTTATAAGAAAATGCAAACTGCATATTAACTATTATTTTAACGCATACAAGCAGTTTTTACAAGCTTTATGACAATTAGGTGCAAATGACTCCTTATAGGCAAAATTGCTTTATTTCAAGAGGGTAAGACTATTTACACTATAACATTCATGTTTGGATCATTCTCTCATAAGAAAATGCAAACTGCATATTTACTATCATTTTAACGCATACAAGCAGTTTTTACATGCTTTATGACAATTAGGTGCAAATGAGTCCTTATAGGCAAAATTGCTTTATTTCATGAAGGTAAGTCTATTTACACTATAACATTCAGGTTTGGATCATTCTCTCATAAGAAAATGCAAACTGCATATTAACCATTATTTTAACGCTGACAAGCAGTTTTTACATGCTTTATGACAATTAGGGGCAAATGAGTCTTTATAGGCAAAATTGCTTTATTTCATGAGGGTAAGTCTATTTACACTATAACATTCAGGTTTGGATCATTCTCTCATGAGAAAATGCAAACTGCATATTAACCATTATTTAAACGCAGACATGCAGTTTTTACATGCTTCACGACAATTTCGTGCAAATGAGTCCTTATAGGCAAAATTGCTTTATTTTACAAAGGTAAGTCTATTTACACTATAACATTCAGGTTTGGATCATTCTCTCATAAGAAAATGCAAACTGCATATTAACAATTATTTTAACGCATACAAGCAGTTTTTACATGCTTTACGACAATTAGGTGCAAATGAGTCCTTATAGGCAAAAGTGCTTTATTTCATGAGGGTAAGTCTATTTACACTATAACATTCAGGTTTGGATCATTCTCTCATAAGAAAATGCAAACTGCATATTTACTATCATTTTAACGCATACAAGCAGTTTTTACATGCTTTATGACAATAAGGTGCAAATGAGTCTTTATAGGCAAAATTGCTTTATTTCATGAGGGTAAGTCTATTTACACTATAACATTTAGGTTTGGATCATTCTCTCATTAGAAAATGCAAACTGCATATTAACCATTATTTTAACGCAGACAAGCAGTTTTTACATGCTTCACGACAATTGCGTGCAAATGAGTCCTTATAGGCAAAATTGCTTTATTTTACAAAGGTAAGTCTATTTTCACTATAACATTCAGGTTTGGATCATTCTCTCATAAGAAAATGCAAACTGCATATTATACATTATTTTAACGCATACAAGCAGTTTTTACATGCTTTATGACAATTAGGGGCAAATAAGTCCTTATAGGCAAAATTGCTTTATTTTACAAAAGTAAGTCTATTTACACTATAACATTCAGGTTTGGATCATTCTCTCATAAGAAAATGCAAACTGCATATTAACCATTATTTTCACGCTGACAAGCAGTTTTTACATGCTTTATGACAATTAGGGGCAAATGAGTCCCTATAGGCAAAATTGCTTTATTTCATGAAGGTAAGTCTATTTACACTATAACATTTAGGTTTGGATCATTCTCTCATAAGAAAATGCAAACTGCATATTAACCATTATTTTAACGCAGACAAGCAGTTTTTACATGCTTTATGACAATTAGGGGCAAATGAGTCCTTATAGGCAAAATTGCTTTATTTCATGAAGGTAAGTCTATTTACACTATAACATTCAGGTTTGGATCATTCTCTCATAAGAAAATGCAAACTGCATATTAACCATTATTTAAACGCAGACAAGCAGTTTTTACATGCTTTACGACAATTAGGTGCAAATGAGTCTTTATAGGCAAAATTGCTTTATTTCATGAGGGTAAATCTATTTACACTATAATATTCAGGTCTGGATCATTCTCTCATAATAAAATGCAAACTGCATATTTACTATCATTTTCACGCAGACAAGCAGTTTTTACATGCTTCACGACAATTTCGTGCGAATGAGTCCTTATAGGCAAAATTGCTTTATTTTACAAAGGTAAGTCTATTTACACTATAACATTCAGGTTTGGATCATTCTCTCATAAGAAAATACAAACTGCATATTAACCATTATTTTAACGCATACAAGCAGTTTTTACATGCTTTATGACAATTAGGGGCAAATGAGTCCTTATAGGCAAAATTGCTTTATTTCATGAAGGTAAGTCTATTTACACTATAACATTCAGGTTTGGATCATTCTCTCATAAGAAAATGCAAACTGCATATTAACCATTATTTAAACGCAGACAAGCAGTTTTTACATGCTTTACGACAATTAGGTGCAAATGAGTCTTTATAGGCAAAATTGCTTTATTTCATGAGGGTAAATCTATTTACACTATAATATTCAGGTTTGGATCATTCTCTCATAATAAAATGCAAACTGCATATTTACTATCATTTTCACGCAGACAAGCAGTTTTTAGATGCTTCACGACAATTTCGTGCAAATGAGTCCTTATAGGCAAAATTGCTTTATTTTACAAAGGTAAGTTTTTTTAAACTATAACATTAAGGTTGAGATCATTCTCTCATAAGAAAATGCAAACTGCATATTAACTATTATTTAACGCATACAAGCAGTTTTTACAAGCTTTATGACAATTAGGTGCAAATGAGTCCTTACAGGCAAAATTGCTTTATTTCATGATGGTAAGTCTATTTACACTATAACATTCAGGTTTGGATCATTCTCTCATAAGAAAATGCA
This sequence comes from Xanthostigma xanthostigma, assembly GCA_963575645.1. Taxonomy (NCBI): domain Eukaryota; kingdom Metazoa; phylum Arthropoda; class Insecta; order Raphidioptera; family Raphidiidae; genus Xanthostigma; species Xanthostigma xanthostigma. Next base: position 25,334,238 of record OY754467.1, read on the forward strand.
AACTGCATATTAACCATTATTTTAACGTTACAAGCAGTTTTTACATGCTTTACGACAATTAGGTGCAAATGAGTCTTTATAGGCAAAATTGCTTTATTTTACAAAGGTAACTTTACTTAAACTATAACATTCAGGTTTAGATCATTCTCTTATAAGAAAATGCAAACTGCATATTAACTATTATTTTAACGCATACAAGCAGTTTTTACAAGCTTTATGACAATTAGGTGCAAATGACTCCTTATAGGCAAAATTGCTTTATTTCAAGAGGGTAAGACTATTTACACTATAACATTCAGGTTTGTATCATTCTCTCATAAGAAAATGCAAACTGCATATTTACTATCATTTTAACGCATACAAGCAGTTTTTACATGCTTTATGACAATTAGGTGCAAATGAGTCTTTATAGGCAAAATTGCTTTATTTCATGAGGGTAAGTCTATTTACACTATAACATTCAGGTTTGGATCATTCTCTCATAAGAAAATGCAAACTGCATATTAACCATTATTTTAACGCAGACAAGCAGTTTTTACATGCTTCACGACAATTGCGTGCAAATGAGTCCTTATAGGCAAAATTGCTTTATTTTACAAAGGTAAGTCTATTTTTACTATAACATTCAGGTTTGGATCATTCTCTCATAAGAAAATGCAAACTGCATATTATACATTATTTTAACGCATAAAGCAGTTTTTACATGCTTTATGACAATTAGAGGCAAATGAGTCCTTATAGGCAAAATTGCTTTATTTCATGAAGGTAAGTCTATTTACACTATAACATTCAGGTTTGGATCATTCTCTCATAAGAAAATGCAAACTGCATATTAACCATTATTTTAACGCTGACAAGCAGTTTTTACATGCTTTATGACAATTAGGGGCAAATGAGTCTTTATAGGCAAAATTGATTTATTTCATGAGGGTAAGTCTATTTACACTATACCATTCAGGTTTGGATCATTCTCTCATAAGAAAATGCAAACTTCATATTAACCATTATTTAAACGCAGACATGCAGTTTTTACATGCTTTACGACAATTAGGTGCAAATGAGTCCTTATAGGCAAAATTGCTTTATTTCACAAACGTTAGTTTACTTACACTATAACATTCAGGTTTGGATCATTCTCTCATAAAAAAATGCAAACTGCATATTTACTATCATTTTCACGCAGACAAGCAGTTTTTACATGCTTCACGACAATTGCGTGCAAATGAGTCCTTATAGGCAAAATTGCTTTATTTTACAAAGGTAAGTCTATTTACACTATAATATTCAGGTTTGGATCATTATCTCATAAGAAAATGCAAACTGCATATTAACCACTATTTTAACGCATACAAGCAGTTTTTACATGCTTTATGACAATTAGGGGCAAATGAGTCCTTATAGGCAAAATTGCTTTATTTTATGAAGGTAAGTCTATTTACACTATTACATTCAGGTTTGGATCATTCTCTCATAAGAAAATGCAAACTGCATATTAACCATTATTTTAACGTTACAAGCAGTTTTTACATGCTTTACGACAATTAGGTGCAAATGAGTCTTTATAGGCAAAATTGCTTTATTTTACAAAGGTAACTTTACTTAAACTATAACATTCAGGTTTAGATCATTCTCTTATAAGAAAATGCAAACTGCATATTAACTATTATTTTAACGCATACAAGCAGTTTTTACAAGCTTTATGACAATTAGGTGCAAATGACTCCTTATAGGCAAAATTGCTTTATTTCAAGAGGGTAAGACTATTTACACTATAACATTCAGGTTTGTATCATTCTCTCATAAGAAAATGCAAACTGCATATTTACTATCATTTTAACGCATACAAGCAGTTTTTACATGCTTTATGACAATTAGGTGCAAATGAGTCTTTATAGGCAAAATTGCTTTATTTCATGAGGGTAAGTCTATTTACACTATAACATTCAGGTTTGGATCATTCTCTCATAAGAAAATGCAAACTGCATATTAACCATTATTTTAACGCAGACAAGCAGTTTTTACATGCTTCACGACAATTGCGTGCAAATGAGTCCTTATAGGCAAAATTGCTTTATTTTACAAAGGTAAGTCTATTTTTACTATAACATTCAGGTTTGGATCATTCTCTCATAAGAAAATGCAAACTGCATATTATACATTATTTTAACGCATAAAGCAGTTTTTACATGCTTTATGACAATTAGAGGCAAATGAGTCCTTATAGGCAAAATTGCTTTATTTCATGAAGGTAAGTCTATTTACACTATAACATTCAGGTTTGGATCATTCTCTCATAAGAAAATGCAAACTGCATATTAACCATTATTTTAACGCTGACAAGCAGTTTTTACATGCTTTATGACAATTAGGGGCAAATGAGTCTTTATAGGCAAAATTGATTTATTTCATGAGGGTAAGTCTATTTACACTATACCATTCAGGTTTGGATCATTCTCTCATAAGAAAATGCAAACTTCATATTAACCATTATTTAAACGCAGACATGCAGTTTTTACATGCTTTACGACAATTAGGTGCAAATGAGTCCTTATAGGCAAAATTGCTTTATTTCACAAACGTTAGTTTACTTACACTATAACATTCAGGTTTGGATCATTCTCTCATAAGAAAATGCAAACTGCATATTAACAATTATTTTAACGCATACAAGCAGTTTTTACATGCTTTACGACAATTAGGTGCAAATGAGTCCTTATAGGCAAAAGTGCTTTATTTCATGATGGTAAGTCTATTTACACTATAACATTCAGGTTTGGATCATTCTCTCATAAGAAAATGCAAACTGCATATTTACTATCATTTTCACGCAGACAAGCAGTTTTTACATGCTTCACGACAATTGCGTGCAAATGAGTCCTTATAGGCAAAATTGCTTTATTTTACAAAGGTAAGTCTATTTACACTATAACATTCAGGTTTGGGTCATTCTCTCATAAGAAAATGCAAACTGCATATTAACCATTATTTTAACGCATACAAGCAGTTTTTACATGCTTTATGACAATTAGGTGCAAATGAGTCTTTATAGGCAAAATTGCTTTATTTCATGAGGGTAAGTCTATTTACACTATAACATTCAGGTTTGGATCATTCTCTTATAAGAAAATGCAAACTGCATATTAACCATTATTTAAACGCAGACAAGCAGTTTTTACATGCTTTACGACAAATAGATGCAAATGAGTCTTTATAGGCAAAATTGCTTTATTTCATAAGGGTAAGTCTATTTACACTATAACATTCAGGTTTGGATCATTCTCTCATAAGAAAATGCAAACTGCATATTTACTATCATTTTCACGCAGACAAGCAGTTTTTACATGCTTCACGACAATTGCGTGCAAATGAGTCCTTATAGGCAAAATTGCTTTATTTTACAAAGGTAAGTCTATTTACACTATAACATTCAGGTTTGGATCATTCTCTCATAAGAAAATGCAAACTGCATATTAACCATTATTTTAACGCATACAAGCAGTTTTTACATGCTTTATGACAATTTGGGGCAAATGAGTCTATATAGGCAAAATTGCTTTATTTTACAAAGGTAAGTTTACTTAAACTATAACATTCAGGTTTAGATCATTCTCTTATAAGAAAATGCAAACTGCATATTAACTATTATTTTAACGCATACAAGCAGTTTTTACAAGCTTTATGACAAATAGGTGCAAATGACTCCTTATAGGCAAAATTGCTTTATTTCAAGAGGGTAAAACTATTTACACTATAACATTCAGGTTTGGATCATTCTCTCATAAGAAAATGCAAACTGCATATTTTACATTATTTTAACGCATACAAGCAGTTTTTACATGCTTTATGACAATTAGGTGCAAATGAGTCTTTATAGGCAAAATTGCTTTATTTCATGAAGGTAAGTCTATTTACACTATAACAATCAGGTTTGGATCATTCTCTCATAAGAAAATGCAAACTGCATATTAACCATTATTTTAACGCAGACAAGCAATTTTTACATGCTTCACGACAATTGCGTGCAAATGAGTCCTTATAGACAAAATTGCTTTATTTTACAAAGGTAAGTCTATTTTCACTATAACATTCAGGTTTGGATCATTCTCTCATAAGAAAATGCAAACTGCATATTATACATTATTTTAACGCATACAAGCAGTTTTTACATGCTTTATGACAATTAGAGGCAAATGAGTCCTTATAGGCAAAATTGCTTTATTTCATGAAGGTAAGTCTATTTACACTATAACATTCAGGTTTGGATCATTCTCTCATAAGAAAATGCAAACTGCATATTAACCATTATTTTAACGCTGACAAGCAGTTTTTACATGCTTTACGACAATTAGGTGCAAATGAGTCCTTATAGGCAAAATTGCTTTATTTCACAAACGTTAGTTTACTTACACTATAACATTCAGGTTTGGATCATTCTCTCATAAGAAAATGCAAACTGCATATTTACTATCATTTTCACGCAGACAAGCAGTTTTTACATGCTTCACGACAATTGCGTGCAAATGAGTCCTTATAGGCAAAATTGCTTTATTTTACAAAGGTAAGTCTATTTACACTATAATATTCAGGTTTGGATCATTATCTCATAAGAAAATGCAAACTGCATATTAACCACTATTTTAACGCATACAAGCAGTTTTTACATGCTTTATGACAATTAGGGGCAAATGAGTCCTTATAGGCAAAATTGCTTTATTTTACAAAGGTAAGTTTACTTAAACTATAACATTCAGGTTTAGATCATTCTCTCATAAAAAAATGCAAACTGCATATTTACTATCATTTTAACGCATACAAGCAGTTTTTACATGCTTTATGACAATTAGGTGCAAATGAGTCTTTATAGGCAAAATTGCTTTATTTCATGAGGGTAAGTCGATTTACACTATAACATTCAGGTTTGGATCATTCTCTCATAAGAAAATGTAAACTGCATATTAACCATTATTTTAACGCAGACAAGCAGTTTTTACATGCTTCACGACAATTGCGTGCAAATGAGTCTTTATAGGCAAAATTGCTTTATTTTACAAAGGTAAGTCTATTTTCACTATAACATTAAGGTTTAGATCATTCTCTCATAAGAAAATGCAAACTGCATATTAACCATTATTTCAACGCATACAAGCAGTTTTTACATGCTTTATGACAATAAGGGGCAAATGAGTCCTTATAGGCAAAATTGCTTTATTTCATGAAGGTTAGTCTATTTACACTATAACATTCAGGTTTGGATCATTCTCTCATAAGAAAATGCAAACTGCATATTAACCATTATTTTAACGCAGACAAGCAATTTTTACATGCTTCACGACAATTGCGTGCAAATGAGTCCTTATAGACAAAATTGCTTTATTTTACAAAGGTAAGTCTATTTTCACTATAACATTCAGGTTTGGATCATTCTCTCATAAGAAAATGCAAACTGCATATTATACATTATTTTAACGCATACAAGCAGTTTTTACATGCTTTATGACAATTAGAGGCAAATGAGTCCTTATAGGCAAAATTGCTTTATTTCATGAAGGTAAGTCTATTTACACTATAACATTCAGGTTTGGATCATTCTCTCATAAGAAAATGCAAACTGCATATTAACCATTATTTTAACGCTGACAAGCAGTTTTTACATGCTTTACGACAATTAGGTGCAAATGAGTCCTTATAGGCAAAATTGCTTTATTTCACAAACGTTAGTTTACTTACACTATAACATTCAGGTTTGGATCATTCTCTCATAAGAAAATGCAAACTGCATATTTACTATCATTTTCACGCAGACAAGCAGTTTTTACATGCTTCACGACAATTGCGTGCAAATGAGTCCTTATAGGCAAAATTGCTTTATTTTACAAAGGTAAGTCTATTTACACTATAATATTCAGGTTTGGATCATTATCTCATAAGAAAATGCAAACTGCATATTAACCACTATTTTAACGCATACAAGCAGTTTTTACATGCTTTATGACAATTAGGGGCAAATGAGTCCTTATAGGCAAAATTGCTTTATTTTACAAAGGTAAGTTTACTTAAACTATAACATTCAGGTTTAGATCATTCTCTCATAAAAAAATGCAAACTGCATATTTACTATCATTTTAACGCATACAAGCAGTTTTTACATGCTTTATGACAATTAGGTGCAAATGAGTCTTTATAGGCAAAATTGCTTTATTTCATGAGGGTAAGTCGATTTACACTATAACATTCAGGTTTGGATCATTCTCTCATAAGAAAATGTAAACTGCATATTAACCATTATTTTAACGCAGACAAGCAGTTTTTACATGCTTCACGACAATTGCGTGCAAATGAGTCTTTATAGGCAAAATTGCTTTATTTTACAAAGGTAAGTCTATTTTCACTATAACATTAAGGTTTAGATCATTCTCTCATAAGAAAATGCAAACTGCATATTAACCATTATTTCAACGCATACAAGCAGTTTTTACATGCTTTATGACAATAAGGGGCAAATGAGTCCTTATAGGCAAAATTGCTTTATTTCATGAAGGTTAGTCTATTTACACTATAACATTCAGGTTTGGATCTTTCTCTCATAAGAAAATGCAAACTGCATAACCATTATTTAAACGCAGACAAGCCGTTTTTACATGCTTTACGACAATTAGGTGCAAATGAGTCTTTATAGGCAAAATTGGCTTATTTCATGAGGGTAAGTCTATTTACACTATAACATTCAGGTTTGGATCATTCTCTCATAAGAAAATGCAAACTGCATATTAACCATTATTTAAACGCAGACAAGCAGTTTTTACATGCTTTACGACAAATTGGTGCAAATGAGTCTTTATAGGAAAAATTGCTTTATTTCATGAGGGTAAGTCTATTTACACTATAACATTCAGGTTTGGATCATTCTCTCATAAGAAAATACAAACTGCTTATTTACTATAATTTCACGCAGACAAGCAGTTTTTACATGCTTCACGACAATTGCGTGCAAATGAGTCCTTATAGGCAAAATTGCTTCTTTTTACAAAGGTAAGTCTATTTACACTATAACATTCAGGTTTGGATCATTCTCTCATAAGAAAGAATAAACTGCATATTTACTATCATTTTAACGCATACAAGCAGTTTTTACATGCTTTATGACAATTAAGTGCAAATGAGTCTTTATAGGCAAAATTGCTTTATTTCATGAAGGTAAGTCTATTTACACTATAACATTCAGGTTTGGATCATTCTCTCATAAGAAAATGCAAACTGCATATTAACAATTATTTTAACGCTGACAAGCAGTTTTTACATGCTTTACGACAATTAGGTGCAAATGAGTCCTTATAGGCAAAAGTGCTTTATTTCATGAGGGTCAGTCTATTTACACTATAACATTCAGTTTTGGATCATTCTCTCATAAGAAAATGCAAACTGCATATTTACTATCATTTTCACGCAGACAAGCAGTTTTCACATGTTTTACGACAATTAGGTGGAAATAAGTCCCTAAAGGCAAAGTTGTTTTATTTCACAAAGGTTAGTCTACTTTCACTATAACATTCAGGTTTGGATCATTTTCTCATAAAAAAATGCAAACTGCATATTAACCATTATTTTAACGCAGACAAGCAGTTTTTACATGCTTCACGACAATTGCGTGCAAATGAGTCCTTATAGGCAAAATTGCTTTATTTTACAACGGTAAGTCTATTTACACTATAACATTAAGGTTTGGAACATTCTCTCATAAGAAAATGCAATCTGCATATTAACCATTATTTTAACGCATACAAGCAGTTTTTACATGCTTTATGACAATTAGGGGCAAATGAGTCCTTATAGGCAAAATTGCTTTATTTCATGAAGGTAAGTCTATTTACACTATTACATTCAGGTTTGGATCATTCTCTCATAAGAAAATGCAAACTGCATATTAACCATTATTTTAACGCATACAAGCAGTTTTTACATGCTTTACGACAATTAGGTGCAAATGAGTCTTTATAGGCAAAATTGCTTTATTTCATGAGGGTAAGTCTATTTACACTATAACATTCAGGTTTGGATCATTCTCTCATAAGAAAATGCAAACTGCATATTAACCATTATTTAAACGCAGACAAGCAGTTTTTACATGCTTTACGACAAATTGATGCAAATGAGTCTTTATAGGCAAAATTGCTTTATTTCATGAGGGTAAGTCTATTTACACTTTAACATTCAGGTTTGGATCATTCTCTCATAAGAAAATGCAAACTGCATATTTACTATCATTTTCACGCAGACAAGCAGTTTTTACATGCTTCACAACAATTGCGTGCAAATGAGTCCTTATAGGCAAAATTGCTTTATTTTACAAAGGTAAGTCTATTTTCACTATAACATTCAGGTTTGGATCATTCTCTCATAAGAAAATGCAAACTGCATATTATACATTATTTTAACGCATACAAGCAGTTTTTACATGCTTTATGACAATTAGGGGCAAATAAGTCCTTATAGGCAAAATTGCTTTATTTTACAAAAGTAAGTCTATTTACACTATAACATTCAGGTTTGGATCATTCTCTCATAAGAAAATGCAAACTGCATATTAACCATTATTTTAACGCTGACAAGCAGTTTTTACATGCTTCATGACAATTAGGGGCAAATGAGTCCCTATAGGCAAAATTGCTTTATTTCATGAAGGTAAGTCTATTTACACTATAACATTTAGGTTTGGATAATTCTCTCATAAGAAAATGCAAACTGCATATTAACCATTATTTTAACGCAGACAAGCAGTTTTTACATGCTTTATGACAATTAGGGGCAAATGAGTCCTTATAGGCAAAATTGCTTTATTTTACCAAAGTAAGTCTATTTACACTATAACATTCAGGTTTGGATCATTCTCTCATAAGAAAATGCAAACTGCATATTAACCATTATTTAAACGCAGACAAGCAGTTTTTACATGCATTACGACAATTAGGTGCAAATGAGTCTTTATAGGCAAAATTGCTTTATTTCATGAGGGTAAATCTATTTACACTATAATATTCAGGTCTGGATCATTCTCTCATAATAAAATGCAAACTGCATATTTACTATCATTTTCACGCAGACAAGCAGTTTTTACATGCTTCACGACAATTTCGTGCAAATGAGTCCTTATAGGCAAAATTGCTTTATTTTACAAAGGTAAGTCTATTTACACTATAACATTCAGGTTTGGATCATTTTCTCATAAGAAAATGCAAACTGCATATTAACCATTATTTTAACGCATACAAGCAGTTTTTACATGCTTTATGACAATTAGGGGCAAATGAGTCTATATAGGCAAAATTGCTTTATTTTACAAAGGTAAGTTTTTTTAAACTATAACATTAAGGTTTAGATCATTCTCTCATAAGAAAATGCAAACTGCATATTAACTATTATTTAACGCATACAAGCAGTTTTTACAAGCTTTATGACAATTAGGTGCAAATGAGTCCTTACAGGCAAAATTGCTTTATTTCATGATGGTAAGTCTATTTACACTATAACATTCAGGTTTGGATCATTCTCTCATAAGAAAATGCAAACTGCATATTAACCATTATTTTAACGCTGACAAGCAGTTTTTACATGCTTTATGACAATTAGGGGCAAATGAGTCCTTATAGGCAAAATTGCTTGATTTCATAAAGGTAAGTCTATTTAAACTATTACATTCAGGTTTGGATCATTCTCTCATAAGAAAATGCAAACTGCATATTAACCATTATTTTAACGCATACAAGCAGTTTTTACATGCTTTACGACAGTTAGGTGCAAATGAGTCTTTATAGGCAAAATTGCTTTATTTCATGAGGGTAAGTCTATTTACACTATAACATTCAGGTTTGGATCATTCTCTCATAAGAAAATGCAAACTGCATATTTACTATCATTTTCACGCAGACAAGCAGTTTTTACATGCTTCACGACAATTGCGTGCAAATGAGTCCTTATAGGCAAAATTGCTTTATTTTACAAAGGTAAGTCTATTTACACTATAACATTCAGGTTTGGATCATTCTCTTATAAGAAAATGCAAACTGCATATTAACCATTATTTTAACGCATACAAGCAGTTTTTACATGCTTTATGACAATTAGGGGCAAATGAGTCTATATAGGCAAAATTGCTTCATTTTACAAAGGTAAGTTTACTTAAACTATAACATTCAGGTTTAGATCATTCTCTTATAAGAAAATGCAAACTGCATATTAACTATTATTTTAACGCATACAAGCAGTTTTTACAAGCTTTATGACAATTAGGTGCAAATGACTCCTTATAGGCAAAATTGCTTTATTTCAAGAGGGTAAGACTATTTACACTATAACATTCAGGTTTGGATCATTCTCTCATAAGAAAATGCAAACTGCATATTTACTATCATTTTAACGCATACAAGCAGTTTTTACATGCTTTATGACAATTAGGTGCAAATGAGTCTTTATAGGCAAAATTGCTTTATTTCATGAGGGTAAGTCTATTTACACAATAACATTCAGGTTTGGATCATTCTCTCATAAGAAAATGCAAACTGCATATTAACCATTATTTTATCGCAGACAAGCAGTTTTTACATGCTTCACGACAATTGCGTGCAAATGAGTCCTTATAGGCAAAATTGCTTTATTTTACAAAGGTAAGTCTATTTTCACTATAACATTCAGGTTTGGATCATTCTCTCATAAGAAAATGCAAACTGCATATTAACCATTATTTTAACGCATACAAGCAGTTTTTACATGCTTTATGACAATTAGGGGCAAATGAGTCTATAAAGGCAAAATTGCTTCATTTTACAAAGGTAAGTTTACTTAAACTATAACATTCAGGTTTAGATCATTCTCTTATAAGAAAATGCAAACTGCATATTAACTATTATTTTAACGCATACAAGCAGTTTTTACAAGCTTTATGACAATTAGGTGCAAATGACTCCTTATAGGCAAAATTGCTTTATTTCAAGAGGGTAAGACTATTTACACTATAACATTCATGTTTGGATCATTCTCTCATAAGAAAATGCAAACTGCATATTTACTATCATTTTAACGCATACAAGCAGTTTTTACATGCTTTATGACAATTAGGTGCAAATGAGTCCTTATAGGCAAAATTGCTTTATTTCATGAAGGTAAGTCTATTTACACTATAACATTCAGGTTTGGATCATTCTCTCATAAGAAAATGCAAACTGCATATTAACCATTATTTTAACGCTGACAAGCAGTTTTTACATGCTTTATGACAATTAGGGGCAAATGAGTCTTTATAGGCAAAATTGCTTTATTTTACAAAGGTAAGTCTATTTACACTATAACATTCAGGTTTGGATCATTCTCTCATGAGAAAATGCAAACTGCATATTAACCATTATTTAAACGCAGACATGCAGTTTTTACATGCTTCACGACAATTTCGTGCAAATGAGTCCTTATAGGCAAAATTGCTTTATTTTACAAAGGTAAGTCTATTTACACTATAACATTCAGGTTTGGATCATTCTCTCATAAGAAAATGCAAACTGCATATTAACAATTATTTTAACGCATACAAGCAGTTTTTACATGCTTTACGACAATTAGGTGCAAATGAGTCCTTATAGGCAAAAGTGCTTTATTTCATGAGGGTAAGTCTATTTACACTATAACATTCAGGTTTGGATCATTCTCTCATAAGAAAATGCAAACTGCATATTTACTATCATTTTAACGCATACAAGCAGTTTTTACATGCTTTATGACAATAAGGTGCAAATGAGTCTTTATAGGCAAAATTGCTTTATTTCATGAGGGTAAGTCTATTTACACTATAACATTTAGGTTTGGATCATTCTCTCATTAGAAAATGCAAACTGCATATTAACCATTATTTTAACGCAGACAAGCAGTTTTTACATGCTTCACGACAATTGCGTGCAAATGAGTCCTTATAGGCAAAATTGCTTTATTTTACAAAGGTAAGTCTATTTTCACTATAACATTCAGGTTTGGATCATTCTCTCATAAGAAAATGCAAACTGCATATTATACATTATTTTAACGCATACAAGCAGTTTTTACATGCTTTATGACAATTAGGGGCAAATAAGTCCTTATAGGCAAAATTGCTTTATTTTACAAAAGTAAGTCTATTTACACTATAACATTCAGGTTTGGATCATTCTCTCATAAGAAAATGCAAACTGCATATTAACCATTATTTTCACGCTGACAAGCAGTTTTTACATGCTTTATGACAATTAGGGGCAAATGAGTCCCTATAGGCAAAATTGCTTTATTTCATGAAGGTAAGTCTATTTACACTATAACATTTAGGTTTGGATCATTCTCTCATAAGAAAATGCAAACTGCATATTAACCATTATTTTAACGCAGACAAGCAGTTTTTACATGCTTTATGACAATTAGGGGCAAATGAGTCCTTATAGGCAAAATTGCTTTATTTCATGAAGGTAAGTCTATTTACACTATAACATTCAGGTTTGGATCATTCTCTCATAAGAAAATGCAAACTGCATATTAACCATTATTTAAACGCAGACAAGCAGTTTTTACATGCTTTACGACAATTAGGTGCAAATGAGTCTTTATAGGCAAAATTGCTTTATTTCATGAGGGTAAATCTATTTACACTATAATATTCAGGTCTGGATCATTCTCTCATAATAAAATGCAAACTGCATATTTACTATCATTTTCACGCAGACAAGCAGTTTTTACATGCTTCACGACAATTTCGTGCGAATGAGTCCTTATAGGCAAAATTGCTTTATTTTACAAAGGTAAGTCTATTTACACTATAACATTCAGGTTTGGATCATTCTCTCATAAGAAAATACAAACTGCATATTAACCATTATTTTAACGCATACAAGCAGTTTTTACATGCTTTATGACAATTAGGGGCAAATGAGTCCTTATAGGCAAAATTGCTTTATTTCATGAAGGTAAGTCTATTTACACTATAACATTCAGGTTTGGATCATTCTCTCATAAGAAAATGCAAACTGCATATTAACCATTATTTAAACGCAGACAAGCAGTTTTTACATGCTTTACGACAATTAGGTGCAAATGAGTCTTTATAGGCAAAATTGCTTTATTTCATGAGGGTAAATCTATTTACACTATAATATTCAGGTTTGGATCATTCTCTCATAATAAAATGCAAACTGCATATTTACTATCATTTTCACGCAGACAAGCAGTTTTTAGATGCTTCACGACAATTTCGTGCAAATGAGTCCTTATAGGCAAAATTGCTTTATTTTACAAAGGTAAGTTTTTTTAAACTATAACATTAAGGTTGAGATCATTCTCTCATAAGAAAATGCAAACTGCATATTAACTATTATTTAACGCATACAAGCAGTTTTTACAAGCTTTATGACAATTAGGTGCAAATGAGTCCTTACAGGCAAAATTGCTTTATTTCATGATGGTAAGTCTATTTACACTATAACATTCAGGTTTGGATCATTCTCTCATAAGAAAATGCAAACTGCATATTAACCATTATTTTAACGTTACAAGCAGTTTTTACATGCTTTACGACAATTAGGTGCAAATGAGTCTTTATAGGCAAAATTGCTTTATTTTACAAAGGTAACTTTACTTAAACTATAACATTCAGGTTTAGATCATTCTCTTATAAGAAAATGCAAACTGCATATTAACTATTATTTTAACGCATACAAGCAGTTTTTACAAGCTTTATGACAATTAGGTGCAAATGACTCCTTATAGGCAAAATTGCTTTATTTCAAGAGGGTAAGACTATTTACACTATAACATTCAGGTTTGTATCATTCTCTCATAAGAAAATGCAAACTGCATATTTACTATCATTTTAACGCATACAAGCAGTTTTTACATGCTTTATGACAATTAGGTGCAAATGAGTCTTTATAGGCAAAATTGCTTTATTTCATGAGGGTAAGTCTATTTACACTATAACATTCAGGTTTGGATCATTCTCTCATAAGAAAATGCAAACTGCATATTAACCATTATTTTAACGCAGACAAGCAGTTTTTACATGCTTCACGACAATTGCGTGCAAATGAGTCCTTATAGGCAAAATTGCTTTATTTTACAAAGGTAAGTCTATTTTTACTATAACATTCAGGTTTGGATCATTCTCTCATAAGAAAATGCAAACTGCATATTATACATTATTTTAACGCATAAAGCAGTTTTTACATGCTTTATGACAATTAGAGGCAAATGAGTCCTTATAGGCAAAATTGCTTTATTTCATGAAGGTAAGTCTATTTACACTATAACATTCAGGTTTGGATCATTCTCTCATAAGAAAATGCAAACTGCATATTAACCATTATTTTAACGCTGACAAGCAGTTTTTACATGCTTTATGACAATTAGGGGCAAATGAGTCTTTATAGGCAAAATTGATTTATTTCATGAGGGTAAGTCTATTTACACTATACCATTCAGGTTTGGATCATTCTCTCATAAGAAAATGCAAACTTCATATTAACCATTATTTAAACGCAGACATGCAGTTTTTACATGCTTTACGACAATTAGGTGCAAATGAGTCCTTATAGGCAAAATTGCTTTATTTCACAAACGTTAGTTTACTTACACTATAACATTCAGGTTTGGATCATTCTCTCATAAAAAAATGCAAACTGCATATTTACTATCATTTTCACGCAGACAAGCAGTTTTTACATGCTTCACGACAATTGCGTGCAAATGAGTCCTTATAGGCAAAATTGCTTTATTTTACAAAGGTAAGTCTATTTACACTATAATATTCAGGTTTGGATCATTATCTCATAAGAAAATGCAAACTGCATATTAACCACTATTTTAACGCATACAAGCAGTTTTTACATGCTTTATGACAATTAGGGGCAAATGAGTCCTTATAGGCAAAATTGCTTTATTTTATGAAGGTAAGTCTATTTACACTATTACATTCAGGTTTGGATCATTCTCTCATAAGAAAATGCAAACTGCATATTAACCATTATTTTAACGTTACAAGCAGTTTTTACATGCTTTACGACAATTAGGTGCAAATGAGTCTTTATAGGCAAAATTGCTTTATTTTACAAAGGTAACTTTACTTAAACTATAACATTCAGGTTTAGATCATTCTCTTATAAGAAAATGCAAACTGCATATTAACTATTATTTTAACGCATACAAGCAGTTTTTACAAGCTTTATGACAATTAGGTGCAAATGACTCCTTATAGGCAAAATTGCTTTATTTCAAGAGGGTAAGACTATTTACACTATAACATTCAGGTTTGTATCATTCTCTCATAAGAAAATGCAAACTGCATATTTACTATCATTTTAACGCATACAAGCAGTTTTTACAAGCTTTATGACAATTAGGTGCAAATGACTCCTTATAGGCAAAATTGCTTTATTTCAAGAGGGTAAGTCTATTTACACTATAACATTCAGGTTTGGATCATTCTCTCATAAGAAAATGCAAACTGCATATTAACCATTATTTTAACGCAGACAAGCAGTTTTTACATGCTTCACGACAATTGCGTGCAAATGAGTCCTTATAGGCAAAATTGCTTTATTTTACAAAGGTAAGTCTATTTTTACTATAACATTCAGGTTTGGATCATTCTCTCATAAGAAAATGCAAACTGCATATTATACATTATTTTAACGCATAAAGCAGTTTTTACATGCTTTATGACAATTAGAGGCAAATGAGTCCTTATAGGCAAAATTGCTTTATTTCATGAAGGTAAGTCTATTTACACTATAACATTCAGGTTTGGATCATTCTCTCATAAGAAAATGCAAACTGCATATTAACCATTATTTTAACGCTGACAAGCAGTTTTTACATGCTTTATGACAATTAGGGGCAAATGAGTCTTTATAGGCAAAATTGATTTATTTCATGAGGGTAAGTCTATTTACACTATACCATTCAGGTTTGGATCATTCTCTCATAAGAAAATGCAAACTTCATATTAACCATTATTTAAACGCAGACATGCAGTTTTTACATGCTTTACGACAATTAGGTGCAAATGAGTCCTTATAGGCAAAATTGCTTTATTTCACAAACGTTAGTTTACTTACACTATAACATTCAGGTTTGGATCATTCTCTCATAAAAAAATGCAAACTGCATATTTACTATCATTTTCACGCAGACAAGCAGTTTTTACATGCTTCACGACAATTGCGTGCAAATGAGTCCTTATAGGCAAAATTGCTTTATTTTACAAAGGTAAGTCTATTTACACTATAATATTCAGGTTTGGATCATTATCTCATAAGAAAATGCAAACTGCATATTAACCACTATTTTAACGCATACAAGCAGTTTTTACATGCTTTATGACAATTAGGGGCAAATGAGTCCTTATAGGCAAAATTGCTTTATTTTACAAAGGTAAGTTTACTTAAACTATAACATTCAGGTTTAGATCATTCTCTCATAAGAAAATGCAAACTGCATATTTACTATCATTTTAACGCATACAAGCAGTTTTTACATGCTTTATGACAATTAGGTGCAAATGAGTCTTTATAGGCAAAATTGCTTTATTTCATGAGGGTAAGTCGATTTACACTATAACATTCAGGTTTGGATCATTCTCTCATAAGAAAATGCAAACTGCATATTAACCATTATTTTAACGCAGACAAGCAGTTTTTACATGCTTCACGACAATTGCGTGCAAAAGAGTCTTTATAGGCAAAATTGCTTTATTTTACAAAGGTAAGTCTATTTTCACTATAACATTAAGGTTTAGATCATTCTCTCATAAGAAAATGCAAACTGCATATTAACCATTATTTCAACGCATACAAGCAGTTTTTACATGCTTTATGACAATAAGGGGCAAATGAGTCCTTATAGGCAAAATTGCTTTATTTCATGAAGGTTAGTCTATTTACACTATAACATTCAGGTTTGGATCTTTCTCTCATAAGAAAATGCAAACTGCATATTAACCATTATTTAAACGCAGACAAGCCGTTTTTACATGCTTTACGACAATTAGGTGCAAATGAGTCTTTATAGGCAAAATTGCTTTATTTCATGAGGGTAAGTCTATTTACACTATAACATTCAGGTTTGGATCATTCTCTCATAAGAAAATGCAAACTGCATATTAACCATTATTTAAACGCAGACAAGCAGTTTTTACATGCTTTACGACAAATTGGTGCAAATGAGTCTTTATAGGCAAAATTGCTTTATTTCATGAGGGTAAGTCTATTTACACTATAACATTCAGGTTTGGATCATTCTCTCATAAGAAAATACATACTGCATATTTACTATAATTTCACGCAGACAAGCAGTTTTTACATGCTTCACGACAATTGCGTGCAAATGAGTCCTTATAGGCAAAATTGCTTTATTTTACAAAGGTAAGTCTATTTACACTATAACATTCAGGTTTGGATCATTCTCTCATAAGAAAGAATAAACTGCATATTTACTATCATTTTAACGCATACAAGCAGTTTTTACATGCTTTATGACAATTAAGTGCAAATGAGTCTTTATAGGCAAAATTGCTTTATTTCATGAAGGTAAGTCTATTTACACTATAACATTCAGGTTTGGATCATTCTCTCATAAGAAAATGCAAACTGCATATTAACAATTATTTTAACGCTGACAAGCAGTTGTTACATGCTTTACGACAATTAGGTGCAAATGAGTCCTTATAGGCAAAATTGCTTTATTTTACAACGGTAAGTCTATTTACACTATAACATTAAGGTTTGGAACATTCTCTCATAAGAAAATGCAATCTGCATATTAACCATTATTTTAACGCATACAAGCAGTTTTTACATGCTTTATGACAATTAGGGGCAAATGAGTCCTTATAGGCAAAATTGCTTTATTTCATGAAGGTAAGTCTATTTACACTATTACATTCAGGTTTGGATCATTCTCTCATAAGAAAATGCAAACTGCATATTAACCATTATCTTAACGCATACAAGCAGTTTTTACATGCTTTACGACAATTAGGTGCAAATGAGTCTTTATAGGCAAAATTGCTTTATTTCATGAGGGTAAGTCTATTTACACTATAACATTCAGGTTTGGATCATTCTCTCATAAGAAAATGCAAACTGCATATTAACCATTATTTAAACGCAGACAAGCAGTTTTTACATGCTTTACGACAAATAGATGCAAATGAGTCTTTATAGGCAAAATTGCTTTATTTCATGAGGGTAAGTCTATTTACACTTTAACATTCAGGTTTGGATCATTCTCTCATAAGAAAATGCAAACTGCATATTTACTATCATTTTCACGCAGACAAGCAGTTTTTTTTGCTTCACGACAATTGCGTGCAAATGAGTCCTTATAGGCAAAATTGCTTTATTTTACAAAGGTAAGTCTATTTTCACTATAACATTCAGGTTTGGATCATTCTCTCATAAGAAAATGCAAACTGCATATTATACATTATTTTAACGCATACAAGCAGTTTTTACATGCTTTATGACAATTAGGGGCAAATGAGTCCTTATAGGCAAAATTGCTTTATTTTACAAAAGTAAGTCTATTTACACTATAACATTCAGGTTTGGATCATTCTCTCATAAGAAAATGCAAACTGCATATTAACCATTATTTTAACGCTGACAAGCAGTTTTTACATGCTTCATGACAATTAGGGGCAAATGAGTCCCTATAGGCAAAATTGCTTTATTTCATGAAGGTAAGTCTATTTACACTATAACATTTAGGTTTGGATAATTCTCTCATAAGAAAATGCAAACTGCATATTAACCATTATTTTAACGCAGACAAGCAGTTTTTACATGCTTTATGACAATTAGGGGCAAATGAGTCCTTATAGGCAAAATTGCTTTATTTTACCAAAGTAAGTCTATTTACACTATAACATTCAGGTTTGGATCATTCTCTCATAAGAAAATGCAAACTGCATATTAACCATTATTTAAACGCAGACAAGCAGTTTTTACATGCATTACGACAATTAGGTGCAAATGAGTCTTTATAGGCAAAATTGCTTTATTTCATGAGGGTATGTCTATTTACACTATAATATTCAGGTTTGGATCATTCTCTCATAATAAAATGCAAACTGCATATTTACTAGCATTTTCACGCAGACAAGCAGTTTTTACATGCTTCACGACAATTTCGTGCAAATGAGTCCTTATAGGCAAAATTGCTTTATTTTACAAAGGTAAGTCTATTTACACTATAACATTCAGGTTTGGATCATTCTCTCATAAGAAAATGCAAACTGCATATTAACCATTATTTTAACGCATACAAGCAGTTTTTACATGCTTTATGACAATTAGGAGCAAATGAGTCTATATAGGCAAAATTGCTTTATTTTACAAAGGTAAGTTTTTTTAAACTATAACATTAAGGTTTAGATCATTCTCTCATAAGAAAATGCAAACTGCATATTAACTATTATTTAACGCATACAAGCAGTTTTTACAAGCTTTATGACAATTAGGTGCAAATGAGTCCTTACAGGCAAAATTGCTTTATTTCATGATGGTAAGTCTATTTACACTATAACATTCAGGTTTGGATCATTCTCTCATAAGAAAATGCAAACTGCATATTAACCATTATTTTAACGCTGACAAGCAGTTTTTACATGCTTTATGACAATTAGGGGCAAATGAGTCCTTATAGGCAAAATTGCTTGATTTCATGAAGGTAAGTCTATTTAAACTATTACATTCAGGTTTGGATCATTCTCTCATAAGAAAATGCAAACTGCATATTAACCATTATTTTAACGCATACAAGCAGTTTTTACATGCTTTACGACAGTTAGGTGCAAATGAGTCTTTATAGGCAAAATTGCTTTATTTCATGAGGGTAAGTCTATTTACACTATAACATTCAGGTTTGGATCATTCTCTCATAAGAAAATGCAAACTGCATATTTACTATCATTTTCACGCAGACAAGCAGTTTTTACATGCTTCACGACAATTGCGTGCAAATGAGTCCTTATAGGCAAAATTGCTTTATTTTACAAAGGTAAGTCTATTTACACTATAACATTCAGGTTTGGATCATTCTCTCATAAGAAAATGCAAACTGCATATTAACCATTATTTTAACGCATACAAGCAGTTTTTACATGCTTTATGACAATTAGGGGCAAATGAGTCTATATAGGCAAAATTGCTTCATTTTACAAAGGTAAGTTTACTTAAACTATGACATTCAGGTTTAGATCATTCTCTTATAAGAAAATGCAAACTGCATATTAACAATTATTTTAACGCATACAAGCAGTTTTTACAAGCTTTATGACAATTAGGTGCAAATGACTCCTTATAGGCAAAATTGCTTTATTTCAAGAGGGTAAGACTATTTACACTATAACATTCAGGTTTGGATCATTCTCTCATAAGAAAATGCAAACTGCATATTTACTATCATTTTAACGCATACAAGCAGTTTTTACATGCTTTATGACAATTAGGTGCAAATGAGTCTTTATAGGCAAAATTGCTTTATTTCATGAGGGTAAGTCTATTTACACAATAACATTCAGGTTTGGATCATTCTCTCATAAGAAAATGCAAACTGCATATTAACCATTATTTTAACGCAGACAAGCAGTTTTTACATGCTTCACGACAATTGCGTGCAAATGAGTCTTTATAGGCAAAATTGCTTTATTTCATGAGGGTAAATCTATTTACACTATAATATTCAGGTCTGGATCATTCTCTCATAATAAAATGCAAACTGCATATTTACTATCATTTTCACGCAGACATGCAGTTTTTACATGCTTCACGACAATTTCGTGCGAATGAGTCCTTATAGGCAAAATTGCTTTATTTTACAAAGGTAAGTCTATTTACACTATAACATTCAGGTTTGGATCATTCTCTCATAAGAAAATACAAACTGCATATTAACCATTATTTTAACGCATACAAGCAGTTTTTACATGCTTTATGACAATTAGGGGCAAATGAGTCCTTATAGGCAAAATTGCTTTATTTCATGAAGGTAAGTCTATTTACACTATAACATTCAGGTTTGGATCATTCTCTCATAAGAAAATGCAAACTGCATATTAACCATTATTTAAACGCAGACAAGCAGTTTTTACATGCTTTACGACAATTAGGTGCAAATGAGTCTTTATAGGCAAAATTGCTTTATTTCATGAGGGTAAATCTATTTACACTATAATATTCAGGTTTGGATCATTCTCTCATAATAAAATGCAAACTGCATATTTACTATCATTTTCACGCAGACAAGCAGTTTTTAGATGCTTCACGACAATTTCGTGCAAATGAGTCCTTATAGGCAAAATTGCTTTATTTTACAAAGGTAAGTTTTTTTAAACTATAACATTAAGGTTGAGATCATTCTCTCATAAGAAAATGCAAACTGCATATTAACTATTATTTAACGCATACAAGCAGTTTTTACAAGCTTTATGACAATTAGGTGCAAATGAGTCCTTACAGGCAAAATTGCTTTATTTCATGATGGTAAGTCTATTTACACTATAACATTCAGGTTTGGATCATTCTCTCATAAGAAAATGCAAACTGCATATTAACCATTATTTTAACGCTGACAAGCAGTTTTTACATGCTTTATGACAATTAGGGGCAAATGAGTCCTTATAGGCAAAATTGCTTTATTTTATGAAGGTAAGTCTATTTACACTATTACATTCAGGTTTGGATCATTCTCTCATAAGAAAATGCAAACTGCATATTAACCATTATTTTAACGTTACAAGCAGTTTTTACATGCTTTACGACAATTAGGTGCAAATGAGTCTTTATAGGCAAAATTGCTTTATTTTACAAAGGTAACTTTACTTAAACTATAACATTCAGGTTTAGATCATTCTCTTATAAGAAAATGCAAACTGCATATTAACTATTATTTTAACGCATACAAGCAGTTTTTACAAGCTTTATGACAATTAGGTGCAAATGACTCCTTATAGGCAAAATTGCTTTATTTCAAGAGGGTAAGACTATTTACACTATAACATTCAGGTTTGTATCATTCTCTCATAAGAAAATGCAAACTGCATATTTACTATCATTTTAACGCATACAAGCAGTTTTTACATGCTTTATGACAATTAGGTGCAAATGAGTCTTTATAGGCAAAATTGCTTTATTTCATGGGGGTAAGTCTATTTACACTATAACATTCAGGTTTGGATCATTCTCTCATAAGAAAATGCAAACTGCATATTAACCATTATTTTAACGCAGACAAGCAGTTTTTACATGCTTCACGACAATTGCGTGCAAATGAGTCCTTATAGGCAAAATTGCTTTATTTTACAAAGGTAAGTCTATTTTCACTATAACATTCAGGTTTGGATCATTCTCTCATAAGAAAATGCAAACTGCATATTATACATTATTTTAACGCATAAAGCAGTTTTTACATGCTTTATGACAATTAGAGGCAAATGAGTCCTTATAGGCAAAATTGCTTTATTTCATGAAGGTAAGTCTATTTACACTATAACATTCAGGTTTGGATCATTCTCTCATAAGAAAATGCAAACTGCATATTAACCATTATTTTAACGCTGACAAGCAGTTTTTACATGCTTTATGACAATTAGGGGCAAATGAGTCTTTATAGGCAAAATTGATTTATTTCATGAGGGTAAGTCTATTTACACTATAACATTCAGGTTTGGATCATTCTCTCATAAGAAAATGCAAACTGCATATTAACCATTATTTAAACGCAGACATGCAGTTTTTACATGCTTTACGACAATTAGGTGCAAATGAGTCCTTATAGGCAAAATTGCTTTATTTCACAAACGTTAGTTTACTTACACTATAACATTCAGGTTTGGATCATTCTCTCATAAGAAAATGCAAACTGCATATTTACTATCATTTTCACGCAGACAAGCAGTTTTTACATGCTTCACGACAATTGCGTGCAAATGAGTCCTTATAGGCAAAATTGCTTTATTTTACCAAGGTAAGTCTATTTACACTATAATATTCAGGTTTGGATCATTATCTCATAAGAAAATGCAAACTGCATATTTAACCACTATTTTAACGCATACAAGCAGTTTTTACATGCTTTATGACAATTAGGGGCAAATGAGTCCTTATAGGCAAAATTGCTTTATTTTACAAAGGTAAGTTTACTTAAACTATAACATTCAGTTTTAGATCATTCTCTCATAAGAAAATGCAAACTGCATATTTACTATCATTTTAACGCATACAAGCAGTTTTTACATGCTTTATGACAATTAGGTGCAAATGAGTCTTTATAGGCAAAATTGCTTTATTTCATGAGGGTAAGTCGATTTACACTATAACATTCAGGTTTGGATCATTCTCTCATAAGAAAATGCAAACTGCATATTAACCATTATTTTAACGCAGACAAGCAGTTTTTACATGCTTCACGACAATTGCGTGCAAAAGAGTCTTTATAGGCAAAATTGCTTTATTTTACAAAGGTAAGTCTATTTTCACTATAACATTAAGGTTTAGATCATTCTCTCATAAGAAAATGCAAACTGCATATTAACCATTATTTCAACGCATACAAGCAGTTTTTACATGCTTTATGACAATAAGGGGCAAATGAGTCCTTATAGGCAAAATTGCTTTATTTCATGAAGGTTAGTCTATTTACACTATAACATTCAGGTTTGGATCTTTCTCTCATAAGAAAATGCAAACTGCATATTAACCATTATTTAAACGCAGACAAGCAGTTTTTACATGCTTTACGACAAATTGGTGCAAATGAGTCTTTATAGGCAAAATTGCTTTATTTCATGAGGGTAAGTCTATTTACACTATAACATTCAGGTTTGGATCATTCTCTCATAAGAAAATACATACTGCATATTTACTATAATTTCACGCAGACAAGCAGTTTTTACATGCTTCACGACAATTGCGTGCAAATGAGTCCTTATAGGCAAAATTGCTTTATTTTACAAAGGTAAGTCTATTTACACTATAACATTCAGGTTTGGATCATTCTCTCATAAGAAAGAATAAACTGCATATTTACTATCATTTTAACGCATACAAGCAGTTTTTACATGCTTTATGACAATTAAGTGCAAATGAGTCTTTATAGGCAAAATTGCTTTATTTCATGAAGGTAAGTCTATTTACACTATAACATTCAGGTTTGGATCATTCTCTCATAAGAAAATGCAAACTGCATATTAACAATTATTTTAACGCTGACAAGCAGTTTTTACATGCTTTACGACAATTAGGTGCAAATGAGTCCTTATAGGCAAAATTGCTTTATTTTACAACGGTAAGTCTATTTACACTATAACATTAAGGTTTGGAACATTCTCTCATAAGAAAATGCAATCTGCATATTAACCATTATTTTAACGCATACAAGCAGTTTTTACATGCTTTATGACAATTAGGGGCAAATGAGTCCTTATAGGCAAAATTGCTTTATTTCAATAAGGTAAGTCTATTTACACTATTACATTCAGGTTTGGATCATTCTCTCATAAGAAAATGCAAACTGCATATTAACCATTATTTTAACGCATACAAGCAGTTTTTACATGCTTTACGACAATTAGGTGCAAATGAGTCTTTATAGGCAAAATTGCTTTATTTCATGAGGGTAAGTCTATTTACACTATAACATTCAGGTTTGGATCATTCTCTCATAAGAAAATACAAACTGCATATTAACCATTATTTAAACGCAGACAAGCAGTTTTTACATGCTTTACGACAAATAGATGCAAATGAGTCTTTATAGGCAAAATTGCTTTATTTCATGAGGGTAAGTCTATTTACACTTTAACATTCAGATTTGGATCATTCTCTCATAAGAAAATGCAAACTGCATATTTACTATCATTTTCACGCAGACAAGCAGTTTTTACATGCTTCACGACAATTGCGTGCAAATGAGTCCTTATAGGCAAAATTGCTTTATTTTACAAAGGTAAGTCTATTTACACTATAACATTTAGGTTTGGATAATTCTCTCATAAGAAAATGCAAACTGCATATTAACCATTATTTTAACGCAGACAAGCAGTTTTTACATGCTTTATGACAATTAGGGGCTAATGAGTCCTTATAGGCAAAATTGCTTTATTTCATGAGGGTAAGTCTATTT
Organism: Xanthostigma xanthostigma; assembly: GCA_963575645.1. Lineage (NCBI taxonomy): Eukaryota > Metazoa > Arthropoda > Insecta > Raphidioptera > Raphidiidae > Xanthostigma > Xanthostigma xanthostigma. The sequence continues at coordinate 25,359,417 of OY754467.1, forward strand.
ACACTTTAACATTCAGATTTGGATCATTCTCTCATAAGAAAATGCAAACTGCATATTTACTATCATTTTCACGCAGACAAGCAGTTTTTACATGCTTCACGACAATTGCGTGCAAATGAGTCCTTATAGGCAAAATTGCTTTATTTTACAAAGGTAAGTCTATTTACACTATAACATTCAAATTTGGATCATTCTCTCATAAGAAAATGCAAACTGCATATTAACCATTATTTTAACGCATACAAGCAGTTTTTACATGCTTTATGACAATTAGGGGCAAATGAGTCTATATAGGCAAAATTGCTTTATTTTACAAAGGTAAGTTTTTTTAAACTATAACATTAAGGTTTAGATCATTCTCTCATAAGAAAATGCAAACTGCATATTAACTATTATTTAACGCATACAAGCAGTTTTTACAAGCTTTATGACAATTAGGTGCAAATGAGTCCTTACAGGCAAAATTGCTTTATTTCATGATGGTAAGTCTATTTACACTATAACATTCAGGTTTGGATCATTCTCTCATAAGAAAATGCAAACTGCATATTAACCATTATTTTAACGCTGACAAGCAGTTTTTACATGCTTTATGACAATTAGGGGCAAATGAGTCCTTATAGGCAAAATTGCTTGATTTCATGAAGGTAAGTCTATTTAAACTATTACATTCAGGTTTGGATCATTCTCTCATAAGAAAATGCAAACTGCATATTAACCATTATTTTAACGCATACAAGCAGTTTTTACATGCTTTACGACAGTTAGGTGCAAATGAGTCTTTATAGGCAAAATTGCTTTATTTCATGAGGGTAAGTCTATTTACACTATAACATTCAGGTTTGGATCATTCTCTCATAAGAAAATGCAAACTGCATATTTACTATCATTTTCACGCAGACAAGCAGTTTTTACATGCTTCACGACAATTGCGTGCAAATGAGTCCTTATAGGCAAAATTGCTTTATTTTACAAAGGTAAGTCTATTTACACTATAACATTCAGGTTTGGATCATTCTCTCATAAGAAAATGCAAACTGCATATTAACCATTATTTTAACGCATACAAGCAGTTTTTACATGCTTTATGACAATTAGGGGCAAATGAGTCTATATAGGCAAAATTGCTTCATTTTACAAAGGTAAGTTTACTTAAACTATGACATTCAGGTTTAGATCATTCTCTTATAAGAAAATGCAAACTGCATATTAACTATTATTTTAACGCATACAAGCAGTTTTTACAAGCTTTATGACAATTAGGTGCAAATGACTCCTTATAGGCAAAATTGCTTTATTTCAAGAGGGTAAGACTATTTACACTATAACATTCAGGTTTGGATCATTCTCTCATAAGAAAATGCAAACTGCATATTTACTATCATTTTAACGCATACAAGCAGTTTTTACATGCTTTATGACAATTAGGTGCAAATGAGTCTTTATAGGCAAAATTGCTTTATTTCATGAGGGTAAGTCTATTTACACAATAACATTCAGGTTTGGATCATTCTCTCATAAGAAAATGCAAACTGCATATTAACCATTATTTTAACGCAGACAAGCAGTTTTTACATGCTTCACGACAATTGCGTGCAAATGAGTCCTTATAGGCAAAATTGCTTTATTTTACAAAGGTAAGTCTATTTTCACTATAACATTCAGGTTTGGATCATTCTCTCATAAGAAAATGCAAACTGCATATTATACATTATTTTAACGCATACAAGCAGTTTTTACATGCTTTATGACAATTAGGGGCAAATGAGTCTATATAGGCAAAATTGCTTCATTTTACAAAGGTAAGTTTACTTAAACTATAACATTCAGGTTTAGATCATTCTCTTATAAGAAAATGCAAACTGCATATTAACTATTATTTTAACGCATACAAGCAGTTTTTACAAGCTTTATGACAATTAGGTGCAAATGACTCCTTATAGGCAAAATTGCTTTATTTCAAGAGGGTAAGACTATTTACACTATAACATTCAGGTTTGGATCATTCTCTCATAAGAAAATGCAAACTGCATATTTACTATCATTTTAACGCATACAAGCAGTTTTTACATGCTTTATGACAATTAGGTGCAAATGAGTCCTTATAGGCAAAATTGCTTTATTTCATGAAGGTAAGTCTATTTACACTATAACATTCAGGTTTGGATCATTCTCTCATAAGAAAATGCAAACTGCATATTAACCATTATTTTAACGCTGACAAGCAGTTTTTACATGCTTTATGACAATTAGGGGCAAATGAGTCTTTATAGGCAAAATTGCTTTATTTCATGAGGGTAAGTCTATTTACACTATAACATTCAGGTTTGGATCATTCTCTCATAAGAAAATGCAAACTGCATATTAACCATTATTTAAACGCAGACATGCAGTTTTTACATGCTTCACGACAATTTCATGCAAATGAGTCCTTATAGGCAAAATTGCTTTATTTTACAAAGGTAAGTCTATTTACACTATAACATTCAGGTTTGGATCATTCTCTCATATAAAATGCAAACTGCATATTAACAATTATTTTAACGCATACAAGCAGTTTTTACATGCTTTACGACAATTAGGTGCAAATGAGTCCTTATAGGCAAAAGTGCTTTATTTCATGAGGGTAAGTCTATTTACACTATAACATTCAGGTTTGGATCATTCTCTCATAAGAAAATGCAAACTGCATATTTACTATCATTTTAACGCATACAAGCAGTTTTTACATGCTTTATGACAATTAGGTGCAAATGAGTCTTTATAGGCAAAATTGCTTTATTTCATGAGGGTAAGTCTATTTACACTATAACATTCAGGTTTGGATCATTCTCTCATAAGAAAATGCAAACTGCATATTTACTATCATTTTCACGCAGACAAGCAGTTTTTACATGCTTCACGACAATTGCGTGCAAATGAGTCCTTATAGGCAAAATTGCTTTATTTTACAAAGGTAAGTCTATTTACACTATAACATTCAGGTTTGGATCATTCTCTCATAAGAAAATGCAAACTGCATATTAACCAATATTTTAACGCATACAAGCAGTTTTTACATGCTTTATGACAATTAGGGGCAAATGAGTCTATATAGGCAAAATTGCTTTATTTTACAAAGGTAAGTTTACTTAAACTATAACATTCAGGTTTAGATCATTCTCTTATAAGAAAATGCAAACTGCATAATAACTATTATTTTAACGCATACAAGCAGTTTTTACAAGCTTTATGACAATTAGGTGCAAATGACTCCTTATAGGCAAAATTGCTTTGTTTCAAGAGGGTAAGACTATTTACACTATAACATTCAGGTTTGGATCATTCTCTCATAAGAAAATGCAAACTGCATATTTACTATCATTTTAACGCATACAAGCAGTTTTTACATGCTTTATGACAATAAGGTGCAAATGAGTCTTTATAGGCAAAATTGCTTTATTTCATGAGGGTAAGTCTATTTACACTATAACATTTAGGTTTGGATCATTCTCTCATAAGAAAATGCAAACTGCATATTAACCATTATTTTAACGCAGACAAGCAGTTTTTACATGCTTCACGACAATTGCGTGCAAATGAGTCCTTATAGGCAAAATTGCTTTATTTTACAAAGGTAAGTCTATTTTCACTATAACATTCAGGTTTGGATCATTCTCTCATAAGAAAATGCAAACTGCATATTATACATTATTTTAACGCATACAAGCAGTTTTTACATGCTTTATGACAATTAGGGGCAAATAAGTCCTTATAGGCAAAATTGCTTTATTTTACAAAAGTAAGTCTTTTTACACTATAACATTCAGGTTTGGATCATTCTCTCATAAGAAAATGCAAACTGCATATTAACCATTATTTTCACGCTGACAAGCAGTTTTTACATGCTTTATGACAATTAGGGGCAAATGAGTCCCTATAGGCAAAATTGCTTTATTTCATGAAGGTAAGTCTATTTACACTATAACATTTAGGTTTGGATCATTCTCTCATAAGAAAATGCAAACTGCATATTAACCATTATTTTAACGCAGACAAGCAGTTTTTACATGCTTTATGACAATTAGGGGCAAATGAGTCCTTATAGGCAAAATTGCTTTATTTCATGAAGGTAAGTCTATTTACACTATAACATTCAGGTTTGGATCATTCTCTCATAAGAAAATGCAAACTGCATATTAACCATTATTTAAACGCAGACAAGCAGTTTTTACATGCTTTACGACAATTAGGTGCAAATGAGTCTTTATAGGCAAAATTGCTTTATTTCATGAGGGTAAATCTATTTACACTATAATATTCAGGTCTGGATCATTCTCTCATAATAAAATGCAAACTGCATATTTACTATCATTTTCACGCAGACAAGCAGTTTTTACATGCTTCACGACAATTTCGTGCGAATGAGTCCTTATAGGCAAAATTGCTTTATTTTACAAAGGTAAGTCTATTTACACTATAACATTCAGGTTTGGATCATTCTCTCATAAGAAAATACAAACTGCATATTAACTATTATTTTAACGCATACAAGCAGTTTTTACATGCTTTATGACAATTAGGGGCAAATGAGTCCTTATAGGCAAAATTGCTTTATTTCATGAAGGTAAGTCTATTTACACTATAACATTCAGGTTTGGATCATTCTCTCATAAGAAAATGCAAACTGCATATTAACCATTATTTAAACGCAGACAAGCAGTTTTTACATGCTTTACGACAATTAGGTGCAAATGAGTCTTTATAGGCAAAATTGCTTTATTTCATGAGGGTAAATCTATTTACACTATAATATTCAGGTTTGGATCATTCTCTCATAATAAAATGCAAACTGCATATTTACTATCATTTTCACGCAGACAAGCAGTTTTTAGATGCTTCACGACAATTTCGTGCAAATGAGTCCTTATAGGCAAAATTGCTTTATTTTACAAAGGTAAGTTTTTTTAAACTATAACATTAAGGTTGAGATCATTCTCTCATAAGAAAATGCAAACTGCATATTAACTATTATTTAACGCATACAAGCAGTTTTTACAAGCTTTATGACAATTAGGTGCAAATGAGTCCTTACAGGCAAAATTGCTTTATTTCATGATGGTAAGTCTATTTACACTATAACATTCAGGTTTGGATCATTCTCTCATAAGAAAATGCAAACTGCATATTAACCATTATTTTAACGCTGACAAGCAGTTTTTACATGCTTTATGACAATTAGGGGCAAATGAGTCCTTATAGGCAAAATTGCTTTATTTTATGAAGGTAAGTCTATTTACACTATTACATTCAGGTTTGGATCATTCTCTCATAAGAAAATGCAAACTGCATATTAACCATTATTTTAACGTTACAAGCAGTTTTTACATGCTTTACGACAATTAGGTGCAAATGAGTCTTTATAGGCAAAATTGCTTTATTTTACAAAGGTAACTTTACTTAAACTATAACATTCAGGTTTAGATCATTCTCTTATAAGAAAATGCAAACTGCATATTAACTATTATTTTAACGCATACAAGCAGTTTTTACAAGCTTTATGACAATTAGGTGCAAATGACTCCTTATAGGCAAAATTGCTTTATTTCAAGAGGGTAAGACTATTTACACTATAACATTCAGGTTTGTATCATTCTCTCATAAGAAAATGCAAACTGCATATTTACTATCATTTTAACGCATACAAGCAGTTTTTACATGCTTTATGACAATTAGGTGCAAATGAGTCTTTATAGGCAAAATTGCTTTATTTCATGGGGGTAAGTCTATTTACACTATAACATTCAGGTTTGGATCATTCTCTCATAAGAAAATGCAAACTGCATATTAACCATTATTTTAACGCAGACAAGCAGTTTTTACATGCTTCACGACAATTGCGTGCAAATGAGTCCTTATAGGCAAAATTGCTTTATTTTACAAAGGTAAGTCTATTTTCACTATAACATTCAGGTTTGGATCATTCTCTCATAAGAAAATGCAAACTGCATATTATACATTATTTTAACGCATAAAGCAGTTTTTACATGCTTTATGACAATTAGAGGCAAATGAGTCCTTATAGGCAAAATTGCTTTATTTCATGAAGGTAAGTCTATTTACACTATAACATTCAGGTTTGGATCATTCTCTCATAAGAAAATGCAAACTGCATATTAACCATTATTTTAACGCTGACAAGCAGTTTTTACATGCTTTATGACAATTAGGGGCAAATGAGTCTTTATAGGCAAAATTGATTTATTTCATGAGGGTAAGTCTATTTACACTATAACATTCAGGTTTGGATCATTCTCTCATAAGAAAATGCAAACTGCATATTAACCATTATTTAAACGCAGACATGCAGTTTTTACATGCTTTACGACAATTAGGTGCAAATGAGTCCTTATAGGCAAAATTGCTTTATTTCACAAACGTTAGTTTACTTACACTATAACATTCAGGTTTGGATCATTCTCTCATAAGAAAATGCAAACTGCATATTTACTATCATTTTCACGCAGACAAGCAGTTTTTACATGCTTCACGACAATTGCGTGCAAATGAGTCCTTATAGGCAAAATTGCTTTATTTTACCAAGGTAAGTCTATTTACACTATAATATTCAGGTTTGGATCATTATCTCATAAGAAAATGCAAACTGCATATTAACCACTATTTTAACGCATACAAGCAGTTTTTACATGCTTTATGACAATTAGGGGCAAATGAGTCCTTATAGGCAAAATTGCTTTATTTTACAAAGGTAAGTTTACTTAAACTATAACATTCAGTTTTAGATCATTCTCTCATAAGAAAATGCAAACTGCATATTTACTATCATTTTAACGCATACAAGCAGTTTTTACATGCTTTATGACAATTAGGTGCAAATGAGTCTTTATAGGCAAAATTGCTTTATTTCATGAGGGTAAGTCGATTTACACTATAACATTCAGGTTTGGATCATTCTCTCATAAGAAAATGCAAACTGCATATTAACCATTATTTTAACGCAGACAAGCAGTTTTTACATGCTTCACGACAATTGCGTGCAAAAGAGTCTTTATAGGCAAAATTGCTTTATTTTACAAAGGTAAGTCTATTTTCACTATAACATTAAGGTTTAGATCATTCTCTCATAAGAAAATGCAAACTGCATATTAACCATTATTTCAACGCATACAAGCAGTTTTTACATGCTTTATGACAATAAGGGGCAAATGAGTCCTTATAGGCAAAATTGCTTTATTTCATGAAGGTTAGTCTATTTACACTATAACATTCAGGTTTGGATCTTTCTCTCATAAGAAAATGCAAACTGCATATTAACCATTATTTAAACGCAGACAAGCAGTTTTTACATGCTTTACGACAAATTGGTGCAAATGAGTCTTTATAGGCAAAATTGCTTTATTTCATGAGGGTAAGTCTATTTACACTATAACATTCAGGTTTGGATCATTCTCTCATAAGAAAATACATACTGCATATTTACTATAATTTCACGCAGACAAGCAGTTTTTACATGCTTCACGACAATTGCGTGCAAATGAGTCCTTATAGGCAAAATTGCTTTATTTTACAAAGGTAAGTCTATTTACACTATAACATTCAGGTTTGGATCATTCTCTCATAAGAAAGAATAAACTGCATATTTACTATCATTTTAACGCATACAAGCAGTTTTTACATGCTTTATGACAATTAAGTGCAAATGAGTCTTTATAGGCAAAATTGCTTTATTTCATGAAGGTAAGTCTATTTACACTATAACATTCAGGTTTGGATCATTCTCTCATAAGAAAATGCAAACTGCATATTAACAATTATTTTAACGCTGACAAGCAGTTTTTACATGCTTTACGACAATTAGGTGCAAATGAGTCCTTATAGGCAAAATTGCTTTATTTTACAACGGTAAGTCTATTTACACTATAACATTAAGGTTTGGAACATTCTCTTATAAGAAAATGCAATCTGCATATTAACCATTATTTTAACGCATACAAGCAGTTTTTACATGCTTTATGACAATTAGGGGCAAATGAGTCCTTATAGGCAAAATTGCTTTATTTCATGAAGGTAAGTCTATTTACACTATTACATTCAGGTTTGGATCATTCTCTCATAAGAAAATGCAAACTGCATATTAACCATTATTTTAACGCATACAAGCAGTTTTTACATGCTTTACGACAATTAGGTGCAAATGAGTCTTTATAGGCAAAATTGCTTTATTTCATGAGGGTAAGTCTATTTACACTATAACATTCAGGTTTGGATCATTCTCTCATAAGAAAATACAAACTGCATATTAACCATTATTTAAACGCAGACAAGCAGTTTTTACATGCTTTACGACAAATAGATGCAAATGAGTCTTTATAGGCAAAATTGCTTTATTTCATGAGGGTAAGTCTATTTACACTTTAACATTCAGATTTGGATCATTCTCTCATAAGAAAATGCAAACTGCATATTTACTATCATTTTCACGCAGACAAGCAGTTTTTACATGCTTCACGACAATTGCGTGCAAATGAGTCCTTATAGGCAAAATTGCTTTATTTTACAAAGGTAAGTCTATTTACACTATAACATTTAGGTTTGGATAATTCTCTCATAAGAAAATGCAAACTGCATATTAACCATTATTTTAACGCAGACAAGCAGTTTTTACATGCTTTATGACAATTAGGGGCTAATGAGTCCTTATAGGCAAAATTGCTTTATTTCATGAAGGTAAGTCTATTTACACTATAACATTTAGGTTTCGATCATTCTCTCATAAGAAAATGCAAACTGCATATTAACCATTATTTAAACGCAGACAAGCAGTTTTTACATGCATTACGACAATTAGGTGCAAATGAGTCTTTATAGGCAAAATTGCTTTATTTCATGAGGGTATGTCTATTTACACTATAATATTCAGGTTTGGATCATTCTCTCATAATAAAATGCAAACTGCATATTTACTATCATTTTCACGCAGACAAGCAGTTTTTACATGCTTCACGACAATTTCGTGCAAATGAGTCCTTATAGGCAAAATTGCTTTATTTTACAAAGGTAAGTCTATTTACACTATAACATTCAGGTTTGGATCATTCTCTCATAAGAAAATGCAAACTGCATATTAACCATTATTTTAACGCATACAAGCAGTTTTTACATGCTTTATGACAATTAGGGGCAAATGAGTCTATATAGGCAAAATTGCTTTATTTTACAAAGGTAAGTTTTTTTAAACTATAACATTAAGGTTTAGATCATTCTCTCATAAGAAAATGCAAACTGCATATTAACTATTATTTAACGCATACAAGCAGTTTTTACAAGCTTTATGACAATTAGGTGCAAATGAGTCCTTACAGGCAAAATTGCTTTATTTCATGATGGTAAGTCTATTTACACTATAACATTCAGGTTTGGATCATTCTCTCATAAGAAAATGCAAACTGCATATTAACCATTATTTTAACGCTGACAAGCAGTTTTTACATGCTTTATGACAATTAGGGGCAAATGAGTCCTTATAGGCAAAATTGCTTTATTTCATGAAGGTAAGTCTATTTACACTATTACATTCAGGTTTGGATCATTCTCTCATAAGAAAATGCAAACTGCATATTAACCATTATTTTAACGCATACAAGCAGTTTTTACATGCTTTACGACAATTAGGTGCAAATGAGTCTTTATAGGCAAAATTGCTTTATTTCATGAGGGTAAGTCTATTTACACTATAACATTTAGGTTTGGATCATTCTCCCATAAGAAAATGCAAACTGCATATTAACCATTATTTTAACGCAGACAAGCAGTTTTTACATGCTTCACGACAATTAGAGGCAAATGAGTCCTTATAGACAAAATTGCTTTATTTCATGAAGGTAAGTCTATTTACACTATAACATTCAGGTTTGGATCATTCTTTCATAAGAAAATGCAAACTGCATATTAACCATTATTTTAACGCTGACAAGCAGTTTTTACATGCTTTATGACAATTAGGGGCAAATGAGTCTTTATAGGCAAAATTGCTTTATTTCATGAGGGTAAGTCTATTTACACTATAACATTCAGGTTTGGATCATTCTCTCATAAGAAAATGCAAACTGCATATTAACCATTATTTAAACGCAGACATGCAGTTTTTACATGCTTCACGACAATTTCGTGCAAATGAGTCCTTATAGGCAAAATTGCTTTATTTTACAAAGGTAAGTCTATTTACACTATAACATTCAGGTTTGGATCATTCTCTCATAAGAAAATGCAAACTGCATATTAACAATTATTTTAACGCATACAAGCAGTTTTTACATGCTTTACGACAATTAGGTGCAAATGAGTCCTTATAGGCAAAAGTGCTTTATTTCATGAGGGTAAGTCTATTTACACTATAACATTCAGGTTTGGATCATTCTCTCATAAGAAAATGCAAACTGCATATTTACTATCATTTTAACGCATACAAGCAGTTTTTACATGCTTTATGACAATTAGGTGCAAATGAGTCTTTATAGGCAAAATTGCTTTATTTTATGAGGGTAAGTCTATTTACACTATAACATTCAGGTTTGGATCATTCTCTCATAAGAAAATGCAAACTGCATATTAACCATTATTTAAACGCAGACAAGCAGTTTTTACATGCTTTACGACAAATAGATGCAAATGAGTCTTTATAGGCAAAATTGCTTTATTTCATGAGGGTAAGTCTATTTACACTATAACATTCAGGTTTGGATCATTCTCTCATAAGAAAATGCAAACTGCATATTTACTATCATTTTCACGCAGACAAGCAGTTTTTACATGCTTCACGACAATTGCGTGCAAATGAGTCCTTATAGGCAAAATTGCTTTATTTTACAAAGGTAAGTCTATTTACACTATAACATTCAGGTTTGGATCATTCTCTCATAAGAAAATGCAAACTGCATATTTACTATCATTTTAACGCATACAAGCAGTTTTTACATGCTTTATGACAATAAGGTGCAAATGAGTCTTTATAGGCAAAATTGCTTTATTTCATGAGGGTAAGTCTATTTACACTATAACATTTAGGTTTGGATCATTCTCTCATAAGAAAATGCAAACTGCATATTAACCATTATTTTAACGCAGACAAGCAGTTTTTACATGCTTCACGACAATTGCGTGCAAATGAGTCCTTATAGGCAAAATTGCTTTATTTTACAAAGGTAAGTCTATTTTCACTATAACATTCAGGTTTGGATCATTCTCTCATAAGAAAATGCAAACTGCATATTATACATTATTTTAACGCATACAAGCAGTTTTTACATGCTTTATGACAATTAGGGGCAAATAACTCCTTATAGGCAAAATTGCTTTATTTTACAAAAGTAAGTCTATTTACACTATAACATTCAGGTTTGGATCATTCTCTCATAAGAAAGTGCAAACTGCATATTAACCATTATTTTAACGCTGACAAGCAGTTTTTACATGCTTTATGACAATTAGGGGCAAATGAGTCCCTATAGGCAAAATTGCTTTATTTCATGAAGGTAAGTCTATTTACACTATAACATTTAGGTTTGGATCATTCTCTCATAAGAAAATGCAAACTGCATATTAACCATTATTTTAACGCAGACAAGCAGTTTTTACATGCTTTATGACAATTAGGGGCAAATGAGTCCTTGTAGGCAAAATTGCTTTATTTCATGAAGGTAAGTCTATTTACACTATAACTTTCAGGTTTGGATCTTTCTCTCATAAGAAAATGCAAACTGCATATTAACCATTATTTAAACGCAGACAAGCAGTTTTTACATGCTTTACGACAATTAGGTGCAAATGAGTCTTTATAGGCAAAATTGCTTTATTTCATGAGGGTAAATCTATTTACACTATAATATTCAGGTTTGGATCATTCTCTCATAATAAAATGCAAACTGCATATTTACTATCATTTTCACGCAGACAAGCAGTTTTTACATGCTTCACGACAATTTCGTGCGAATGAGTCCTTATAGGCAAAATTGCTTTATTTTACAAAGGTAAGTCTATTTACACTATAACATTCAGGTTTGGATCATTCTCTCATAAGAAAATGCAAACTGCATATTAACCATTATTTAAACGCAGACAAGCAGTTTTTACATGCTGTACGACAATTAGGTGCAAATGAGTCTTTTAAGGCAAAATTGCTTTATTTCATGAGGGCTAATCTATTTACACTATAATATTCAGGTTTGGATCATTCTCTCATAATAAAATGCAAACTGCATATTTACTATCATTTTCACGCAGACAAGCAGTTTTTAGATACTTCACGACAATTTCGTGCAAATGAGTCCTTATAGGCAAAATTGCTTTATTTTACAAAGGTAAGTTTTTTTAAACTATAACATTAAGGTTGAGATCATTCTCTCATAAGAAAATGCAAACTGCATATTAACTATTATTTAACGCATACAAGCAGTTTTTACAAGCTTTATGACAATTAGGTGCAAATGAGTCCTTACAGGCAAAATTGCTTTATTTCATGATGGTAAGTCTATTTACACTATAACATTCAGGTTTGGATCATTCTCTCATAAGAAAATGCAAACTGCATATTAACCATTATTTTAACGCTGACAAGCAGTTTTTACATGCTTTATGACAATTAGGGGCAAATGAGTCCTTATAGGCAAAATTGTTTTATTTCATGAAGGTAAGTCTATTTACACTATTACATTCAGGTTTGGATCATTCTCTCATAAGAAAATGCAAACTGCATATTAACCATTATTTTAACGTTACAAGCAGTTTTTACATGCTTTACGACAATTAGGTGCAAATGAGTCTTTATAGGCAAAATTGCTTTATTTTACAAAGGTAAGTTTACTTAAACTATAACATTCAGGTTTAGATCATTCTCTTATAAGAAAATGCAAACAGCATATTAACTATTATTTTAACGCATACAAGCAGTTTTTACAAGCTTTATGACAATTAGGTGCAAATGACTCCTTATAGGCAAAATTGCTTTATTTCAAGAGGGTTAGACTATTTACACTATAACATTCAGGTTTGTATCATTCTCTCATAAGAAAATTTAAACTGCATATTTACTATCATTTTAACGCATACAAGCAGTTTTTACATGCTTTATGACAATTAGGGGCAAATGAGTCCTTATAGGCAAAATTGCTTTATTTCATGAAGGTAAGTCTATTTACACTATAACATTCAGGTTTGGATCTTTCTCTCATAAGAAAATGCAAACTGCATATTTACTATCATTTTCACGCAAACAAGCAGTTTTTACATGCTTCACGACAATTTCGTGCAAATGAGTCCTTATAGGCAAAATTACTTTATTTTACAAAGGTAAGTCTATTTACACTATAACATTCACATTTGGATCATTCCCTCATAAGAAAATGCAAACTGCATATTAACCATTATTTTAACGCATACAAGCAGTTTTTACATGCTTTATGACAATTAGGGGCAAATGAGTCTATATAGGCAAAATTGCTTTATTTTACAAAGGTAAGTTTTTTTAAACTATAACATTAAGGTTTAGATCATTCTCTCATAAGAAAATGGAAACTGCATATTAACCATTATTTTAACGCATACAAGCAGTTTTTACAAGCTTTATGACAATTAGGTGCAAATGAGTCCTTATATTCAAAATTGCTTTATTTCATGAGGGTAAGTCTATTTACACTATAACATTCAGGTTTGGATCATTCTCTCATAAGAAAATTTAAACTGCATATTTACTATCATTTTAACGCATACAAGCAGTTTTTACATGCTTTATGACAATTAGGTGAAAATGAGTCTTTATAGGCAAAATTGCTTTATTTTATGAAGGTAAGTCTATTTACACTATAACACTCAGGTTTGGATCATTCTCTCATAAGAAAATGCAAACTGCATATTAACTATTATTTTAACGCTGACAAGCAGTTTTTACATGCTTTACGACAATTAGGTGCAAATGAGTCCTTATAGGCAAAAGTGCTTTATTTCATGAGGGTAAGTCTATTTACACTATAACATTCAGTTTTGGATCATTCTCTCATTAGAAAATGCAAACTGCATATTTACTATCATTTTCACGCAGACAAGCAGTTTTCAAATGTGTTACGACAATTAGGTGGAAATAAGTCCCTAAAGGCAAAATTGTTTTATTTCACAAAGGTTAATCTACTTTCACTATAACATTCAGGTTTCGATCATTTTCTCATAAGAAAATGCTAACTGCATATTAACCATTATTTTAACGCTGTCAAGCAGTTTTTACATGCTTTATGACAATTAGGGGCAAATGAGTCCCTATAGGCAAAATTGCTTTCTTTCTTGAAGGTAAGTCTATTTACACTATAACATTCAGGTTTGGATCATTCTCTAATAAGAAAATGCAAACTGCATATTTACTATCATTTTCACGCAGACAAGCAGTTTTTACATGCTTAACGACAATTGCGTGCAAATGAGTCCTTATAGGCAAAATTGCTTTATTTTTCAAGGGTAAGTCTATTTACACTATAACATTAATGTTTGGATCATTCTCTCATAAGAAAATGCAAACTGCATATTAACCATTATTTTAACGCATTCAAGCAGTTTTTACATGCTTTATGACAATTAGGGGCAAATGGGTCCTTATAGGCAAAATTGCTTTTATTTATGAAGGTTAGTCTATTTACACTTTAACATTCAGGTTTGGATTATTCTCTCATAAGAAAATGCAAACTGCATATTAACCATTATTTTAACGCAGACAAGCAGTTTTTACATGCTTTACGACAATTAGGTGCAAATGAGTCCTTATAGGCAAAATTGCTTTATTTCACAAACGTAAGTTTACTTACACTATAACATTCAGGTTTGGATCATTCTCTCACAAGAAAATGCAAACTGCATATTTACTATTATTTTAACGCATACAAGCAGTTTTTACATGCTTTATGACAATTAGGTGCAAATGAGCCCTTATAGGCAAAATTGTTTTATTTAAGGAGGGTAAGTCTATTTACACTATAACATTCAGGTTTGGATCATTCTCTCATAAGAAAATGCAAACTGAATATTGACTATCATTTTCACGCAGACAAGCAGTTTTTACATGGTTTACGACAATTAGTTGCAAATAAGTCCTTAAAGGCAAAATTGTTTTATTTTACAAAGGTAAGTCTACTTTCACTATAACATTCAGGTTTGGATCATTCTCTCATAAGAAAATGCAAACAGCATATTAACTATTATTTTAACGCATACAAGAAGTTTTTACATGCTTTATAACAATTAGGGGCAAATGAGTCCTTATAGGCAAAAGTGCTTTATTTCATGAGGGTAAGTCTATTTACACTATAACATTCAGTTTTGGATCATTCTCTCATAATAAAATGCAAACTGCATATTAACCATTATTTTAACGCATACAAGCAGTTTTTACATGCTTTACGACAATTAGGTGAAAATGAGTCTTTATAGGCAAAATTGCTTTATTTCATGAGGGTAAGTCTATTTACACTATAACATTCAGGTTTGGATCATTCTCTCATAAGAAAATGCAAACTGCATATTAACAATTATTTTAACGCTGACAAGCAGTTTTTACATGCTTTACGACAATTAGGTGCAAATGAGTCCTTATAGGCAAAAGTGCTTTATTTCATGAGGGTAAGTCTATTTACACTATACCATTCAGTTTTGGATCATTCTCTCATAAGAAAATGCAAACTGCATATTTACTATCATTTTCACGCAGACAAGCAGTTTTCACATGTTTTACGACAATTAGGTGGAAATAAGTCCCTAAAGGCAAAATTGTTTTATTTCACAAAGGTTAGTCTACTTTCACTATAACATTCAGGTTTGGATCATTTTTTCATAAGAAAATTCAAACTGCATATTAACCATTATTTTAACGCTGACAAGCAGTTTTTACATGATTTATGACAATTAGGGGCAAATGAGTCCCTATAGGCAAAATTGCTTTATTTCTTGAAGGTAAGTATATTTACACTATAACATTCAGGTTTGGATCATTCTCTCATAAGAAAATGCAAACTGCATATTTACTATCATTTTCACGCAGACAAGCAGTTTTTACATGCTTCACGACAATTGCGTGCAAATGAGTCCTTATAAGCAAAATTGCTTTATTTTACAAAGGTAAGTCTATTTACACTATAATATTCAGGTTTGGATCATTATCTCATAAGAAATTGCAAACTGCATATTAACCACTATTTTAACGCATACAAGCAGTTTTTACATGCTTTATGACAATTAGGGGCAAATGAGTCCTTATAGGCAAAATTGCTTTATTTTACAAAGGTAAGTTTACTTAAACTATAACATTCAGGTTTAGATCATTCTCTCATAAGAAAATGCAAACTGCATATTTACTATCATTTTAACGCATACAAGCAGTTTTTACATGCTTTATGACAATTAGGTGCAAATGAGTCTTTATAGGCAAAATTGCTTTATTTCATGAGGGTAAGTCGATTTACACTATAACATTCAGGTTTGGATCATTCTCTCATAAGAAAATGCAAACTGCATATTAACCATTATTTTAACGCAGACAAGCAGTTTTTACATGCTTCACGACAATTGCGTGCAAATGAGTCCTTATAGGCAAAATTGCTTTATTTTACAAAGGTAAGTCTATTTACACTATAACATTCCGGTTTGGATCATTCTCTCATAAGAAAATGCAAACTGCATATTAACTATTATTTTAACGCATTCAAGCAGTTTTTACATGCTTTATGACAATTAGGGGCAAATGGGTCCTTATAGGCAAAATTGCTTTATTTTATGAAGGTTAGTCTATTTACACTATAACATTCAGGTTTGGATTATTCTCTCATAAGAAAATGCAAACTGCATATTAACCATTATTTTAACGCAGACAAGCAGTTTTTACATGCTTTACGACAATTAGGTGCAAATGATTCCTTATAGGCAAAATTGCTTTATTTCACAAACGTAAGTTTACTTACACTATAACATTCAGGTTTGGATCATTCTCTCACAAGAAAATGCAAACTGCATATTTACTATTATTTTAACGCATACAAGCAGTTTTTACATGCTTTATGACAATTAGGTGCAAATGAGTCCTTATAGGCAAAACTGCTTTATTTAATGAGGGTAAGTCTATTTACACTTTAACATTCAGGTTTGGATCATTCTCTCATAAGAAAATGCAAACTGAATATTGACTATCATTTTCACGCAGACAAGCAGTTTTTACATGGTTTACGACAATTAGTTGCAAATAAGTCCTTAAAGGCAAAATTGTTTTATTTTACAAAGGTAAGTCTACTTTCACTATAACATTCAGGTTTGGATCATTCTCTCATAAGAAAATGCAAACTGCATATTCACCATTATTTTAACGCAGACAAGCAGTTTTTACATGCTTCACGACAATTGCGTGCAAATGAGTCCTTATAGGCAAAATTGCTTTATTTTACAACGGTAAGTCTATTTACACTATAACATTAAGATTTGGATCATTCTCTCATAAGAAAATGCAATCTGCATATTAACCATTATTTTAACGCATACAAGCAGTTTTTACATGCTTTATGACAATTAGGGGCAAATGAGTCTTTATAGGCAAAATTGCTTTGTATCATGAAGGTAAGTCTATTTACACTATAACATTCAGGTTTGGATTATTCTCTCATAAGAAAATGCAAACTGCATATTAACCATTATTTTAACGCATACAAGCAGTTTTTACATGCTTTACGACAATTAGGTGAAAATGATTCTTTATAGGCAAAATTGTTTATTTCATGAGGGTAAGTCTATTTACACTATAACATTCAGGTTTGGATCATTCTCTCATAAGAAAATGCAAACTGCATATTTACTATCATTTTCACGCAGACAAGCAGTTTTCACATGTTTTAAGACAATTAGGTGGAAATAAGTCCTTAAAAGCCAAATTGTTTTATTTCACAAAGGTAAGTCTACTTTCACTATAACATTCAGGTTTAGATCATTCTCTCATAAGAAAATGCAAACTGCATATTTACTATCATTTTAACGCATACAAGCAGTTTTTACATGCTTTATGACAATTAGGTGCAAATGAGTCTTTATAGGCAAAATTGCTTTATTTCATGAGGGTAAGTCGATTTACACTATAACATTCAGGTTTGGATCATTCTCTCATAAGAAAATGCAAACTGCATATTAACCATTATTTTAACGCAGACAAGCTGTTTTTACATGCTTCACGACAATTGCGTGCAAATGAGTCCTTATAGGCAAAATTGCTTTATTTTACAAAGGTAAGTCTATTTACACTATAACATTCAGGTTTGGATCATTCTCTCATAAGAAAATGCAAACTGCATATTAACTATTATTTTAACGCATTCAAGCAGTTTTTACATGCTTTATGACAATTAGGGGCAAATGGGTCCTTATAGGCAAAATTGCTTTATTTTATGAAGGTTAATCTATTTACACTATAACATTCAGGTTTGGATTATTCTCTCATAAGAAAATGCAAACTGCATATTAACCATTATTTTAACGCAGACAAGCAGTTTTTACATGCTTTACGACAATTAGGTGCAAATGATTCCTTATAGGCAAAATTGCTTTATTTCACAAACGTAAGTTTACTTACACTATAACATTCAGGTTTGGATCATTCTCTCACAAGAAAATGCAAACTGCATATTTACTATTATTTTAACGCATACAAGCAGTTTTTACATGCTTTATGACAATTAGGTGCAAATGAATCCTTATAGGCAAAACTGCTTTATTTAATGAGGGTAAGTCTATTTACACTTTAACATTCAGGTTTGGATCATTCTCTCATAAGAAAATGCAAACTGAATATTGACTATCATTTTCACGCAGACAAGCAGTTTTTACATGGTTTACGACAATTAGTTGCAAATAAGTCCTTAAAGGCAAAATTGTTTTATTTTACAAAGGTAAGTCTACTTGCACTATAACATTCAGGTTTGGATCATTCTCTCATAAGAAAATGCAAACTGCATATTCACCATTATTTTAACGCAGACAAGCAGTTTTTACATGCTTCACGACAATTGCGTGCAAATGAGTCCTTATAGGCAAAATTGCTTTATTTTACAACGGTAAGTCTATTTACACTATAACATTAAGATTTGGATCATTCTCTCATAAGAAAATGCAATCTGCATATTAACCATTATTTTAACGCATACAAGCAGTTTTTACATGCTTTATGACAATTAGGGGCAAATGATTCTTTATAGGCAAAATTGCTTTATTTCATGAGGGTAAGTCTATTTACACTATAACATTCAGGTTTGGATTATTCTCTCATAAGAAAATGCAAACTGCATATTTACTATCATTTTCACGCAGACAAGCAGTTTTCACATGTTTTAAGACAATTAGGTGGAAATAAGTCCTTAAAGGCAAAATTGTTTTATTTCACAAAGGTAAGTCTACTTTCACTATAACATTCAGGTTTGGATCATTCTCTCATAAGAAAATGCAAACTGCATATTAACCATTATTTTAACGCAGACAAGCAGTTTTTACATGCTTCACGACAATTGCGTGCAAATGAGTCCTTATAGGCAAAATTGCTTTATTTCATGAGGGTAAGTCTATTTAAACTATAACATTCAGGTTTGGATCATTCTCTCATAAGAAAATGCAAACTGCATATTAACCATTATTTTAACGCATACAAGCAGTTTTTACATGCTTTATGACAATTAGGGGCAAATGAGTCCTTATAGGCAAAATTGCTTTATTTCATGAGGGTAAGTCTATTTACACTATAACATTCAGGTTTGGATCATTCTCTCATAAGAAAATACAAACTGCATATTTACTATAATTTTTACGCAGACAAGCAGTTTTTACATGTTTCACGACAATTAGTTGCAAATAAGTACTTAAAAGCAAAATTGTTTTATTTTACAAAGGTAAGTCTACTTTCACTATAACATTCAGGTTTGGATCTATCTCATAAGAAAATGCAAACTGCATATTCACCATTATTTTAAGGCAGATAAGCAGTTTTTACATGCTTCACGACAATTGCGTGCAAATGAGTCCTTATAGGCAAAATTGCTTTATTTTACAACGGTAAGTCTATTTATACTATATCATTAAGGTTTGGATCATTCTCTCATAAGAAAATGCAATCTGCATATTAACCATTATTTTAACGCATACAAGCAGTTTTTACATGCTTTATGACAATTAGGGGCAAATGAGTCCTTATAGGCAAAATTGCTTTGTTTCATGAAGGTAAGTCTATTTACACTATAACATTCAGGTTTGGATCATTCTCTCATAAGAAAATGCAAACTGCATATTAACCATTATTTTAACGCATACAAGCAGTTTTTACATGCTTTATGACAATTAGGGGCAAATGAGTCCCTATAGGCAAAATTGCTTTATTTCATGAGGGTAAGTCGATTTATACTATAACATTTAGGTTTGGATCCTTCTCTCATAAGAAAATGCAAACTGCATATTATCCATTATTTTAACGCTGACAAGCAGTTTTTACATGCTTTATGACAATTAGGGGCAAATGAGTCCTTATAGGCAAAATTGCTTTATTTTACAAAGGTAAGTCTATTTTCACTATAACATTCAGGTTTGGATCATTCTCTCATAAGAAAATGCAAACTGCATATTAACCATTATTTCAACGCATACAAGCAGTTTTTACATGCTTTATGACAATTAGGGGCAAATGAGTCCTTATAGGCAAAATTGCTTAATTTCATTAAGGTAAGTCTATTTACACTATAACATTTAGGTTTGGATCATTCTCTCATAAGAAAATGCAAACTGCATATTAACCATTATTTTAACGCTGACAAGCAGTTTTTACATGCTTTACGACAATTAGGTGCAAATGAGTCCTTATAGGCTAAAGTGCTTTATTTCATGAGGGTGAGTCTATTTACACTATAACATTCAGGTTTGGATCATTCTCTCATAAGAAAATGCAAACTGCATATTTACTATCATTTTCACGCAGACAAGCAGTTTTCACATGTTTTACGACAATTAGGTGGAAATAAGTCCTTAAAGGCAAAATTGTTTTATTTCACAAAGGTAAGTCTACTTTCACTATAACATTCAGGTTTGGATCATTCTCTCATAAGAAAATGCAAACTGCATATTAACCATTATTTTAACGCATACAAACGGTTTTTACATGCTTTATGACAATTAGGGGCAAATGAGTCCTTATAAGCAAATCTGCTTTATTTCATTAGAGTAAGTCTATTTACACTATAACATTCAGGTTTGGATCATTCTCTCATAAAAAATTGCAAACTGCATATTAACAATTATTTTAACGCTGACAAGCAGTTTTTACATGCTTTACGACAATTAGGTGCAAATGAGTCCTTATAGGCAAAAGTGCTTTATTTCATGAAGGTAAGTCTATTTACACTATAACATTTAGGTTTGGATTATCCTCTCATACGAAAATGCAAACTGCATATTAACCATTATTTTAACGCAGACAAGCAGTTTTTACATGCTTCACGACAATTGCGTGCAAATGAGTCCTTATAGGCAAAATTGCTTTATTTTACAAAGGTAAGTCTATTTTCACTATAATATTCAGGTTTGGATCATTCTCTCATAAGAAAATGCAAACTCCATATTAACCACTATTTTAACGCATACAAGCAGTTTTTACATGCTTTATGACAATTAGGGGCAAATGAGTCCTTATAGGCAAAATTGCTTTATTTCATGAGGGTTAGTCTATTTACACTATAACATTCAGGTTTGGATCATTCTCTCATAAGAAAATGCAAACTGCATATTAACCATTATTTTAACGCTGACAAGCAGTTTTTACATGCTTTATGACTATTAGGGGCAAATGAATCCTTATAGGCAAAATTGCTTTATTTTACAAAGGTAAGTTTACTTAAACTATAACATTCAGGTTTAGATCATTCTCTCATAAGAAAATGCAAACTGCATATTTACTATTATTTTAACGCATACAAGCAGTTTTTACATGCTTTATGGCAATTAGGTGCAAATGAGTCTTTATAGGAAAAATTGCTTTATTTCATGAGAGTAAGTCGATTTACACTATAACATTCAGGTTTGGATCATTCTCTCATAAGAAAATGCAAACTGCATATTATACATTATTTTAACGCATACAAGCAGTTTTTACATGCTTTATGACAATTAGGGGCAATAGAGTCCTTATAGGCAAAATTGCTTTATTTCATGAAGGTAAGTCTATTTACACTATAACATTCAGGTTTGGATCATTCTCTCATAAGAAAATGCAAACTGCATATTAATCATTATTTTAACGCTGACAAGCAGTTTTTACATGCTTTATGACAATTAGGGGCAAATGAGTCCCTATAGGCAAAATTGCTTTATTTCTTGAAGGTAAGTCTATTTACACTATAACATTTAGGTTTGGATCATTCTCTCATAAGAAAATGCAAACTGCATATTAACCATTTTTTTAACGCAGACAAGCAGTTTTTACATGCTTCACGACAATTGCGTGCAAATGAGTCCTTATAGGCAAAATTGCTTTATTTTACAATGGTTAGTCTATTTACACTATAACATTCAGGTTTGGATCATTCTCTCATAAGAAAATGCAAACTGCATATTTACTATCATTTTCACGCAGACAAGCAGTTTTTACATGCTTCACGACAATTGCGTGCAAATGAGTCCTTATAGGCAAAATTGCTTTATTTTACAAAGGTAAGTCTATTTACACTATAATATTCAGGTTTGGATCATTATCTCATAAGAAAATGCAAACTGCATATTATACATTATTTTAACGCATACAAGCAGTTTTTACATGCTTTATGACAATTAGGGGCAAATGAGTCCTTATAGGCAAAATTGCTTTATTTCATGAAGGTAAGTCTATTTACACTATATAATTCAGGTTTGGATCATTCTCTCATAAGAAAATGCAAACTGCATATTTACCATTATTTTAACGCTGACAAGCAGTTTTTACATGCTTAATGACAATTAGGGGCAAATGAGTCCCTATAGGCAAAATTGCTTTATTTCATGAAAGTAAGTCTATTTACACTATAACATTTAGGTTTGGATTATTCTCTCATAAGAAAATGCAAACTGCATATTAACCATTATTTTAACGCCGACAAGCAGTTTTTACATGCTTCACGACAATTGCGTGCAAATAAGTCCTTATAGGCAAAATTGCTTTATTTTACAAAGGTAAGTATATTTACACTATAATATTCAGGTTTGGATCATTCTCTCATAAGAAAATGCAAACTGCATATTAACCACTTTTTTAACGCATACAAGCAGTTTTTACATGCTTTATGACAATTAGGGGCAAATGAGTCCTTATAGGCAAAATTGCTTTATTTTACAAAGGTAAGTTTACTTAAACTATAACATTCAGGTTTAGATCATTCTATCATAAGAAAATGCAAACTGCATATTTACTATTATTTTAACGCATACAAGCAGTTTTTACATGCTTTATGGCAATTAGGTGAAAATGAGTCTTTATAGGCAAAATTGCTTTATTTCATGGGGGTAAGTCGATTTACACTATGACATTCAGGTTTGGATCATTCTCTCATAAGAAAATGCAAACTGCATATTAACCATTATTTTAACGCTGACAAGCAGTTTTTACATGCTTTATGACAATTAAGGGCAAATGAGTCCCTATAGGCAAAATTGCTTTATTTCTTGAAGGTAAGTCTATTTACACTATAACATTTAGGTTTGGATCATTCTCTCATAAGAAAATGCAAACTGCATATTAACCATTTTTTTAACGCAGACAAGCAGTTTTTACATGCTTTACGACAATTGCGTGCAAATGAGTCCTTATAGGCAAAATTGCTTTATTTTTGAAGGTAAGTCTATTTACACTATAACATTTAGGTTTGGATCATTCTCTCATAAGAAAATGCAAACTGCATATTAACCATTATTTTAACGCAGACAAGCAGTTTTTACATGCTTCACGACAATTGCGTGCAAATGAGTCCTTATAGGCAAAATTGCTTTATTTTACAAAGGTAAGTTTACTTAAACTATAACATTCAGGTTTAGATCATTCTCTCATAAGAAAATGCAAACTGCATATCTACTATCATTTTAACGCATACAAGCAGTTTTTACATGCTTTATGACAATTAGGTGCAAATGAGTCTTTATAGGCAAAATTGCTTTATTTCGAGAGGGTAAGTCGATTTACACTATAACATTCAGGTTTGGATCATTCTCTCATAAGAAAATGCAAACTGCATATTAACCATTATTTTAACGCTGACAAGCAGTTTTTACATGCTTTATGGCAATTAGGGGCAAATGAGTCCTTATAGGCAAAATTGCTTTATTTTACAAAGGTAAGTCTATTTTCACTATAACATTCAGGTTTGGATCATTCTCTCATAAGAAAATGCAAACTGCATATTAACCATTATTTCAACGCATACAAGCAGTTTTTACATGCTTTATGACAATTGAGGCAAATGAGTCCTTATAGGCAAAATTGCTTTATTTCATTAAGGTAAGTCTATTTACACTATAACAGTCAGGTTTGGATCATTCTCTCATAAGAAAATGCAAACTGCATATTAGTAATTATTTTAACGCTGACAAGCAGTTTTTACATGCTTTACGACAATTAGGTGCAAATGAGTCCTTATAGGCAAAAGTTCTTTATTTCATGAGGGTAAGTCTATTTACACTATAACATTCAGGTTTGGATCATTCACTCATAAGAAAATGCAAACTGCATATTAAACATTATTTTAACGCATACAAGCAGTTTTTACATGCTTTATGACAATTAGGGGCAAATGAGTCCCTATAGGCAAAATTGCTTTATTTCATGAAGGTAAGTCTATTTACACGATAACATTTAGGTTTGGATCATTCTCTCATAAGAAAATGCAAACTGCATATTAACCATTATTTTAACGCAGACAAGCAGTTTTTACATGCTTCACGACAATTGCGTGCAAATAAGTCCTTATAGGCAAAATTGCTTTATTTTACAAAGGTAAGTCTATTTACACTATAATATTCAGGTTTGGATCATTCTCTCATAAGAAAATGCAAACTGCATATTAACCACTATTTTATCGCATACAAACAGTTTTTACATGCTTTATGACAATTAGGGGCAAATGAGTCCTTATAGGCAAAATTGCTTTATTTTACAAAGGTAAGTTTACTTAAACTATAACATTCTGGTTTAGATCATTCTCTTATAAGAAAATGCAAACTGCATATTTACTATTATTTTAACGCATACAAGCAGTTTTTACATGCTTTATGGCAAATAGGTGCAAATCAGTCTTTATAGGCAAAATAGCTTTATTTCATGAGGGTAAGTCGATTTACACTATAACATTCAGGTTTCGATCATTCTCTCATAAGAAAATGCAAACTGCATATTAACCATTTTTTTAACGCAGACAAGCAGTTTTTACATGCTTCACGACAATTGCGTGCAAATGAGTCCTTATAGGCAAAATTGCGTTATTTTACAAAGGTAAGTTTACTTAAACTATAACATTCAGGTTTAGATCATTCTCTCATAAGAAAATGCAAACTGCATATCTACTATCATTTTAACGCATACAAGCAGTTTTTACATGCTTTATGACAATTAGGTGCAAATGAGTCTTTATAGGCAAAATTGCTTTATTTCGAGAGGGTAAGTCGATTTACACTATAACATTCAGGTTTGGATCATTCTCTCATAAGAAAATGCAAACTGCATATTAACCATTATTTTAACGCTGACAAGCAGTTTTTACATGCTTTATGGCAATTAGGGGCAAATGAGTCCTTATAGGCAAAATTGCTTTATTTTACAAAGGTAAGTCTATTTTCACTATAACATTCAGGTTTGGATCATTCTCTCATAAGAAAATGCAAACTGCATATTAACCATTATTTCAACGCATACAAGCAGTTTTTACATGCTTTATGACAATTGAGGCAAATGAGTCCTTATAGGCAAAATTGCTTTATTTCATTAAGGTAAGTCTATTTACACTATAACAGTCAGGTTTGGATCATTCTCTCATAAGAAAATGCAAACTGCATATTAGTCATTATTTTAACGCTGACAAGCAGTTTTTACATGCTTTACGACAATTAGGTGCAAATGAGTCCTTATAGGCAAAAGTTCTTTATTTCATGAGGGTAAGTCTATTTACACTATAACATTCAGGTTTGGATCATTCACTCATAAGAAAATGCAAACTGCATATTAAACATTATTTTAACGCATACAAGCAGTTTTTACATGCTTTATGACAATTAGGGGCAAATGAGTCCCTATAGGCAAAATTGCTTTATTTCATGAAGGTAAGTCTATTTACACGATAACATTTAGGTTTGGATCATTCTCTCATAAGAAAATGCAAACTGCATATTAACCATTATTTTAACGCAGACAAGCAGTTTTTACATGCTTCACGACAATTACGTGCAAATAAGTCCTTATAGGCAAAATTGCTTTATTTTACAAAGGTAAGTCTATTTACACTATAATATTCAGGTTTGGATCATTCTCTCATAAGAAAATGCAAACTGCATATTAACCACTATTTTATCGCATACAAACAGTTTTTACATGCTTTATGACAATTAGGGGCAAATGAGTCCTCATAGGCAAAATTGCTTTATTTTACAAAGGTAAGTTTACTTAAACTATAACATTCTGGTTTAGATCATTCTCTTATATGAAAATGCAAACTGCATATTTACTATTATTTTAACGCATACAAGCAGTTTTTACATGCTTTATGGCAAATAGGTGCAAATGAGTCTTTATAGGCAAAATAGCTTTATTTCATGAGGGTAAGTCGATTTACACTATAACATTCAGGTTTCGATCATTCTCTCATAAGAAAATGCAAACTGCATATTAACCATTTTTTTAACGCAGACAAGCAGTTTTTACATGCTTCACGACAATTGCGTGCAAATGAGTCCTTATAGGCAAAATTGCGTTATTTTACAAAGGTAAGTATATTTTCACTATAACATTCAGGTTTGGATCATTCTCTCATAAAAAAATGCAAAGTGCATATTAACCATTATTTCAACGCATACAAGCAGTTTTTACATGCTTAATGACAATTAGGGGCAAATGAGTCCTTATAGGCAAAATTGCTTTATTTCATTAAGGTAAGTCTATTTACACTATAACATTCAGGTTTGGATCATTCTCTCATAAGAAAATGCAAACTGCATATTAACCATTATTTTTAACGCTGACAAGCAGTTTTTATATGCTTTACAACAATTAGGTGCAAATGAGTCCTTATAGGCAAAAGTGCTTTATTTCATGAGGGTAAGTCTATTTACACTATAACATATAGGTTTGGATCATTCTCTCATAAGAAAATGCAAACTGCATATTTACTATCATTTTCACGCAGACAAGCAGTTTTCACATGTTTTACGACAATTAGGTGGAAATAAGTCCTTAAAGGCAAAATTGTTTTATTTTACAAAGGTAAGTCTATTTACACTATAACATTCAGGTTTGAATCATTCTCTCATAAGAAAATGCAAACTGCATATTAACCATTATTTTAACGCATACAAGCAGTTTTTACAAGCTTTATGACAATTAGGTGCAAATGAGTCTTTATAGGCAAAATTGCTTTATTTCATGAGGGTGAGTCGATTTACACTATAACATTCAGGTTTGGATCATTCTCTCATAAGAAAATGCAAACTGCATATTTACTATCATTTTCACGCAGACAAGCAGTTTTTACATGTTTCACGACAATTGCGTGCAAATGAGTCCTTAAGAGCAAAATTGCTTTATTTTACAAAGGTAAGTCTATTTTCACTATTACATTCAGGTTTGGATCATTCTCTCATAAGAAAATGCAAACTGCATATTAACCATTATTTTAACGCATACAAGCAGTTTTTACATGCTTTATGACAGTTAGGGGCAAATGAGTCTATATAGGCAAAATTGCTTTATTTTACAAAGGTAAGTTTACTTAAACTATAACATTCAGGTTTAGATCATTCTCTCATAAGAAAATGCAAACTGCATATTAACTATCATTTTAACGCATACAAGCAGTTTTTACATGCCTTATGACAATTAGGTGCAAATGAGTCTTTATAGGCAAAATTGCTTTATTTCATGAGGGTGAGTCGATTTACACTATAACATTCAGGTTTGGATCATTCTCTCATAAGAAAATGCAAACTGCATATTAACCATCATTTTAACGCAGACAAGCAGTTTTTACATGCTTCACGACAATTGCGTGCAAATGTGTCCTTATAGGCAAAATTGCGTTATTTTACAAAGGTAAGTCTATTTTCACTATAACATTCAGGTTTGGATCATTCTCTCATAAGAAAATGCAAACTGCATATTAACCATTATTTCAACGCATACAAGCAGTTTTTACATGCTTTATGACAATTAGGGGCAAATGAGTCCTTATAGGCAAAATTGCTTTATTTCATTAAGGTAAGTCTATTTACACTATAACATTCAGGTTTGGATCATTCTCTCATAAGAAAATGCAAACTGCATATTAACCATTATTTTAACGCAGACAAGCAGTTTTTACATGCTTCACGACAATTGCGTGCAAATGAGTCCTTATAGGCAAAATAGCGTTATTTTACAAAGGTAAGTCTATTTTCACTATAACATTCAGGTTTGGATCATTCTCTCATAAGAAAATGCAAACTGCATATTAACCATTATTTCAACGCATACAAGCAGTTTTTACATGCTTTATGACAATTGAGGCAAATGAGTCCTTATAGGCAAAATTGCTTTATTTCATTAAGGTAAGTCTATTTACACTATAACAGTAAGGTTTGGATCATTCTCTCATAAGAAAATGCAAACTGCATATTAACCATTATTTTAACGCTGACAAGCAGTTTTTACATGCTTTACGACAATTAGGTGCAAATGAGTCCTTATAGGCAAAAGTTCTTTATTTCATGAGGGCAAGTCTATTTACACTATAACATTCAGGTTTGGATCATTCTCTCATAAGAAAATGCAAACTGCATATTAACCATTATTTTAACGCTGACAAGCAGTTTTTACATGCTTTATGACAATTAGGGGCAAATTAGTCCTTATAGGCAAAATTGCTTTATTTCATGAAGGTAAGTCTATTTACACTATAACATTTAGGTTTGGGTCATTCTCTCATAAGAAAATGCAAACTGCATATTAACCAATATTTTAACGCAGACAAGCAGTTTTTACATGCTTCACGACAATTGCGTGCAAATGAGTCCTTATAGGCAAAATTGCTTTATTTTACAAAGGTAAGTCTATTTACACTATAATATTCAGGTTTGGATCATTCTCTCATAAGAAAATGCAAACTGCATATTAACCACTTTTTTAACGCATACAAGCAGTTTTTACATGCTTTATGACAATTAGGGGCAAATGAGTCCTTATAGGCAAAATTGCTTTATTTTACAAAGGTAAGTTTACTTAAACTATAACATTCAGGTTTAGATCATTCTCTCATAAGAAAATGCAAACTGCATATTTACTATTATTTTAACGCATACAAGCAGTTTTTACATGCTTTATGGCAATTAGGTGCAAATGAATCTTTATAGGCAAAATTGCTTTATTTCATGAGGGTAAGTCGATTTACACTTTAACATTCAGGTTTGGATCATTCTCTCATAAGAAAATGCAAACTGCATATTATACATTATTTTAACGCATACAAGCAGTTTTTACATGCTTTATGACAATTAGGGGCAAATGAGTCCTTATAGGCAAAATTGCTTTATTTCATGAAGGTAAGTCTATTTACACTATAACATTCAGGTTTGGATCATTCTCTCATAAGAAAATGCAAACTGCATATTAACCATTATTTTAACGCTGACAAGCAGTTTTTACATGCTTTATGACAATTAGGGGCAAATGAGTCCCTATAGGCAAAATTGCTTTATTTCTTGAAGGTAAGTCTATTTACACTATATTATTTAGGTTTGGATCATTCTCTCATAAGAAAATGCAAACTGCATATTAACCATTATTTTAACGCAGACAAGCAGTTTTTACATGCTTCACGACAATTGCGTGCAAATAAGTCCTTATAGGCAAAATTGCTTTATTTTACAATGGTTAGTCTATTTACACTATAACATTCAGGTTTGGATCATTCTCTCATAAGAAAATGCAAACTGCATATTAACCACTATTTTAAGGCATACAAGCAGTTTTTACATGCTTTATGACAATTAGGGGCAAATGAGTCCTTATAGGCAAAACTGCTTTATTTTACAAAGGTAAGTTTACTTAAACTATAACATTCAGGTTTAGATCTTTCTCTCATAAGAAAATGCAAACTGCATATTTACTATCAATTTAACGCATACAAGCAGTTTTTACATGCTTTATGACAATTAGGTGCAAATGAGTCTTTATAGGCAAAATTGCTTTATTTCATGAGGGTAAGTCGATTAACACTATAACATTCAGGTTTGGATCATTCTCTCATAAGAAAATGCAAACTGCATATTAACCATTATTTTAACGCTGACAAGCAGTTTTTACATGCTTTATGACAATTAGGGGCAAATGAGTCCTTATAGGCAAAATTGCTTTATTTTACAAAGGTAAGTCTATTTTCACTATAACATTCAGGTTTGGATCATTCTCTCATAAGAAAATGCAAACTGCATATTAAATATTATTTCAACGCATACAAGCAGTTTTTACATGCTTTATGACAATTAGGGGCAAATGAGTCCTTATAGGCAAAATTGCTTTATTTCATTAAGGTAAGTCTATTTACACTATAACATTCAGGTTTGGATCATTCTCTCATAAGAAAATGCAAACTGCATATTAACCATTATTTTAACGCTGACAAGCAGTTTTTACATGCTTTACGACAATTAGGTGCAAATGAGTCCCCATAGGCAAAAGTGCTTTATTTCATGAGGGTAAGTCTATTTACACTATAACATTCAGGTTTGGATCATTCTCTCATAAGAAAATGCAAACTACATATTTACTATCATTTTCACGCAGACAAGCAGTTTTCACATGTTTTACGACAATTAGGTGGAAATAAGTCCTTAAAGGCAAAATTGTTTTATTTCACAAAGGTAAGTCTACTTTCACTATAACATTCAGGTTTGGATCATTCTCTCATAAGAAAATGCAAACTGCATATTAACCATTATTTTAACGCAGACAAGCAGTTTTTACATGCTTCACGACAATTGCGTACAAATGAGTCCTTATAGGCAAAATTGCTTTATTTTGCAAAGGTAAGTCTATTTACACTATAACATTCAGGTTTGGATCATTCTCTCATAAGAAAATGCAAACTGCATATTAACCATTATTTTAACGCATACAAGCAGTTTTTACATGCTTTATGACAATAAGGGGCAAATGAGTCCTTATAGGCAAAATTGCTTTATTTCATGAAGGTTAGTCTAATTACACTATAACATTCAGGTTTGGATCTTTCTCTCATAAGAAAATGCAAACTGCATATTAACCATTATTTTAACGCAGACAAGCAGTTTTTACATGCTTTACGACAATTAGGTGCAAATGAGTCTTTATAGGCAAAATTGCTTTATTTCATGAAGGTAAGTCTATTAACACTATAACATTCAGGTTTGGATCATTCTCTCATAAGAAAATGCAAACTGCATATTAACCATTATTTTAACGCAGACAAGCAGTTTTTACATGCTTCACGACAATTGCGTGCAAATAAGTCCTTATAGGCAAAATTGCTTTATTTTACAAAGGTAAGTATATTTACACTATAATATTCAGGTTTGGATCATTCTCTCATAAGAAAATGCAAACTGCATATTAACCACTTTTTTAACGCATACAAGCAGTTTTTACATGCTTTATGACAATTAGGGGCAAATGAGTCCTTATAGGCAAAATTGCTTTATTTTACAAAGGTAAGTTTACTTAAACTATAACATTCAGGTTTAGATCATTCTCTCATAAGAAAATGCAAACTGCATATTTACTATTATTTTAACGCATACAAGCAGTTTTTACATGCTTTATGGCAATTAGGTGCAAATGAGTCTTTATAGGCAAAATTGCTTTATTTCATGGGGGTAAGTCGATTTACACTATAACATTCAGGTTTGGATCATTCTCTCATAAGAAAATGCAAACTGCATATTATACATTATTTTAACACATACAAGCAGTTTTTACATGCTTTATGACAATTAGGGGCAATAGAGTCCTTATAGGCAAAATTGCTTTATTTCATGAACGTAAGTCTATTTACACTATGACATTCAGGTTTGGATCATTCTCTCATAAGAAAATGCAAACTGCATATTAACCATTATTTTAACGCTGACAAGCAGTTTTTACATGCTTTATGACAATTAAGGGCAAATGAGTCCCTATAGGCAAAATTGCTTTATTTCTTGAAGGTAAGTCTATTTACACTATAACATTTAGGTTTGGATCATTCTCTCATAAGAAAATGCAAACTGCATATTAACCATTTTTTTAACGCAGACAAGCAGTTTTTACATGCTTTACGACAATTGCGTGCAAATGAGTCCTTATAGGCAAAATTGCTTTATTTTTGAAGGTAAGTCTATTTACACTATAACATTTAGGTTTGGATCATTCTCTCATAAGAAAATGCAAACTGCATATTAACCATTATTTTAACGCAGACAAGCAGTTTTTACATGCTTCACGACAATTGCGTGCAAATGAGTCCTTATAGGCAAAATTGCTTTATTTTACAAAGGTAAGTTTACTTAAACTATAACATTCAGGTTTAGATCATTCTCTCATAAGAAAATGCAAACTGCATATCTACTATCATTTTAACGCATACAAGCAGTTTTTACATGCTTTATGACAATTAGGTGCAAATGAGTCTTTATAGGTAAAATTGCTTTATTTCGAGAGGGTAAGTCGATTTACACTATAACATTCAGGTTTGGATCATTCTCTCATAAGAAAATGCAAACTGCATATTAACCATTATTTTAACGCTGACAAGCAGTTTTTACATGCTTTATGGCAATTAGGGGCAAATGAGTCCTTATAGGCAAAATTGCTTTATTTTACAAAGGTAAGTCTATTTTCACTATAACATTCAGGTTTGGATCATTCTCTCATAAGAAAATGCAAACTGCATATTAACCATTATTTCAACGCATACAAGCAGTTTTTACATGCTTTATGACAATTGAGGCAAATGAGTCCTTATAGGCAAAATTGCTTTATTTCATTAAGGTAAGTCTATTTACACTATAACAGTCAGGTTTGGATCATTCTCTCATAAGAAAATGCAAACTGCATATTAGTAATTATTTTAACGCTGACAAGCAGTTTTTACATGCTTTACGACAATTAGGTGCAAATGAGTCCTTATAGGCAAAAGTTCTTTATTTCATGAGGGTAAGTCTATTTACACGATAACATTTAGGTTTGGATCATTCTCTCATAAGAAAATGCAAACTGCATATTAACCATTATTTTAACGCAGACAAGCAGTTTTTACATGCTTCACGACAATTGCGTGCAAATAAGTCCTTATAGGCAAAATTGCTTTATTTTACAAAGGTAAGTCTATTTACACTATAATATTCAGGTTTGGATCATTCTCTCATAAGAAAATGCAAACTGCATATTAACCACTATTTTATCGCATACAAACAGTTTTTACATGCTTTATGACAATTAGGGGCAAATGAGTCCTTATAGGCAAAATTGCTTTATTTTACAAAGGTAAGTTTACTTAAACTATAACATTCTGGTTTAGATCATTCTCTTATAAGAAAATGCAAACTGCATATTTACTATTATTTTAACGCATACAAGCAGTTTTTACATGCTTTATGGCAAATAGGTGCAAATCAGTCTTTATAGGCAAAATAGCTTTATTTCATGAGGGTAAGTCGATTTACACTATAACATTCAGGTTTCGATCATTCTCTCATAAGAAAATGCAAACTGCATATTAACCATTTTTTTAACGCAGACAAGCAGTTTTTACATGCTTCACGACAATTGCGTGCAAATGAGTCCTTATAGGCAAAATTGCGTTATTTTACAAAGGTAAGTTTACTTAAACTATAACATTCAGGTTTAGATCATTCTCTCATAAGAAAATGCAAACTGCATATCTACTATCATTTTAACGCATACAAGCAGTTTTTACATGCTTTATGACAATTAGGTGCAAATGAGTCTTTATAGGCAAAATTGCTTTATTTCGAGAGGGTAAGTCGATTTACACTATAACATTCAGGTTTGGATCATTCTCTCATAAGAAAATGCAAACTGCATATTAACCATTATTTTAACGCTGACAAGCAGTTTTTACATGCTTTATGGCAATTAGGGGCAAATGAGTCCTTATAGGCAAAATTGCTTTATTTTACAAAGGTAAGTCTATTTTCACTATAACATTCAGGTTTGGATCATTCTCTCATAAGAAAATGCAAACTGCATATTAACCATTATTTCAACGCATACAAGCAGTTTTTACATGCTTTATGACAATTGAGGCAAATGAGTCCTTATAGGCAAAATTGCTTTATTTCATTAAGGTAAGTCTATTTACACTATAACAGTCAGGTTTGGATCATTCTCTCATAAGAAAATGCAAACTGCATATTAGTCATTATTTTAACGCTGACAAGCAGTTTTTACATGCTTTACGACAATTAGGTGCAAATGAGTCCTTATAGGCAAAAGTTCTTTATTTCATGAGGGTAAGTCTATTTACACTATAACATTCAGGTTTGGATCATTCACTCATAAGAAAATGCAAACTGCATATTAAACATTATTTTAACGCATACAAGCAGTTTTTACATGCTTTATGACAATTAGGGGCAAATGAGTCCCTATAGGCAAAATTGCTTTATTTCATGAAGGTAAGTCTATTTACACGATAACATTTAGGTTTGGATCATTCTCTCATAAGAAAATGCAAACTGCATATTAACCATTATTTTAACGCAGACAAGCAGTTTTTACATGCTTCACGACAATTACGTGCAAATAAGTCCTTATAGGCAAAATTGCTTTATTTTACAAAGGTAAGTCTATTTACACTATAATATTCAGGTTTGGATCATTCTCTCATAAGAAAATGCAAACTGCATATTAACCACTATTTTATCGCATACAAACAGTTTTTACATGCTTTATGACAATTAGGGGCAAATGAGTCCTTATAGGCAAAATTGCTTTATTTTACAAAGGTAAGTTTACTTAAACTATAACATTCTGGTTTAGATCATTCTCTTATATGAAAATGCAAACTGCATATTTACTATTATTTTAACGCATACAAGCAGTTTTTACATGCTTTATGGCAAATAGGTGCAAATGAGTCTTTATAGGCAAAATAGCTTTATTTCATGAGGGTAAGTCGATTTACACTATAACATTCAGGTTTCGATCATTCTCTCATAAGAAAATGCAAACTGCATATTAACCATTTTTTTAACGCAGACAAGCAGTTTTTACATGCTTCACGACAATTGCGTGCAAATGAGTCCTTATAGGCAAAATTGCGTTATTTTACAAAGGTAAGTATATTTTCACTATAACATTCAGGTTTGGATCATTCTCTCATAAAAAAATGCAAAGTGCATATTAACCATTATTTCAACGCATACAAGCAGTTTTTACATGCTTAATGACAATTAGGGGCAAATGAGTCCTTATAGGCAAAATTGCTTTATTTCATTAAGGTAAGTCTATTTACACTATAACATTCAGGTTTGGATCATTCTCTCATAAGAAAATGCAAACTGCATATTAACCATTATTTTTAACGCTGACAAGCAGTTTTTACATGCTTTACAACAATTAGGTGCAAATGAGTCCTTATAGGCAAAAGTGCTTTATTTCATGAGTGTAAGTCTATTTACACTATAACATATAGGTTTGGATCATTCTCTCATAAGAAAATGCAAACTGCATATTTACTATCATTTTCACGCAGACAAGCAGTTTTCACATGTTTTACGACAATTAGGTGGAAATAAGTCCTTAAAGGCAAAATTGTTTTATTTTACAAAGGTAGGTAAGTCTATTTACACTATAACATTCAGGTTTGAATCATTCTCTCATAAGAAAATGCAAACTGCATATTAACCATTATTTTAACGCATACAAGCAGTTTTTACAAGCTTTATGACAATTAGGTGCAAATGAGTCTTTATAGGCAAAATTGCTTTATTTCATGAGGGTGAGTCGATTTACACTATAACATTCAGGTTTGGATCATTCTCTCATAAGAAAATGCAAACTGCATATTTACTATCATTTTCACGCAGACAAGCAGTTTTTACATGTTTCACGACAATTGCGTGCAAATGAGTCCTTAAGAGCAAAATTGCTTTATTTTACAAAGGTAAGTCTATTTTCACTATTACATTCAGGTTTGGATCATTCTCTCATAAGAAAATGCAAACTGCATATTAACCATTATTTTAACGCATACAAGCAGTTTTTACATGCTTTATGACAGTTAGGGGCAAATGAGTCTATATAGGCAAAATTGCTTTATTTTACAAAGGTAAGTTTACTTAAACTATAACATTCAGGTTTAGATCATTCTCTCATAAGAAAATGCAAACTGCATATTAACTATCATTTTAACGCATACAAGCAGTTTTTACATGCCTTATGACAATTAGGTGCAAATGAGTCTTTATAGGCAAAATTGCTTTATTTCATGAGGGTGAGTCGATTTACACTATAACATTCAGGTTTGGATCATTCTCTCATAAGAAAATGCAAACTGCATATTAACCATCATTTTAACGCAGACAAGCAGTTTTTACATGCTTCACGACAATTGCGTGCAAATGTGTCCTTATAGGCAAAATTGCGTTATTTTACAAAGGTAAGTCTATTTTCACTATAACATTCAGGTTTGGATCAATCTCTCATAAGAAAATGCAAACTGCATATTAACCATTATTTCAACGCATACAAGCAGTTTTTACATGCTTTATGACAATTAGGGGCAAATGAGTCCTTATAGGCAAAATTGCTTTATTTCATTAAGGTAAGTCTATTTACACTATAACATTCAGGTTTGGATCATTCTCTCATAAGAAAATGCAAACTGCATATTAACCATTATTTTAACGCAGACAAGCAGTTTTTACATGCTTCACGACAATTGCGTGCAAATGAGTCCTTATAGGCAAAATAGCGTTATTTTACAAAGGTAAGTCTATTTTCACTATAACATTCAGGTTTGGATCATTCTCTCATAAGAAAATGCAAACTGCATATTAACCATTATTTCAACGCATACAAGCAGTTTTTACATGCTTTATGACAATTGAGGCAAATGAGTCCTTATAGGCAAAATTGCTTTATTTCATTAAGGTAAGTCTATTTACACTATAACAGTAAGGTTTGGATCATTCTCTCATAAGAAAATGCAAACTGCATATTAACCATTATTTTAACGCTGACAAGCAGTTTTTACATGCTTTACGACAATTAGGTGCAAATGAGTCCTTATAGGCAAAAGTTCTTTATTTCATGAGGGCAAGTCTATTTACACTATAACATTCAGGTTTGGATCATTCTCTCATAAGAAAATGCAAACTGCATATTAACCATTATTTTAACGCTGACAAGCAGTTTTTACATGCTTTATGACAATTAGGGGCAAATTAGTCCTTATAGGCAAAATTGCTTTATTTCATGAAGGTAAGTCTATTTACACTATAACATTTAGGTTTGGGTCATTCTCTCATAAGAAAATGCAAACTGCATATTAACCAATATTTTAACGCAGACAAGCAGTTTTTACATGCTTCACGACAATTGCGTGCAAATGAGTCCTTATAGGCAAAATTGCTTTATTTTACAAAGGTAAGTCTATTTACACTATAATATTCAGGTTTGGATCATTCTCTCATAAGAAAATGCAAACTGCATATTAACCACTTTTTTAACGCATACAAGCAGTTTTTACATGCTTTATGACAATTAGGGGCAAATGAGTCCTTATAGGCAAAATTGCTTTATTTTACAAAGGTAAGTTTACTTAAACTATAACATTCAGGTTTAGATCATTCTCTCATAAGAAAATGCAAACTGCATATTTACTATTATTTTAACGCATACAAGCAGTTTTTACATGCTTTATGGCAATTAGGTGCAAATGAATCTTTATAGGCAAAATTGCTTTATTTCATGAGGGTAAGTCGATTTACACTATAACATTCAGGTTTGGATCATTCTCTCATAAGAAAATGCAAACTGCATATTATACATTATTTTAACGCATACAAGCAGTTTTTACATGCTTTATGACAATTAGGGGCAAATGAGTCCTTGTAGGCAAAATTGCTTTATTTCATGAAGGTAAGTCTATTTACACTATAACATTCAGGTTTGGATCATTCTCTCATAAGAAAATGCAAACTGCATATTAACCATTATTTTAACGCTGACAAGCAGTTTTTACATGCTTTATGACAATTAGGGGCAAATGAGTCCCTATAGGCAAAATTGCTTTATTTCTTGAAGGTAAGTCTATTTACACTATATTATTTAGGTTTGGATCATTCTCTCATAAGAAAATGCAAACTGCATATTAACCATTATTTTAACGCAGACAAGCAGTTTTTACATGCTTCACGACAATTGCGTGCAAATAAGTCCTTATAGGCAAAATTGCTTTATTTTACAATGGTTAGTCTATTTACACTATAACATTCAGGTTTGGATCATTCTCTCATAAGAAAATGCAAACTGCATATTAACCACTATTTTAAGGCATACAAGCAGTTTTTACATGCTTTATGACAATTAGGGGCAAATGAGTCCTTATAGGCAAAACT
Source organism: Xanthostigma xanthostigma (assembly GCA_963575645.1). NCBI lineage: Eukaryota > Metazoa > Arthropoda > Insecta > Raphidioptera > Raphidiidae > Xanthostigma > Xanthostigma xanthostigma. Next base: position 25,398,315 of record OY754467.1, read on the forward strand.
GCTTTATTTTACAAAGGTAAGTTTACTTAAACTATAACATTCAGGTTTAGATCTTTCTCTCATAAGAAAATGCAAACTGCATATTTACTATCAATTTAACGCATACAAGCAGTTTTTACATGCTTTATGACAATTAGGTGCAAATGAGTCTTTATAGGCAAAATTGCTTTATTTCATGAGGGTAAGTCGATTAACACTATAACATTCAGGTTTGGATCATTCTCTCATAAGAAAATGCAAACTGCATATTAACCATTATTTTAACGCTGACAAGCAGTTTTTACATGCTTTATGACAATTAGGGGCAAATGAGTCCTTATAGGCAAAATTGCTTTATTTTACAAAGGTAAGTCTATTTTCACTATAACATTCAGGTTTGGATCATTCTCTCATAAGAAAATGCAAACTGCATATTAAATATTATTTCAACGCATACAAGCAGTTTTTACATGCTTTATGACAATTAGGGGCAAATGAGTCCTTATAGGCAAAATTGCTTTATTTCATTAAGGTAAGTCTATTTACACTATAACATTCAGGTTTGGATCATTCTCTCATAAGAAAATGCAAACTGCATATTAACCATTATTTTAACGCTGACAAGCAGTTTTTACATGCTTTACGACAATTAGGTGCAAATGAGTCCCCATAGGCAAAAGTGCTTTATTTCATGAGGGTAAGTCTATTTACACTATAACATTCAGGTTTGGATCATTCTCACATAAGAAAATGCAAACTGCATATTTACTATCATTTTCACGCAGACAAGCAGTTTTCACATGTTTTACGACAATTAGGTGGAAATAAGTCCTTAAAGGCAAAATTGTTTTATTTCACAAAGGTAAGTCTACTTTCACTATAACATTCAGGTTTGGATCATTCTCTCATAAGAAAATGCAAACTGCATATTAACCATTATTTTAACGCAGACAAGCAGTTTTTACATGCTTCACGACAATTGCGTACAAATGAGTCCTTATAGGCAAAATTGCTTTATTTTGCAAAGGTAAGTCTATTTACACTATAACATTCAGGTTTGGATCATTCTCTCATAAGAAAATGCAAACTGCATATTAACCATTATTTTAACGCATACAAGCAGTTTTTACATGCTTTATGACAATAAGGGGCAAATGAGTCCTTATAGGCAAAATTGCTTTATTTCATGAAGGTTAGTCTAATTACACTATAACATTCAGGTTTGGATCTTTCTCTCATAAGAAAATGCAAACTGCATATTAACCATTATTTTAACGCAGACAAGCAGTTTTTACATGCTTTACGACAATTAGGTGCAAATGAGTCTTTATAGGCAAAATTGCTTTATTTCATGAAGGTAAGTCTATTAACACTATAACATTCAGGTTTGGATCATTCTCTCATAAGAAAATGCAAACTGCATATTTACTATCATTTTCACGCAGACAAGCAGTTTTTACATGCTTCACGACAATTGCGAGCAAATGAGTCCTTATAGGCAAAATTGCTTTATTTTACAAAGGTAAGTCTATTTTCACTATTACATTCAGGTTTGGATCATTCTCTCATAAGAAAATGCAAACTGCATATTAACCATTATTTTAACGCATACAAACAGTTTTTACATGCTTTATGACAATTAGGGGCAAATGAGTCCTTATAGGCAAATCTGCTTTATTTCATTAGAGTAAGTCTATTTACACTATAACATTCAGGTTTGGATCATTCTCTCATAAGAAAATGCAAACTGCATATTAACAATTATTTTAACGCTGACAAGCAGTTTTTACATGCTTTACGACAATTAGGTGCAAATGAGTCCTGACAGGCAAATCTGCTTTATTTCATTAGAGTAAGTCTATTTACACTATAACATTCAGGTTTGGATCATTCTCTCATAAGAAAATGCAAACTGCATATTAACAATTATTTTAACGCTGACAAGCAGTTTTTACATGCTTTACGACAATTAGGGGCAAATGAGTCCCTATAGGCAAAATTGCTTTATTTCATGAAGGTAAGTCTATTTACACTATAACATTTAGGTTTGGATCATTCTCTCATAAGAAAATGCAAACTGCATATTAACCATTATTTTAAAGAGACAAGCAGTTTTTACATGCTTCACGACAATTGCGTGCAAATAAGTCCTTATAGGCAAAATTGCTTTATTTTACAAAGGTAAGTCTATTTACACTATAATATTCAGGTTTGGATCATTCTCTCATAAGAAAATGCAAACTGCATATTAACCACTATTTTAACGCATACGAGCAGTTTTTACATGCTTTATGACAATTAGGGGCAAATGAGTCCTTATAGGCAAAATTGCTTTATTTTACAAAGGTAAGTTTACTTAAACTATAACATTCAGGTTTAGATCATTCTCTTATAAGAAAATGCAAACTGCATATTTACTATTATTTTAACGCATACAAGCAGTTTTTACATGCCTAATAGCAATTAGGTGCAAATGAGTCTTTATAGGCAAAATTGCTTTATTTCATGAGGGTAAGTCGATTTACACTATAACATTCAGGTTTCGATCATTCTCTCATAAGAAAATGCAAACTGCATATTAACCATTTTTTTAACGCAGACAAGCAGTTTTTACATGCTTCACGACAATTGCGTGCAAATGAGTCCTTATAGGCAAAATTGCGTTATTTTACAAAGGTAAGTCTATTTACACTATAACATTCAGGTTTGGATCATTCTCTCATAAGAAAATGCAAACTGCATATTAACCATTATTTTTAACGCTGACAAGCAGTTTTTACATGCTTTACGACAATTAGGTGCAAATGAGTCCTTATAGGCAAAAGTGCTTTATTTCATGAGGGTAAGTCTATTTACACTATAACATTCAGGTTTGGATCATTCTCTCATAAGAAAATGCAAACTGCATATTTACTATCATTTTCACGCAGACAAGTAGTTTTCACATGTTTTACGACAATTAGGTGAAAATAAGTCCTTAAAGGCAAAATTGTTTTATTTTACAAAGGTAAGTCTATTTACACTATAACATTCAGGTTTGGATCATTCTCTCATAAGAAAATGCAAACTGCATATTAACCATTATTTTAACGCATACAAGCAGTTTTTACATGCTTTACGACAATTAGGTGCAAATGAGTCTTTATAGGCAAAATTGCTTTATTTCATGAAGGTAAAGTCTATTTACACTATAACATTCAGGTTTAGATCATTCTCTCATAAGAAAATGCAAACTGCATATTTACTATTATTTTAACGCATACAAGCAGTTTTTACATGCTTTATGGTAATTAGGTGCAAATGAGTCTTTATAGGCAAAATTGCTTTATTTCATGGGGGTAAGTCGATTTACACTATAACATTCAGGTTTGGATCATTCTCTCATAAGAAAATGCAAACTGCATATTATACATTATTTTAACGCATACAAGCAGTTTTTACATGCTTTATGACAATTAGGGGCAATAGAGTCCTTATAGGCAAAATTGCTTTATTTCATGAACGTAAGTCTATTTACACTATAACATTCAGGTTTGGATCATTCTCTCATAAGAAAATGCAAACTGCATATTAACCATTATTTTAACGCTGACAAGCAGTTTTTACATGCTTTATGACAATTAAGGGCAAATGAGTCCCTATAGGCAAAATTGCTTTATTTCTTGAAAGTAAGTCTATTTACACTATAACATTTAGGTTTGGATCATTCTCTCATAAGAAAATGCAAACTGCATATTAACCATTATTTTAACGCAGACAAGCAGTTTTTACATGCTTCACGACAATTGCGTGCAAATGAGTCCTTATAGGCAAAATTGCTTTATTTTACAATGGTTAGTCTATTTACACTATAACATTCAGGTTTGGATCATTCTCTCATAAGAAAATGCAAACTGCATATTTACTATCATTTTCACGCAGACAAGCAGTTTTTACATGCTTCACGACAATTGCGTGCAAATGAGTCCTTATAGGCAAAATTGCTTTATTTTACAAAGGTAAGTTTACTTAAACTATAACATTCAGGTTTAGATCATTCTCTCATAAGAAAATGCAAACTGCATATTTACTATCATTTTAACGCATACAAGCAGTTTTTACATGCTTTATGACAATTAGCTGCAAATGAGTCTTTATAGGCAAAATTGCTTTATTTCATGAGGGTAAGTCGATTTACACTATAACATTCAGGTTTGGATCATTCTCTCATAAGAAAATGCAAACTGCATATTAACCATTATTTTAACGCTGACAAGCAGTTTTTACATGCTTTATGACAATTAGGGGCAAATGAGTCCTTATAGGCAAAATTGCTTTATTTTACAAAGGTAAGTCTATTTTCACTATAACATTCAGGTTTGGATCATTCTCTCATAAGAAAATGCAAACTGCATATTAACCATTATTTCAACGCATACAAGCAGTTTTTACATGCTTTATGACAATTGAGGCAAATGAGTCCTTATAGGCAAAATTGCTTTATTTCATTAAGGTAAGTCTATTTACACTATAACAGTGAGGTTTGGATCATTCTCTCATAAGAAAATGCAAACTGCATATTAACCATTATTTTAACGCTGACAAGCAGTTTTTACATGCTTTACGACAATTAGGTGCAAATGAGTCCTTATAGGCAAAAGTTCTTTATTTCATGAGGGTAAGTCTATTTACACTATAACATTCAGGTTTGGATCATTCACTCATAAGAAAATGCAAACTGCATATTAACCATTATTTTAACGCATACAAGCAGTTTTTACATGCTTTATGACAATTAGGGGCAAATGAGTCCCTAAAGGCAAAATTGCTTTATTTCATGAAGGTAAGTCTATTTACACGATAACATTTAGGTTTGGATCATTCTCTCTCATAAGAAAATGCAAACTGCATATTAACCATTATTTTAACGCAGACAAGCAGTTTTTACATGCTTCACGACAATTGCGTGCAAATAAGTCCTTATAGGCAAAATTGCTTTATTTTACAAAGGTAAGTCTATTTACACTATAATATTCAGGTTTGGATCATTCTCTCATAAGAAAATGCAAACTGCATATTAACCACTATTTTAACGCATACAAGCAGTTTTTACATGCTTTATGACAATTAGGGGCAAATGAGTACTTATAGGCAAAATTGCTTTATTTTACAAAGGTAAGTTTACTTAAACTATAACATTCAGGTTTAGATCATTCTCTCATAAGAAAATGCAAACTGCATATTAACCATTTTTTTAACACAGACAAGCAGTTTTTACATGCTTCACGACAATTGCGTGCAAATGAGTCCTTATAGGCAAAATTGCGTTATTTTACAAAGGTAAGTATATTTTCACTATAACATTCAGGTTTGGATCATTCTCTCATAAGAAAATGCAAACTGCATATTAACCATTATTTCAACGCATACAAGCAGTTTTTACATGCTTTATGACAATTAGGGGCTAATGAGTCCTTATAGGCAAAATTGCTTTATTTCATTAAGGTAAGTCTATTTACACTATAACATTCAGGTTTGGATCATTCTCTCATAAGAAAATGCAAACTGCATATTAACCATTATTTTTAACGCTGACAAGCAGTTTTTACATGCTTTACGACAATTAGGTGCAAATGAGTCCTTATAGGCAAAAGTGCTTTATTTCATGAGGGTAAGTCTATTTACACTATAACATTCAGGTTTGGATCATTCTCTCATAAGAAAATGCAAACTGCATATTTACTATCATTTTCACGCAGACAAGCAGTTTTCACATGTTTTACGACAATTAGGTGGAAATAAGTCCTTAAAGGCAAAATTGTTTTATTTTACAAAGGTAAGTCTATTTACACTATAACATTCAGGTTTGGATCATTCTCTCATAAGAAAATGCAAACTGCATATTAACCATTATTTTAACGCATACAAGCAGTTTTTACATGCTTTACGACAATTAGGTGCAAATGAGTCTTTATAGGCAAAATTGCTTTATTTCATGAAGGTAAGTCTATTTACACTATAACATTCAGGTTTGGATCATTCTCTCATAAGAAAATGCAAACTGCATATTTACTATCATTTTCACGCAGACAAGCAGTTTTTACATGTTTCACGACAATTGCGTGCAAATGAGTCCTTAAGAGCAAAATTGCTTTATTTTACAAAGGTAAGTCTATTTTCACTCTTACATTCAGGTTTGGATCATTCTCTCATAAGAAAATGCAAACTGCATATTAACCATTATTTTAACGCATACAAGCAGTTTTTACATGCTTTATGACAGTTAGGGGCAAATGAGTCTATATAGGCAAAATTGCTTTATTTTACAAAGGTAAGTTTACTTAAACTATAACATTCAGGTTTAGATCATTCTCTCATAAGAAAATGCAAACTGCATATTAACTATCATTTTAACGCATACAAGCAGTTTCTACATGCTTTATGACAATTAGGTGCAAATGAGTCTTTATAGGCAAAATTGCTTTATTTCATGAGGGTAAGTCGATTTACACTATAACATTCAGGTTTGGATCATTCTCTCATAAGAAAATGCAAACTGCATATTAACCATTATTTTAACGCAGACAAGCAGTTTTTACATGCTTCACGACAATTGCGTGCAAATGAGTCCTTATAGGCAAAATTGCGTTATTTTACAAAGGTAAGTCTATTTTCACTAAACATTCAGGTTTGGATCATTCTCTCATAAGAAAATGCAAACTGCATATTAACCATTATTTCAACGCATACAAGCAGTTTTTACATGCTTTATGACAATTAAGGGCAAATGAGTCCTTATAGGCAAAATTGCTTTATTTCATTAAGGTAAGTCTATTTACACTATAACATTCAGGTTTGGATCATTCTCTCATAAGAAAATGCAAACTGCATATTAACCATTTTTTTAACGCAGACAAGCAGTTTTTACATGCTTCACGACAATTGCGTGCAAATGAGTCCTTATAGGCAAAATAGCGTTATTTTACAAAGGTAAGTCTATTTTCACTATAACATTCAGGTTTGGATCATTCTCTCATAAGAAAATGCAAACTGCATATTAACCATTATTTCAACGCATTCAAGCAGTTTTTACATGCTTTATGACAATTGAGGCAAATGAGTCCTTATAGGCAAAATTGCTTAATTTCATTAAGGTAAGTCTATTTACACTATAACAGTAAGGTTTGGATCATTCTCTCATAAGAAAATGCAAACTGCATATTAACCATTATTTTAACGCTGACAAGCAGTTTTTACATGCTTTACGACAATTAGGTGCAAATGAGTCCTTATAGGCAAAAGTTCTTTATTTTATGAGGGTAAGTCTATTTACACTATAACATTCAGGTTTGGATCATTCTCTCATAAGAAAATGCAAACTGCATATTAACCATTATTTTAACGCTGACAAGCAGTTTTTACATGCTTTATGACAATTAGGGGCAAATGAGTCCTTATAGGCAAAATTGCTTTATTTCATGAAGGTATGTCTATTTACACTATAACATTTAGGTTTGGATCATTCTCTCATAAGAAAATGCAAACTGCATATTAACCATTATTTTAACGCAGACAAGCAGTTTTTACATGCTTCACGACAATTGCGTGCAAAAAAGTCCTTATAGGCAAAATTGCTTTATTTTACAAAGGTAAGTATATTTACACTATAATATTCAGGTTTGGATCATTCTCTCATAAGAAAATGCAAACTGCATATTAACTACTACTTTAACGCATACAAGCAGTTTTTACATGCTTTATGACAATTAGGGGCAAATGAGTCCTTATAGGCAAAATTGCTTTATTTTACAAAGGTAAGTTTACTTAAACTATAACATTCAGGTTTAGATCATTCTCTCATAAGAAAATGCAAACTGCATATTTACTATTATTTTAACGCATACAAGCAGTTTTTACATGCTTTATGACAATTAGGGGCAAATGAGTCCTTATAGGCAAAATTGCTTTATTTCATGAAGGTAAGTCTATTTACACTATAACATTCAGGTTTAGATCATTCTCTCATAAGAAAATGCAAACTGCATATTTACTATCAATTTAACGCATACAAGCAGTTTTTACATGCTTTATGACAATTAGGTGCAAATGAGTCTTTATAGGCAAAATTGCTTTATTTCATGAGGGTAAGTCGATTTACACTATAACATTCAGGTTTGGATCATTCTCTCATAGGAAAATGCAAACTGCATATTAACCATTATTTTAACGCTGACAAGCAGTTTTTACATGCTTTATGACAATTAGGGGCAAATGAGTCCTTATAGGCAAAATTGCTTTATTTTACAAAGGTAAGTCTATTTTCACTATAACATTCAGGTTTGGATCATTCTCTCATAAGAAAATGCAAACTGCATATTAAATATTATTTCAACGCATACAAGCAGTTTTTACATGCTTTATGACAATTAGGGGCAAATGAGTCCTTATAGGCAAAATTGCTTTATTTCATTAAGGTAAGTCTATTTACACTATAACATTCAGGTTTGGATCATTCTCTCATAAGAAAATGCAAACTGCATATTAACCATTATTTTAACGCTGACAAGCAGTTTTTACATGCTTTACGACAATTAGGTGCAAATGAGTCCCTATAGGCAAAAGTGCTTTATTTCATGAGGGTAAGTCTATTTACACTATAACATTCAGGTTTGGATCATTCTCTCATAAGAAAATGCAAACTGCATATTTACTATCATTTTCACGCAGACAAGCAGTTTTCACATGTTTTACGACAATTAGGTGGAAATAAGTACTTAAAGGCAAAATTGTTTTATTTCACAAAGGTAAGTCTATTTACACTATAACATTCAGGTTTGGATCATTCTCTCATAAGAAAATGCAAACTGCATATTAACCATTATTTTAACGCATACAAGCAGTTTTTACATGCTTTATGACAATAAAGGGCAAATGAGTCCTTATAGGCAAATCTGCTTTATTTCATTAGAGTAAGTCTATTTACACTATAACATTCAGGTTTGGATCATTCTCTCATAAGAAAATGCAAACTGCATATTAACCATTATTTTAACGCAGACAAGCAGTTTTTACATGCTTTACGACAATTAGGTGCAAATGAGTCTTTATAGGCAAAATTGCTTTATTTCATGAAGGTAAGTCTATTAACACTATAACATTCAGGTTTGGATCATTCTCTCATAAGAAAATGCAAACTGCATATTTACTATCATTTTCACGCAGACAAGCAGTTTTTACATGCTTCACGACAATTGCGAGCAAATGAGTCCTTATAGGCAAAATTGCTTTATTTTACAAAGGTTAGTCTATTTTCACTATTACATTCAGGTTTGGATCATTCTCTCATAAGAAAATGCAAACTGCATATTAACCATTATTTTAACGCATACGAGCAGTTTTTACATGCTTTATGACAATTAGTGGCAAATGAGTCCTTATAGGCAAAATTGCTTTATTTTACAAAGGTAAGTTTACTTAAACTATAACATTCAGGTTTAGATCATTCTCTTATAAGAAAATGCAAACTGCATATTTACTATTATTTTAACGCATACAAGCAGTTATTACATGCCTAATGGCAATTAGGTGCAAATAAGTCTTTATAGGCAAAATTGCTTTATTTCATGAGGGTAAGTCGATTTACACTATAACATTCAGGTTTGGAACATTCTCTCATAAGAAAATGCAAACTGCATATTAACCATTATTTTAACGCATACAAGCAGTTTTTACATGCTTTATGACAATTAGGGGCAAATGAGTCTATATAGGCAAAATTGCTTTATTTTACAAAGGTAAGTTTACTTAAACTATAACATTCAGGTTTAGATCATTCTCTCATAAGAAAATGCAAACTGCATATTAACTATTATTTTAACGCATACAAGCAGTTTTTACAAGCTTTATGACAATTAGGTGCAAATGAGTCCTTATAGGCAAAATTGCTTTATTTCATGAGGGTAAGTCTATTTACACTATAACATTCAGGTTTGGATCATTCTCTCATAAGAAAATGAAAAAAGGATATATTAACCATTATTTTAACGCAGACAAGCAGTTTTTACATGCTTCACGACAATTGCGTGCAAATGAGTCCTTATAGGCAAAATTGCTTTATTTTACAAAGGTAAGTCTATTTTCACTATAACATTCAGGTTTGGATCATTCTCTCTCAAGAAAATGCAAACTGCATATTATACATTATTTTAACGCATACAAGCAGTTTTTACATGCTTCATGACAATTAGGTGGAAATAAGTCCTTAAAGGCAAAATTGTTTTATTTCACAAAGGTAAGTCTACTTTCACTATAACATTCAGGTTTGGATTATTCTCTCATAAGAAAATGAAAAAAGGATATATTAACCATTATTTCAACGCATACAAGCAGTTTTTACATGCTTTATGACAATTAGGGGCAAATGAGTCCTTATAGGCAAAATTGCTTTATTTCATTAAGGTAAGTCTATTTTCACTATAACATTCAGGTTTGGATCATTCTCTCATAAGAAAATGCAAACTGCATATTAACCATTATTTTTTCCGCTGACAAGCAGTTTTTACATGCTTTACGACAATTAGGTGCAAATGTGTCCTATGAGGCAAAAGTGCTTTATTTCATGAGGGTAAGTCTATTTACACTATAACATTCAGGTTTGGATCATTCTCTCATAAGAAAATGCAAACTGCATATTTACTATCATTTTTACGCAGACAAGCAGTTTTCACATGTTTTACGACAATTAGGTGGAAATAAGTCCTTAAAGGCAAAATTGTTTTATTTTACAAAGGTAAGTCTATTTACACTATAACATTCAGGTTTGGATCATTCTCTCATAAGAAAATGCAAACTGCATATTAACCATTATTTTAACGCAGACAAGCAGTTTTTACATGCTTCACGACAATTGCGTGCAAATAAGTCCTTATAGGCAAAATTGCTTTATTTTCCAAAGGTAAGTATATTTACACTATAATATTCAGGTTTGGATCATTCTCTCATAAGAAAATGCAAACTGCATATTAACCACTTTTTTAACGCATACAAGCAGTTTTTACATGCTTTATGACTATTAGGGGCAAATGAGTCCTTATAGGCAAAATTGCTTTATTTTACAAAGGTAAGTTTACTTAAACTATAACATTCAGGTTTAGATCATTCTCTCATAAGAAAATGCAAACTGCATATTTACTATTATTTTAACGCATACAAGCAGTTTTTACATGCTTTATGGCAATTAGGTGCAAATGAGTCTTTATAGGCAAAATTGCTTTATTTCATGAGGGTAAGTCGATTTACACTATAACATTCAGGTTTGGATCATTCTCTCATAAGAAAATGCAAACTGCATATTATACATTATTTTAACGCATACAAGCAGTTTTTACATGCTTTATGACAATTAGGGGCAATAGAGTCCTTATAGGCAAAATTGCTTTATTTCATGAAGGTAAGTCTATTTACACTATAACATTCAGGTTTGGATCATTCTCTCATAAAAAAATGCAAACTGCATATTAACCATTATTTTAACGCTGACAAGCAGTTTTTACATGCTTTATGACAATTAGGGGCAAATGAGTCCCTATAGGCAAAATTGCTTTATTTCTTGAAGGTAAGTCTATTTACACTATAACATTTAGGTTTGGATCATTCTCTCATAAGAAAATGCAAACTGCATATTAACCATTTTTTTAACGCAGACAAGCAGTTTTTACATGCTTCACGACAATTGCGTGCAAATGAGTCCTTATAGGCAAAATTGCTTTATTTTACAATGGTAAGTCTATTTACACTATAACATTCTGGTTTGGATCATTCTCTCATAAGAAAATGCAAACTGCATATTAACCACTATTTTAACGCATACAAGCAGTTTTTACATGCTTTATGACAATTGAGGCAAATGAGTCCTTATAGGCAAAATTGCTTTATTTCATTAAGGTAAGTCTATTTACACTATAACAGTGAGGTTTGGATCATTCTCTCATAAGAAAATGCAAACTGCATATTAACCATTATTTTAACGCTGACAAGCAGTTTTTACATGCTTTACGACAATTAGGTGCAAATGAGTCCTTATAGGCAAAAGTTCTTTATTTCATGAGGGTAAGTCTATTTACACCATAACATTCAGGTTTGGATCATTCACTCATAAGAAAATGCAAACTGCATATTAACCATTATTTTAACGCATACAAGCAGTTTTTACATGCTTTATGACAATTAGGGGCAAATGAGTCCCTAAAGGCAAAATTGCTTTATTTCATGAAGGTAAGTCTATTTACACGATAACATTTAGGTTTGGATCATTCTCTCATAAGAAAATGCAAACTGCATATTAACCATTATTTTTACGCAGACAAGCAGTTTTTACATGCTTCACGACAATTGCGTGCAAATAAGTCCTTATAGGCAAAATTGCTTTATTTTACAAAGGTAAGTCTATTTACACTATAATATTCAGGTTTGGATCATTCTCTCATAAGAAAATGCAAACTGCATATTAACCACTATTTTAACGCATACAAGCAGTTTTTACATGCTTTATGACAATTAGGGGCAAATGAGTCCTTATAGGCAAAATTGCTTTATTTTACAAAGGTAAGTTTACTTAAACTATAACATTCAGGTTTAGATCATTCTCTCATAAGAAAATGCAAACTGCATATTAACCATTTTTTTAACACAGACAAGCAGTTTTTACATGCTTCACGACAATTGCGTGCAAATGAGTCCTTATAGGCAAAATTGCGTTATTTTACAAAGGTAAGTATATTTTCACTATAACATTCAGGTTTGGATCATTCTCTCATAAGAAAATGCAAACTGCATATTAACCATTATTTCAACGCATACAAGCAGTTTTTACATGCTTTATGACAATTAGGGGCTAATGAGTCCTTATAGGCAAAATTGCTTTATTTCATTAAGGTAAGTCTATTTACACTATAACATTCAGGTTTGGATCATTCTCTCATAAGAAAATGCAAACTGCATATTAACCATTATTTTCAACGCTGACAAGCAGTTTTTACATGCTTTACGACAATTAGGTGCAAATGAGTCCTTATAGGCAAAAGTGCTTTATTTCATGAGGGTAAGTCTATTTACACTATAACATTCAGGTTTGGATCATTCTCTCATAAGAAAATGCAAACTGCATATTTACTATCATTTTCACGCAGACAAGCAGTTTTCACATGTTTTACGACAATTAGGTGGAAATAAGTCCTTAAAGGCAAAATTGTTTTATTTTACAAAGGTAAGTCTATTTACACTATAACATTCAGGTTTGGATCATTCTCTCATAAGAAAATGCAAACTGCATATTAACCATTATTTTAACGCATACAAGCAGTTTTTACATGCTTTACGACAATTAGGTGCAAATGAGTCTTTATAGGCAAAATTGCTTTATTTCATGAAGGTAAGTCTATTTACACTATAACATTCAGGTTTGGATCATTCTCTCATAAGAAAATGCAAACTGCATATTTACTATCATTTTCACGCAGACAAGCAGTTTTTACATGTTTCACGACAATTGCGTGCAAATGAGTCCTTAAGAGCAAAATTGCTTTATTTTACAAAGGTAAGTCTATTTTCACTCTTACATTCAGGTTTGGATCATTCTCTCATAAGAAAATGCAAACTGCATATTAACCATTATTTTAACGCATACAAGCAGTTTTTACATGCTTTATGACAGTTAGGGGCAAATGAGTCTATATAGGCAAAATTGCTTTATTTTACAAAGGTAAGTTTACTTAAACTATAACATTCAGGTTTAGATCATTCTCTCATAAGAAAATGCAAACTGCATATTAACTATCATTTTAACGCATACAAGCAGTTTCTACATGCTTTATGACAATTAGGTGCAAATGAGTCTTTATAGGCAAAATTGCTTTATTTCATGAGGGTAAGTCGATTTACACTATAACATTCAGGTTTGGATCATTCTCTCATAAGAAAATGCAAACTGCATATTAACCATTATTTTAACGCAGACAAGCAGTTTTTACATGCTTCACGACAATTGCGTGCAAATGAGTCCTTATAGGCAAAATTGCGTTATTTTACAAAGGTAAGTCTATTTTCACTATAACATTCAGGTTTGGATCATTCTCTCATAAGAAAATGCAAACTGCATATTAACCATTATTTCAACGCATACAAGCAGTTTTTACATGCTTTATGACAATTAAGGGCAAATGAGTCCTTATAGGCAAAATTGCTTTATTTCATTAAGGTAAGTCTATTTACACTATAACATTCAGGTTTGGATCATTCTCTCATAAGAAAATGCAAACTGCATATTAACCATTTTTTTAACGCAGACAAGCAGTTTTTACATGCTTCACGACAATTGCGTGCAAATGAGTCCTTATAGGCAAAATAGCGTTATTTTACAAAGGTAAGTCTATTTTCACTATAACATTCAGGTTTGGATCATTCTCTCATAAGAAAATGCAAACTGCATATTAACCATTATTTCAACGCATTCAAGCAGTTTTTACATGCTTTATGACAATTGAGGCAAATGAGTCCTTATAGGCAAAATTGCTTAATTTCATTAAGGTAAGTCTATTTACACTATAACAGTAAGGTTTGGATCATTCTCTCATAAGAAAATGCAAACTGCATATTAACCATTATTTTAACGCTGACAAGCAGTTTTTACATGCTTTACGACAATTAGGTGCAAATGAGTCCTTATAGGCAAAAGTTCTTTATTTTATGAGGGTAAGTCTATTTACACTATAACATTCAGGTTTGGATCATTCTCTCATAAGAAAATGCAAACTGCATATTAACCATTATTTTAACGCTGACAAGCAGTTTTTACATGCTTTATGACAATTAGGGGCAAATGAGTCCTTATAGGCAAAATTGCTTTATTTCATGAAGGTATGTCTATTTACACTATAACATTTAGGTTTGGATCATTCTCTCATAAGAAAATGCAAACTGCATATTAACCATTATTTTAACGCAGACAAGCAGTTTTTACATGCTTCACGACAATTGCGTGCAAAAAAGTCCTTATAGGCAAAATTGCTTTATTTTACAAAGGTAAGTATATTTACACTATAATATTCAGGTTTGGATCATTCTCTCATAAGAAAATGCAAACTGCATATTAACTACTACTTTAACGCATACAAGCAGTTTTTACATGCTTTATGACAATTAGGGGCAAATGAGTCCTTATAGGCAAAATTGCTTTATTTTACAAAGGTAAGTTTACTTAAACTATAACATTCAGGTTTAGATCATTCTCTCATAAGAAAATGCAAACTGCATATTTACTATTATTTTAACGCATACAAGCAGTTTTTACATGCTTTATGACAATTAGGGGCAAATGAGTCCTTATAGGCAAAATTGCTTTATTTCATGAAGGTAAGTCTATTTACACTATAACATTCAGGTTTAGATCATTCTCTCATAAGAAAATGCAAACTGCATATTTACTATCAATTTAACGCATACAAGCAGTTTTTACATGCTTTATGACAATTAGGTGCAAATGAGTCTTTATAGGCAAAATTGCTTTATTTCATGAGGGTAAGTCGATTTACACTATAACATTCAGGTTTGGATCATTCTCTCATAGGAAAATGCAAACTGCATATTAACCATTATTTTAACGCTGACAAGCAGTTTTTACATGCTTTATGACAATTAGGGGCAAATGAGTCCTTATAGGCAAAATTGCTTTATTTTACAAAGGTAAGTCTATTTTCACTATAACATTCAGGTTTGGATCATTCTCTCATAAGAAAATGCAAACTGCATATTAAATATTATTTCAACGCATACAAGCAGTTTTTACATGCTTTATGACAATTAGGGGCAAATGAGTCCTTATAGGCAAAATTGCTTTATTTCATTAAGGTAAGTCTATTTACACTATAACATTCAGGTTTGGATCATTCTCTCATAAGAAAATGCAAACTGCATATTAACCATTATTTTAACGCTGACAAGCAGTTTTTACATGCTTTACGACAATTAGGTGCAAATGAGTCCCTATAGGCAAAAGTGCTTTATTTCATGAGGGTAAGTCTATTTACACTATAACATTCAGGTTTGGATCATTCTCTCATAAGAAAATGCAAACTGCATATTAACCATTATTTTAACGCATACAAGCAGTTTTTACATGCTTTATGACAATAAAGGGCAAATGAGTCCTTATAGGCAAATCTGCTTTATTTCATTAGAGTAAGTCTATTTACACTATAACATTCAGGTTTGGATCATTCTCTCATAAGAAAATGCAAACTGCATATTAACCATTATTTTAACGCAGACAAGCAGTTTTTACATGCTTTACGACAATTAGGTGCAAATGAGTCTTTATAGGCAAAATTGCTTTATTTCATGAAGGTAAGTCTATTAACACTATAACATTCAGGTTTGGATCATTCTCTCATAAGAAAATGCAAACTGCATATTTACTATCATTTTCACGCAGACAAGCAGTTTTTACATGCTTCACGACAATTGCGAGCAAATGAGTCCTTATAGGCAAAATTGCTTTATTTTACAAAGGTTAGTCTATTTTCACTATTACATTCAGGTTTGGATCATTCTCTCATAAGAAAATGCAAACTGCATATTAACCATTATTTTAACGCATACGAGCAGTTTTTACATGCTTTATGACAATTAGTGGCAAATGAGTCCTTATAGGCAAAATTGCTTTATTTTACAAAGGTAAGTTTACTTAAACTATAACATTCAGGTTTAGATCATTCTCTTATAAGAAAATGCAAACTGCATATTTACTATTATTTTAACGCATACAAGCAGTTATTACATGCCTAATGGCAATTAGGTGCAAATAAGTCTTTATAGGCAAAATTGCTTTATTTCATGAGGGTAAGTCGATTTACACTATAACATTCAGGTTTGGAACATTCTCTCATAAGAAAATGCAAACTGCATATTAACCATTATTTTAACGCATACAAGCAGTTTTTACATGCTTTATGACAATTAGGGGCAAATGAGTCTATATAGGCAAAATTGCTTTATTTTACAAAGGTAAGTTTACTTAAACTATAACATTCAGGTTTAGATCATTCTCTCATAAGAAAATGCAAACTGCATATTAACTATTATTTTAACGCATACAAGCAGTTTTTACAAGCTTTATGACAATTAGGTGCAAATGAGTCCTTATAGGCAAAATTGCTTTATTTCATGAGGGTAAGTCTATTTACACTATAACATTCAGGTTTGGATCATTCTCTCATAAGAAAATGAAAAAAGGATATATTAACCATTATTTTAACGCAGACAAGCAGTTTTTACATGCTTCACGACAATTGCGTGCAAATGAGTCCTTATAGGCAAAATTGCTTTATTTTACAAAGGTAAGTCTATTTTCACTATAACATTCAGGTTTGGATCATTCTCTCTCAAGAAAATGCAAACTGCATATTATACATTATTTTAACGCATACAAGCAGTTTTTACATGCTTCATGACAATTAGGTGGAAATAAGTCCTTAAAGGCAAAATTGTTTTATTTCACAAAGGTAAGTCTACTTTCACTATAACATTCAGGTTTGGATTAATCTCTCATAAGAAAATGAAAAAAGGATATATTAACCATTATTTCAACGCATACAAGCAGTTTTTACATGCTTTATGACAATTAGGGGCAAATGAGTCCTTATAGGCAAAATTGCTTTATTTCATTAAGGTAAGTCTATTTTCACTATAACATTCAGGTTTGGATCATTCTCTCATAAGAAAATGCAAACTGCATATTAACCATTATTTTTTCCGCTGACAAGCAGTTTTTACATGCTTTACGACAATTAGGTGCAAATGTGTCCTATGAGGCAAAAGTGTTTTATTTCATGAGGGTAAGTCTATTTACACTATAACATTCAGGTTTGGATCATTCTCTTATAAGAAAATGCAAACTGCATATTTACTATCATTTTTACGCAGACAAGCAGTTTTCACATGTTTTACGACAATTAGGTGGAAATAAGTCCTTAAAGGCAAAATTGTTTTATTTTACAAAGGTAAGTCTATTTACACTATAACATTCAGGTTTGGATCATTCTCTCATAAGAAAATGCAAACTGCATATTAACCATTATTTTAACGCAGACAAGCAGTTTTTACATGCTTCACGACAATTGCGTGCAAATAAGTCCTTATAGGCAAAATTGCTTTATTTTCCAAAGGTAAGTATATTTACACTATAATATTCAGGTTTGGATCATTCTCTCATAAGAAAATGCAAACTGCATATTAACCACTTTTTTAACGCATACAAGCAGTTTTTACATGCTTTATGACTATTAGGGGCAAATGAGTCCTTATAGGCAAAATTGCTTTATTTTACAAAGGTAAGTTTACTTAAACTATAACATTCAGGTTTAGATCATTCTCTCATAAGAAAATGCAAACTGCATATTTACTATTATTTTAACGCATACAAGCAGTTTTTACATGCTTTATGGCAATTAGGTGCAAATGAGTCTTTATAGGCAAAATTGCTTTATTTCATGAGGGTAAGTCGATTTACACTATAACATTCAGGTTTGGATCATTCTCTCATAAGAAAATGCAAACTGCATATTATACATTATTTTAACGCATACAAGCAGTTTTTACATGCTTTATGACAATTAGGGGCAATAGAGTCCTTATAGGCAAAATTGCTTTATTTCATGAAGGTAAGTCTATTTACACTATAACATTCAGGTTTGGATCATTCTCTCATAAAAAAATGCAAACTGCACATTAACCATTATTTTAACGCTGACAAGCAGTTTTTACATGCTTTATGACAATTAGGGGCAAATGAGTCCCTATAGGCAAAATTGCTTTATTTCTTGAAGGTAAGTCTATTTACACTATAACATTTAGGTTTGGATCATTCTCTCATAAGAAAATGCAAACTGCATATTAACCATTTTTTTAACGCAGACAAGCAGTTTTTACATGCTTCACGACAATTGCGTGCAAATGAGTCCTTATAGGCAAAATTGCTTTATTTTACAATGGTAAGTCTATTTACACTATAACATTCTGGTTTGGATCATTCTCTCATAAGAAAATGCAAACTGCATATTTACTATCATTTTCACGCAGACAAGCAGTTTTTACATGCTTCACGACAATTGCGTGCAAATGAGTCCTTATAGGCAAAATTGCTTTATTTTACAAAGGTAAGTCTATTTACACTATAATATTCAGGTTTGGATCATTATCTCATAAGAAAATGCAAACTGCATATTATACATTATTTTAACGCATACAAGCAGTTTTTACATGCTTTATGACAATTAGGGGCAAATGAGTCCTTATAGGCAAAATTGCTTTATTTCATGAAGGTAAGTCTATTTACACTATATAATTCAGGTTTGGATCATTCTTTCATAAGAAAATGCAAACTGCATATTAACCATTATTTTAACGCTGACAAGCAGTTTTTACATGCTTAATGACAATTAGGGGCAAATGAGTCCCTATAGGCAAAATTGCTTTATTTCATGAAGGTAAGTCTATTTACACTATAACATTTAGGTTTGGATTATTCTCTCATAAGAAAATGCAAACTGCATATTAACCATTATTTTAACGCAGACAAGCAGTTTTTACATGCTTCACGACAATTGCGTGCAAATAAGTCCTTATAGGCAAAATTGCTTTATTTTACAAAGGTAAGTATATTTACACGATAATATTCAGGTTTGGATCATTCTCTCATAAGAAAATGCTAACTGCATATTAACCACTTTTTTAACGCATACAAGCAGTTTTTACATGCTTTATGACAATTAGGGGCAAATGAGTCCTTATAGGCAAAATTGCTTTATTTTACAAAGGTAAGTTTACTTAAACTATAACATTCAGGTTTAGATCATTCTCTCATAAGAAAATGCAAACTGCATATTTACTATTATTTTAACGCATACAAGCAGTTTTTACATGCTTTATGGCAATTAGGTGCAAATGAGTCTTTATAGGCAAAATTGCTTTATTTCATGGGGGTAAGTCGATTTACACTATAACATTCAGGTTTGGATCATTCTCTCATAAGAAAATGCAAACTGCATATTATACATTATTTTAACGCATACAAGCAGTTTTTACATGCTTTATGACAATTAGGGGCAATAGAGTCCTTATAGGCAAAATTGCTTTATTTCATGAACGTAAGTCTATTTACACTATGACATTCAGGTTTGGATCATTCTCTCATAAGAAAATGCAAACTGCGTATTAACCATTATTTTAACGCTGACAAGCAGTTTTTACATGCTTTATGACAATTAAGGGCAAATGAGTCCCTATAGGAAAAATTGCTTTATTTCTTGAAGGTAAGTCTATTTACACTATAACATTTAGGTTTGGATCATTCTCTCATAAGAAAATGCAAACTGCATATTAACCATTATTTTAACGCAGACAAGCAGTTTTTACATGCTTCACGACAATTGCGTGCAAATGAGTCCTTATAGGCAAAATTGCTTTATTTTACAAAGGTAAGTCTATTTACACTATAATATTCAGGTTTGGATCATTATCTCATAAGAAAATGCAAACTGCATATTAACCATTATTTTAACGCATACAAGCAGTTTTTACATGCTTTATGACAATTAGGGGCAAATGAGTCCTTATAGGCAAAATTGCTTTATTTTACAAAGGTAAGTTTACTTAAACTATAACATTCAGGTTTAGATCATTCTCTCATAAGAAAATGCAAACTGCATATTTACTATCATTTTAACGCATACAAGCAGTTTTTACATGCTTTATGACAATTAGGTGCAAATGAGTCTTTATAGGCAAAATTGCTTTATTTCATGAGGGTAAGTCGATTTACACTATAACATTCAGGTTTGGATCATTCTCTCATAAGAAAATGCAAACTGCATATTAACCATTATTTTAACGCTGACAAGCAGTTTTTACATGCTTTATGACAATTAGGGGCAAATGAGTCCTTATAGGCAAAATTGCTTTATTTTACAAAGGTAAGTCTATTTGCACTATAACATTCAGGTTTGGATCATTCTCTCATAAGAAAATGCAAACTGCATATTAACCATTATTTCAACGCATACAAGCAGTTTTTACATGCTTTATGACAATTGAGGCAAATGAGTCCTTATAGGCAAAATTGCTTTATTTCATTAAGGTAAGTCTATTTACACTATAACAGTCAGGTTTGGATCATTCTCTCATAAGAAAATGCAAACTGCATATTAGTCATTATTTTAACGCTGACAAGCAGTTTTTACATGCTTTACGACAATTAGGTGCAAATGAGTCCTTATAGGCAAAAGTTCTTTATTTCATGAGGGTAAGTCTATTTACACTATAACATTCAGGTTTGGATCATTCACTCATAAGAAAATGCAAACTGCATATTAACCATTATTTTAACGCATACAAGCAGTTTTTACATGCTTTATGACAATTAGGGGCAAATGAGTCCCTATAGGCAAAATTGCTTTATTTCATGAAGGTAAGTCTATTTACACGATAACATTTAGGTTTGGATCATTCTCTCATAAGAAAATGCAAACTGCATATTAACCATTATTTTAACGCAGACAAGCAGTTTTTACATGCTTCACGACAATTGGGTGCAAATAAGTCCTTATAGGCAAAATTGCTTTATTTTACAAAGGTAAGTCTATTTACACTATAATATTCAGGTTTGGATCATTCTCTCATAAGAAAATGCAAACTGCATATTAACCACTATTTTATCGCATACAAGCAGTTTTTACATGCTTTATGACAATTAGGGGCAAATGAGTCCTTATAGGCAAAATTGCTTTATTTTACAAAGGTAAGTTTACTTAAACTATAACATTCAGGTTTAGATCATTCTCTTATAAGAAAATGCAAACTGCATATTTACTATTATTTTAACGCATACAAGCAGTTTTTACATGCTTTATGGCAATTAGGTGCAAATGAGTCTTTATAGGCAAAATTGCTTTATTTCATGAGGGTAAGTCGATTTACACTATAACATTCAGGTTTCGATCATTCTCTCATAAGAAAATGCAAACTGCATATTAACCATTTTTTTAACGCAGACAAGCAGTTTTTACATGCTTCACGACAATTGCGTGCAAATGAGTCCTTATAGGCAAAATTGCGTTATTTTACAAAGGTAAGTATATTTTCACTATAACATTCAGGTTTGGATCATTCTCTCATAAGAAAATGCAAACTGCATATTAACCATTATTTTTAACGCTGACAAGCAGTTTTTACATGCTTTACAACAATTAGGTGCAAATGAGTCCTTATAGGCAAAAGTGCTTTATTTCATGAGGGTAAGTCTATTTACACTATAACATTCAGGTTTGGATCATTCTCTCATAAGAAAATGCAAACTGCATATTTACTATCATTTTAACGCAGACAAGCAGTTTTTACATGTTTCACAACAATTGCGTGCAAATGAGTCCTTAAGAGCAAAATTGCTTTATTTTACAAAGGTAAGTCTATTTTCACTATTACATTCAGGTTTGGATCATTCTCTCATAGGAAAATGCAAACTGCATATTAACCATTATTTTAACGCATACAAGCAGTTTTTACATGCTTTATGACAGTTAGGGGCAAATGAGTCTATATAGGCAAAATTGCTTTATTTTACAAAGGTAAGTTTACTTAAACTATAACATTCAGGTTTAGATCATTCTCTCATAAGAAAATGCAAACTGCATATTAACTATCATTTTAACGCATACAAGCAGTTTTTACATGCTTTATGACAATTAGGTGCAAATGAGTCTTTATAGGCAAAATTGCTTTATTTCATAAGGGTGAGTCGATTTACACTATAACATTCAGGTTTGGATCATTCTCTCATAAGAAAATGCAAACTGCATATTAACCATTATTTTAACGCAGACAAGCAGTTTTTACATGCTTCACGACAATTGCGTGCAAATGAGTCCTTATAGGCAAAATTGCGTTATTTTACAAAGGTAAGTCTATTTTCACTATAACATTCAGGTTTGGATCATTCTCTCATAAGAAAATGCAAACTGCATATTAACCATTATTTCAACGCATACAAGCAGTTTTTACATGCTTTATGACAATTAGGGGCAAATGAGTCCTTATAGGCAAAATTGCTTTATTTCATTAAGGTAAGTCTATTTACACTATAACATTCAGGTTTGGATCATTCTCTCATAAGAAAATGCAAACTGCATATTAACCATTATTTTAACGCATACAAGCAGTTTTTACATGCTTTATGACAGTTAGGGGCAAATGAGTCTATATAGGCAAAATTGCTTTATTTTACAAAGGTAAGTTTACTTAAACTATAACATTCAGGTTTAGATCATTCTCTCATAAGAAAATGCAAACTGCATATTAACTATCATTTTAACGCATACAAGCAGTTTTCACATGTTTTACGACAATTAGGTGGAAATAAGTCCTTAAAGGCAAAATTGTTTTATTTTACAAAAGTAAGTCTACTTTCACTATAACATTCAGGTTTGGATCATTCTCTCATAAGAAAATGCAAACTGCATATTAACCATTATTTCAACGCATACAAGCAGTTTTTACATGCTTTATGACAATTGAGGCAAATGAGTCCTTATAGGCAAAATTGCTTTATTTCATTAAGGTAAGTCTATTTACACTATAACAGTAAGGTTTGGATCATTCTCTCATAAGAAAATGCAAACTGCATATTAACCATTATTTTAACGCTGACAAGCAGTTTTTACATGCTTTACGACAATTAGGTGCAAATGAGTCCTTATAGGCAAAAGTTCTTTATTTCATGAGGGTAAGTCTATTTACACTATAACATTCAGGTTTGGATCATTCTCTCATAAGAAAATGCAAACTGCATATTAACCATTATTTTAACGCTGACAAGCAGTTTTTACATGCTTTATGACAATTAGGGGCAAATTAGTCCTTATAGGCAAAATTGCTTTATTTCATGAAGGTAAGTCTATTTACACTATAACATTTAGGTTTGGATCATTCTCTCATAAGAAAATGCAAACTGCATATTAACCAATATTTTAACGCAGACAAGCAGTTTTTACATGCTTCACGACAATTGCGTGCAAATGAGTCCTTATAGGCAAAATTGCTTTATTTTACAAAGGTAAGTCTATTTACACTATAATATTCAGGTTTGGATCATTCTCTCATAAGAAAATGCAAACTGCATATTAACCACTTTTTTAACGCATACAAGCAGTTTTTACATGCTTTATGACAATTAGGGGCAAATGAGTCCTTATAGGCAAAATTGCTTTATTTTACAAAGGTAAGTTTACTTAAACTATAACATTCAGGTTTAGATCATTCTCTCATAAGAAATGCAAACTGCATATTTACTATTATTTTAACGCATACAAGCAGTTTTTACATGCTTTATGGCAATTAGGTGCAAATGAATCTTTATAGGCAAAATTGCTTTTTTTCATGAGGGTAAGTCGATTTACACTATAACATTCAGGTTTGGATCATTCTCTCATAAGAAAATGCAAACTGCATATTATACATTATTTTAACGCATACAAGCAGTTTTTACATGCTTTATGACAATTAGGGGCAAATGAGTCCTTATAGGCAAAATTGCTTTATTTCACAATGGTTAGTCTATTTACACTATAACATTCAGGTTTGGATCATTCTCTCATAAGAAAATGCAAACTGCATATTTACTATCATTTTCACGCAGACAAGCAGTTTTTACATGCTTCACGACAATTGCGTGCAAATGAGTCCTTATAGGCAAAATTGCTTTATTTTACAAAGGTAAGTCTATTTACACTATAATATTCAGGTTTGGATCATTATCTCATAAGAAAATGCAAACTGCATATTAACCACTATTTTAACGCATACAAGCAGTTTTTACATGCTTTATGACAATTAGGGGCAAATGAGTCCTTATAGGCAAAACTGCTTTATTTTACAAAGGTAAGTTTACTCAAACTATAACATTCAGGTTTAGATCATTCTCTCATAAGAAAATGCAAACTGCATATTTACTATCAATTTAACGCATACAAGCAGTTTTTACATGCTTTATGACAATTAGGTGCAAATGAGTCTTTATAGGCAAAATTGCTTTATTTCATGAGGGTAAGTCGATTTACACTATAACATTCAGGTTTGGATCATTCTCTTATAAGAAAATGCAAACTGCATATTAACCATTATTTTAACGCTGACAAGCAGTTTTTACATGCTTTATGACAATTAGGGGCAAATGAGTCCTTATAGGCAAAATTGCTTTATTTTACAAAGGTAAGTCTATTTTCACTATAACATTCAGGTTTGGATCATTCTCTCATAAGAAAATGCAAACTGCATATTAAATATTATTTCAACGCATACAAGCAGTTTTTACATGCTTTATGACAATTAGGGGCAAATGAGTCCTTATAGGCAAAATTGCTTTATTTCATTAAGGTAAGTCTATTTACACTATAACATTCAGGTTTGGATCATTCTCTCATAAGAAAATGCAAACTGCATATTAACCATTATTTTAACGCTGACAAGCAGTTTTTACATGCTTTACGACAATTAGGTGCAAATGAGTCCCCATAGGCAAAAGTGCTTTATTTCATGAGGGTAAGTCTATTTACACTATAACATTCAGGTTTGGATCATTCTCTCATAAGAAAATGCAAACTGCATATTAACTATCATTTTAACGCATACAAGCAGTTTTTACATGCTTTACGACAATTAGGTGCAAATGAGTCTTTATAGGCAAAATTGCTTTATTTCATGAAGGTAAGTCTATTAACACTATAACATTCAGGTTTGGATCATTCTCTCATAAGAAAATGCAAACTGCATATTTACTATCAATTTAACGCATACAAGCAGTTTTTACATGCTTTATGACAATTAGGTGCAAATGAGTCTTTATAGGCAAAATTGCTTTATTTCATGAGGGTAAGTCGATTTACACTATAACATTCAGGTTTGGATCATTCTCTTATAAGAAAATGCAAACTGCATATTAACCATTATTTTAACGCAGACAAGCAGTTTTCACATGTTTTACGACAATTAGGTGGAAATAAGTCCTTAAAGGCAAAATTGTTTTATTTTACAAAAGTAAGTCTACTTTCACTATAACATTCAGGTTTGGATCATTCTCTCATAAGAAAATGCAAACTGCATATTAACCATTATTTTAACGCAGACAAGCAGTTTTTACATGCTTTACGACATTTGCGTGCAAATGAGTCCTTATAGGCAAAATTGCTTTATTTCATGAAGGTTAGTCTATTTACACTATAACATTCAGGTTTGGATCTTTCTCTCATAAGAAAATGCAAACTGCATATTAACCATTATTTTAACGCAGACAAGCAGTTTTTACATGCTTTACGACAATTAGGTGCAAATGAGTCTTTATAGGCAAAATTGCTTTATTTCATGAAGGTAAGTCTATTAACACTATAACATTCAGGTTTGGATCATTCTCTCATAAGAAAATGCAAACTGCATATTAACCATTATTTTAACGCAGACAAGCAGTTTTTACATGCTTCACGACAATTGCGTGCAAATGAGTCCTTATAGGCAAAAGTGCTTTATTTCATGAGGGTAAGTCTATTTACACTATAACATTCAGGTTTGGATCATTCTCTCATAAGAAAATGCAAACTGCATATTTACTATCATTTTAACGCAGACAAGCAGTTTTTACATGTTTCACAACAATTGCGTGCAAATGAGTCCTTAAGAGCAAAATTGCTTTATTTTACAAAGGTAAGTCTATTTTCACTATTACATTCAGGTTTGGATCATTCTCTCATAGGAAAATGCAAACTGCATATTAACCATTATTTTAACGCATACAAGCAGTTTTTACATGCTTTATGACAGTTAGGGGCAAATGAGTCTATATAGGCAAAATTGCTTTATTTTACAAAGGTAAGTTTACTTAAACTATAACATTCAGGTTTAGATCATTCTCTCATAAGAAAATGCAAACTGCATATTAACTATCATTTTAACGCATACAAGCAGTTTTTACATGCTTTATGACAATTAGGTGCAAATGAGTCTTTATAGGCAAAATTGCTTTATTTCATGAGGGTGAGTCGATTTACACTATAACATTCAGGTTTGGATCATTCTCTCATAAGAAAATGCAAACTGCATATTAACCATCATTTTAACGCAGACAAGCAGTTTTTACATGCTTCACGACAATTGCGTGCAAATGAGTCCTTATAGGCAAAATTGCGTTATTTTACAAAGGTAAGTCTATTTTCACTATAACATTCAGGTTTGGATCATTCTCTCATAAGAAAATGCAAACTGCATATTAACCATTATTTCAACGCATACAAGCAGTTTTTACATGCTTTATGACAATTAGGGGCAAATGAGTCCTTATAGGCAAAATTGCTTTATTTCATTAAGGTAAGTCTATTTACACTATAACATTCAGGTTTGGATCATTCTCTCATAAGAAAATGCAAACTGCATATTAACCATTATTTTAACGCATACAAGCAGTTTTTACATGCTTTATGACAGTTAGGGGCAAATGAGTCTATATAGGCAAAATTGCTTTATTTTACAAAGGTAAGTTTACTTAAACTATAACATTCAGGTTTAGATCATTCTCTCATAAGAAAATGCAAACTGCATATTAACTATCATTTTAACGCATACAAGCAGTTTTTACATGCTTTATGACAATTAGGTGCAAATGAGTCTTTATAGGCAAAATTGCTTTATTTCATGAGGGTGAGTCGATTTACACTATAACATTCAGGTTTGGATCATTCTCTCATAAGAAAATGCAAACTGCATATTAACCATCATTTTAACGCAGACAAGCAGTTTTTACATGCTTCACGACAATTGCGTGCAAATGAGTCCTTATAGGCAAAATTGCGTTATTTTACAAAGGTAAGTCTATTTTCACTATAACATTCAGGTTTGGATCATTCTCTCATAAGAAAATGCAAACTGCATATTAACCATTATTTCAACGCATACAAGCAGTTTTTACATGCTTTATGACAATTAGGGGCAAATGAGTCCTTATAGGCAAAATTTCTTTATTTCATTAAGGTAAGTCTATTTACACTATAACATTCAGGTTTGGATCATTCTCTCATAAGAAAATGCAAACTGCATATTAACCATTATTTTGACGCAGACAAGCAGTTTTTACATGCTTCACGACAATTGCGTGCAAATGAGTCCTTATAGGCAAAATAGCGTTATTTTACAAAGGTAAGTCTATTTTCACTATAACATTCAGGTTTGGATCATTCTCTCATAAGAAAATGCAAACTGCATATTAACCATTATTTCAACGCATACAAGCAGTTTTTACATGCTTTATGACAATTGAGGCAAATGAGTCCTTATAGGCAAAATTGCTTTATTTCATGAAGGTAAGTCTATTTACACTATATAATTCAGGTTTGGATCATTCTTTCATAAGAAAATGCAAACTGCATATTAACCATTATTTTAACGCTGACAAGCAGTTTTTACATGCTTAATGACAATTAGGGGCAAATGAGTCCCTATAGGCAAAATTGCTTTATTTCATGAAGGTAAGTCTATTTACACTATAACATTTAGGTTTGGATTATTCTCTCATAAGAAAATGCAAACTGCATATTAACCATTATTTTAACGCAGACAAGCAGTTTTTACATGCTTCACGACAATTGCGTGCAAATAAGTCCTTATAGGCAAAATTGCTTTATTTTACAAAGGTAAGTATATTTACACGATAATATTCAGGTTTGGATCATTCTCTCATAAGAAAATGCTAACTGCATATTAACCACTTTTTTAACGCATACAAGCAGTTTTTACATGCTTTATGACAATTAGGGGCAAATGAGTCCTTATAGGCAAAATTGCTTTATTTTACAAAGGTAAGTTTACTTAAACTATAACATTCAGGTTTAGATCATTCTCTCATAAGAAAATGCAAACTGCATATTTACTATTATTTTAACGCATACAAGCAGTTTTTACATGCTTTATGGCAATTAGGTGCAAATGAGTCTTTATAGGCAAAATTGCTTTATTTCATGGGGGTAAGTCGATTTACACTATAACATTCAGGTTTGGATCATTCTCTCATAAGAAAATGCAAACTGCATATTATACATTATTTTAACGCATACAAGCAGTTTTTACATGCTTTATGACAATTAGGGGCAATAGAGTCCTTATAGGCAAAATTGCTTTATTTCATGAACGTAAGTCTATTTACACTATGACATTCAGGTTTGGATCATTCTCTCATAAGAAAATGCAAACTGCGTATTAACCATTATTTTAACGCTGACAAGCAGTTTTTACATGCTTTATGACAATTAAGGGCAAATGAGTCCCTATAGGAAAAATTGCTTTATTTCTTGAAGGTAAGTCTATTTACACTATAACATTTAGGTTTGGATCATTCTCTCATAAGAAAATGCAAACTGCATATTAACCATTATTTTAACGCAGACAAGCAGTTTTTACATGCTTCACGACAATTGCGTGCAAATGAGTCCTTATAGGCAAAATTGCTTTATTTTACAAAGGTAAGTCTATTTACACTATAATATTCAGGTTTGGATCATTATCTCATAAGAAAATGCAAACTGCATATTAACCATTATTTTAACGCATACAAGCAGTTTTTACATGCTTTATGACAATTAGGGGCAAATGAGTCCTTATAGGCAAAATTGCTTTATTTTACAAAGGTAAGTTTACTTAAACTATAACATTCAGGTTTAGATCATTCTCTCATAAGAAAATGCAAACTGCATATTTACTATCATTTTAACGCATACAAGCAGTTTTTACATGCTTTATGACAATTAGGTGCAAATGAGTCTTTATAGGCAAAATTGCTTTATTTCATGAGGGTAAGTCGATTTACACTATAACATTCAGGTTTGGATCATTCTCTCATAAGAAAATGCAAACTGCATATTAACCATTATTTTAACGCTGACAAGCAGTTTTTACATGCTTTATGACAATTAGGGGCAAATGAGTCCTTATAGGCAAAATTGCTTTATTTTACAAAGGTAAGTCTATTTGCACTATAACATTCAGGTTTGGATCATTCTCTCATAAGAAAATGCAAACTGCATATTAACCATTATTTCAACGCATACAAGCAGTTTTTACATGCTTTATGACAATTGAGGCAAATGAGTCCTTATAGGCAAAATTGCTTTATTTCATTAAGGTAAGTCTATTTACACTATAACAGTCAGGTTTGGATCATTCTCTCATAAGAAAATGCAAACTGCATATTAGTCATTATTTTAACGCTGACAAGCAGTTTTTACATGCTTTACGACAATTAGGTGCAAATGAGTCCTTATAGGCAAAAGTTCTTTATTTCATGAGGGTAAGTCTATTTACACTATAACATTCAGGTTTGGATCATTCACTCATAAGAAAATGCAAACTGCATATTAACCATTATTTTAACGCATACAAGCAGTTTTTACATGCTTTATGACAATTAGGGGCAAATGAGTCCCTATAGGCAAAATTGCTTTATTTCATGAAGGTAAGTCTATTTACACGATAACATTTAGGTTTGGATCATTCTCTCATAAGAAAATGCAAACTGCATATTAACCATTATTTTAACGCAGACAAGCAGTTTTTACATGCTTCACGACAATTGGGTGCAAATAAGTCCTTATAGGCAAAATTGCTTTATTTTACAAAGGTAAGTCTATTTACACTATAATATTCAGGTTTGGATCATTCTCTCATAAGAAAATGCAAACTGCATATTAACCACTATTTTATCGCATACAAGCAGTTTTTACATGCTTTATGACAATTAGGGGCAAATGAGTCCTTATAGGCAAAATTGCTTTATTTTACAAAGGTAAGTTTACTTAAACTATAACATTCAGGTTTAGATCATTCTCTTATAAGAAAATGCAAACTGCATATTTACTATTATTTTAACGCATACAAGCAGTTTTTACATGCTTTATGGCAATTAGGTGCAAATGAGTCTTTATAGGCAAAATTGCTTTATTTCATGAGGGTAAGTCGATTTACACTATAACATTCAGGTTTCGATCATTCTCTCATAAGAAAATGCAAACTGCATATTAACCATTTTTTTAACGCAGACAAGCAGTTTTTACATGCTTCACGACAATTGCGTGCAAATGAGTCCTTATAGGCAAAATTGCGTTATTTTACAAAGGTAAGTATATTTTCACTATAACATTCAGGTTTGGATCATTCTCTCATAAGAAAATGCAAACTGCATATTAACCATTATTTTTAACGCTGACAAGCAGTTTTTACATGCTTTACAACAATTAGGTGCAAATGAGTCCTTATAGGCAAAAGTGCTTTATTTCATGAGGGTAAGTCTATTTACACTATAACATTCAGGTTTGGATCATTCTCTCATAAGAAAATGCAAACTGCATATTTACTATCATTTTAACGCAGACAAGCAGTTTTTACATGTTTCACAACAATTGCGTGCAAATGAGTCCTTAAGAGCAAAATTGCTTTATTTTACAAAGGTAAGTCTATTTTCACTATTACATTCAGGTTTGGATCATTCTCTCATAGGAAAATGCAAACTGCATATTAACCATTATTTTAACGCATACAAGCAGTTTTTACATGCTTTATGACAGTTAGGGGCAAATGAGTCTATATAGGCAAAATTGCTTTATTTTACAAAGGTAAGTTTACTTAAACTATAACATTCAGGTTTAGATCATTCTCTCATAAGAAAATGCAAACTGCATATTAACTATCATTTTAACGCATACAAGCAGTTTTTACATGCTTTATGACAATTAGGTGCAAATGAGTCTTTATAGGCAAAATTGCTTTATTTCATAAGGGTGAGTCGATTTACACTATAACATTCAGGTTTGGATCATTCTCTCATAAGAAAATGCAAACTGCATATTAACCATTATTTTAACGCAGACAAGCAGTTTTTACATGCTTCACGACAATTGCGTGCAAATGAGTCCTTATAGGCAAAATTGCGTTATTTTACAAAGGTAAGTCTATTTTCACTATAACATTCAGGTTTGGATCATTCTCTCATAAGAAAATGCAAACTGCATATTAACCATTATTTCAACGCATACAAGCAGTTTTTACATGCTTTATGACAATTAGGGGCAAATGAGTCCTTGAAGGCAAAATTGCTTTATTTCATTAAGGTAAGTCTATTTACACTATAACATTCAGGTTTGGATCATTCTCTCATAAGAAAATGCAAACTGCATATTAACCATTATTTTAACGCATACAAGCAGTTTTTACATGCTTTATGACAGTTAGGGGCAAATGAGTCTATATAGGCAAAATTGCTTTATTTTACAAAGGTAAGTTTACTTAAACTATAACATTCAGGTTTAGATCATTCTCTCATAAGAAAATGCAAACTGCATATTAACTATCATTTTAACGCATACAAGCAGTTTTCACATGTTTTACGACAATTAGGTGGAAATAAGTCCTTAAAGGCAAAATTGTTTTATTTTACAAAAGTAAGTCTACTTTCACTATAACATTCAGGTTTGGATCATTCTCTCATAAGAAAATGCAAACTGCATATTAACCATTATTTCAACGCATACAAGCAGTTTTTACATGCTTTATGACAATTGAGGCAAATGAGTCCTTATAGGCAAAATTGCTTTATTTCATTAAGGTAAGTCTATTTACACTATAACAGTAAGGTTTGGATCATTCTC
This sequence comes from Xanthostigma xanthostigma, assembly GCA_963575645.1. Lineage (NCBI taxonomy): Eukaryota > Metazoa > Arthropoda > Insecta > Raphidioptera > Raphidiidae > Xanthostigma > Xanthostigma xanthostigma. The sequence goes on from OY754467.1 coordinate 25,431,050, forward strand.
TCATAAGAAAATGCAAACTGCATATTAACCATTATTTTAACGCTGACAAGCAGTTTTTACATGCTTTACGACAATTAGGTGCAAATGAGTCCTTATAGGCAAAAGTTCTTTATTTCATGAGGGTAAGTCTATTTACACTATAACATTCAGGTTTGGATCATTCTCTCATAAGAAAATGCAAACTGCATATTAACCATTATTTTAACGCTGACAAGCAGTTTTTACATGCTTTATGACAATTAGGGGCAAATTAGTCCTTATAGGCAAAATTGCTTTATTTCATGAAGGTAAGTCTATTTACACTATAACATTTAGGTTTGGATCATTCTCTCATAAGAAAATGCAAACTGCATATTAACCAATATTTTAACGCAGACAAGCAGTTTTTACATGCTTCACGACAATTGCGTGCAAATGAGTCCTTATAGGCAAAATTGCTTTATTTTACAAAGGTAAGTCTATTTACACTATAATATTCAGGTTTGGATCATTCTCTCATAAGAAAATGCAAACTGCATATTAACCACTTTTTTAACGCATACAAGCAGTTTTTACATGCTTTATGACAATTAGGGGCAAATGAGTCCTTATAGGCAAAATTGCTTTATTTTACAAAGGTAAGTTTACTTAAACTATAACATTCAGGTTTAGATCATTCTCTCATAAGAAATGCAAACTGCATATTTACTATTATTTTAACGCATACAAGCAGTTTTTACATGCTTTATGGCAATTAGGTGCAAATGAATCTTTATAGGCAAAATTGCTTTTTTTCATGAGGGTAAGTCGATTTACACTATAACATTCAGGTTTGGATCATTCTCTCATAAGAAAATGCAAACTGCATATTATACATTATTTTAACGCATACAAGCAGTTTTTACATGCTTTATGACAATTAGGGGCAAATGAGTCCTTATAGGCAAAATTGCTTTATTTCACAATGGTTAGTCTATTTACACTATAACATTCAGGTTTGGATCATTCTCTCATAAGAAAATGCAAACTGCATATTTACTATCATTTTCACGCAGACAAGCAGTTTTTACATGCTTCACGACAATTGCGTGCAAATGAGTCCTTATAGGCAAAATTGCTTTATTTTACAAAGGTAAGTCTATTTACACTATAATATTCAGGTTTGGATCATTATCTCATAAGAAAATGCAAACTGCATATTAACCACTATTTTAACGCATACAAGCAGTTTTTACATGCTTTATGACAATTAGGGGCAAATGAGTCCTTATAGGCAAAACTGCTTTATTTTACAAAGGTAAGTTTACTCAAACTATAACATTCAGGTTTAGATCATTCTCTCATAAGAAAATGCAAACTGCATATTTACTATCAATTTAACGCATACAAGCAGTTTTTACATGCTTTATGACAATTAGGTGCAAATGAGTCTTTATAGGCAAAATTGCTTTATTTCATGAGGGTAAGTCGATTTACACTATAACATTCAGGTTTGGATCATTCTCTTATAAGAAAATGCAAACTGCATATTAACCATTATTTTAACGCTGACAAGCAGTTTTTACATGCTTTATGACAATTAGGGGCAAATGAGTCCTTATAGGCAAAATTGCTTTATTTTACAAAGGTAAGTCTATTTTCACTATAACATTCAGGTTTGGATCATTCTCTCATAAGAAAATGCAAACTGCATATTAAATATTATTTCAACGCATACAAGCAGTTTTTACATGCTTTATGACAATTAGGGGCAAATGAGTCCTTATAGGCAAAATTGCTTTATTTCATTAAGGTAAGTCTATTTACACTATAACATTCAGGTTTGGATCATTCTCTCATAAGAAAATGCAAACTGCATATTAACCATTATTTTAACGCTGACAAGCAGTTTTTACATGCTTTACGACAATTAGGTGCAAATGAGTCCCCATAGGCAAAAGTGCTTTATTTCATGAGGGTAAGTCTATTTACACTATAACATTCAGGTTTGGATCATTCTCTCATAAGAAAATGCAAACTGCATATTAACTATCATTTTAACGCATACAAGCAGTTTTTACATGCTTTACGACAATTAGGTGCAAATGAGTCTTTATAGGCAAAATTGCTTTATTTCATGAAGGTAAGTCTATTAACACTATAACATTCAGGTTTGGATCATTCTCTCATAAGAAAATGCAAACTGCATATTTACTATCAATTTAACGCATACAAGCAGTTTTTACATGCTTTATGACAATTAGGTGCAAATGAGTCTTTATAGGCAAAATTGCTTTATTTCATGAGGGTAAGTCGATTTACACTATAACATTCAGGTTTGGATCATTCTCTTATAAGAAAATGCAAACTGCATATTAACCATTATTTTAACGCAGACAAGCAGTTTTCACATGTTTTACGACAATTAGGTGGAAATAAGTCCTTAAAGGCAAAATTGTTTTATTTTACAAAAGTAAGTCTACTTTCACTATAACATTCAGGTTTGGATCATTCTCTCATAAGAAAATGCAAACTGCATATTAACCATTATTTTAACGCAGACAAGCAGTTTTTACATGCTTTACGACATTTGCGTGCAAATGAGTCCTTATAGGCAAAATTGCTTTATTTCATGAAGGTTAGTCTATTTACACTATAACATTCAGGTTTGGATCTTTCTCTCATAAGAAAATGCAAACTGCATATTAACCATTATTTTAACGCAGACAAGCAGTTTTTACATGCTTTACGACAATTAGGTGCAAATGAGTCTTTATAGGCAAAATTGCTTTATTTCATGAAGGTAAGTCTATTAACACTATAACATTCAGGTTTGGATCATTCTCTCATAAGAAAATGCAAACTGCATATTAACCATTATTTTAACGCAGACAAGCAGTTTTTACATGCTTCACGACAATTGCGTGCAAATGAGTCCTTATAGGCAAAAGTGCTTTATTTCATGAGGGTAAGTCTATTTACACTATAACATTCAGGTTTGGATCATTCTCTCATAAGAAAATGCAAACTGCATATTTACTATCATTTTAACGCAGACAAGCAGTTTTTACATGTTTCACAACAATTGCGTGCAAATGAGTCCTTAAGAGCAAAATTGCTTTATTTTACAAAGGTAAGTCTATTTTCACTATTACATTCAGGTTTGGATCATTCTCTCATAGGAAAATGCAAACTGCATATTAACCATTATTTTAACGCATACAAGCAGTTTTTACATGCTTTATGACAGTTAGGGGCAAATGAGTCTATATAGGCAAAATTGCTTTATTTTACAAAGGTAAGTTTACTTAAACTATAACATTCAGGTTTAGATCATTCTCTCATAAGAAAATGCAAACTGCATATTAACTATCATTTTAACGCATACAAGCAGTTTTTACATGCTTTATGACAATTAGGTGCAAATGAGTCTTTATAGGCAAAATTGCTTTATTTCATGAGGGTGAGTCGATTTACACTATAACATTCAGGTTTGGATCATTCTCTCATAAGAAAATGCAAACTGCATATTAACCATCATTTTAACGCAGACAAGCAGTTTTTACATGCTTCACGACAATTGCGTGCAAATGAGTCCTTATAGCCAAAATTGCGTTATTTTACAAAGGTAAGTCTATTTTCACTATAACATTCAGGTTTGGATCATTCTCTCATAAGAAAATGCAAACTGCATATTAACCATTATTTCAACGCATACAAGCAGTTTTTACATGCTTTATGACAATTAGGGGCAAATGAGTCCTTATAGGCAAAATTGCTTTATTTCATTAAGGTAAGTCTATTTACACTATAACATTCAGGTTTGGATCATTCTCTCATAAGAAAATGCAAACTGCATATTAACCATTATTTTAACGCATACAAGCAGTTTTTACATGCTTTATGACAGTTAGGGGCAAATGAGTCTATATAGGCAAAATTGCTTTATTTTACAAAGGTAAGTTTACTTAAACTATAACATTCAGGTTTAGATCATTCTCTCATAAGAAAATGCAAACTGCATATTAACTATCATTTTAACGCATACAAGCAGTTTTTACATGCTTTATGACAATTAGGTGCAAATGAGTCTTTATAGGCAAAATTGCTTTATTTCATGAGGGTGAGTCGATTTACACTATAACATTCAGGTTTGGATCATTCTCTCATAAGAAAATGCAAACTGCATATTAACCATCATTTTAACGCAGACAAGCAGTTTTTACATGCTTCACGACAATTGCGTGCAAATGAGTCCTTATAGGCAAAATTGCGTTATTTTACAAAGGTAAGTCTATTTTCACTATAACATTCAGGTTTGGATCATTCTCTCATAAGAAAATGCAAACTGCATATTAACCATTATTTCAACGCATACAAGCAGTTTTTACATGCTTTATGACAATTAGGGGCAAATGAGTCCTTATAGGCAAAATTTCTTTATTTCATTAAGGTAAGTCTATTTACACTATAACATTCAGGTTTGGATCATTCTCTCATAAGAAAATGCAAACTGCATATTAACCATTATTTTGACGCAGACAAGCAGTTTTTACATGCTTCACGACAATTGCGTGCAAATGAGTCCTTATAGGCAAAATAGCGTTATTTTACAAAGGTAAGTCTATTTTCACTATAACATTCAGGTTTGGATCATTCTCTCATAAGAAAATGCAAACTGCATATTAACCATTATTTCAACGCATACAAGCAGTTTTTACATGCTTTATGACAATTGAGGCAAATGAGTCCTTATAGGCAAAATTGCTTTATTTCATTAAGGTAAGTCTATTTACACTATAACAGTAAGGTTTGGATCATTCTCTCATAAGAAAATGCAAACTGCATATTAACCATTATTTTAACGCTGACAAGCAGTTTTTACATGCTTTACGACAATTAGGTGCAAATGAGTCCTTATAGGCAAAAGTTCTTTATTTCATGAGGGTAAGTCTATTTACACTATAACATTCAGGTTTGGATCATTCTCTCATAAGAAAATGCAAACTGCATATTAACCATTATTTTAACGCTGACAAGCAGTTTTTACATGCTTTATGACAATTAGGGGCAAATTAGTCCTTATAGGCAAAATTGCTTTATTTCATGAAGGTAAGTCTATTTACACTATAACATTTAGGTTTGGATCATTCTCTCATAAGAAAATGCAAACTGCATATTAACCAATATTTTAACGCAGACAAGCAGTTTTTACATGCTTCACGACAATTGCGTGCAAATGAGTCCTTATAGGCAAAATTGCTTTATTTTACAAAGGTAAGTCTATTTACACTATAATATTCAGGTTTGGATCATTCTCTCATAAGAAAATGCAAACTGCATATTAACCACTTTTTTAACGCATACAAGCAGTTTTTACATGCTTTATGACAATTAGGGGCAAATGAGTCCTTATAGGCAAAATTGCTTTATTTTACAAAGGTAAGTTTACTTAAACTATAACATTCAGGTTTAGATCATTCTCTCATAAGAAATGCAAACTGCATATTTACTATTATTTTAACGCATACAAGCAGTTTTTACATGCTTTATGGCAATTAGGTGCAAATGAATCTTTATAGGCAAAATTGCTTTTTTTCATGAGGGTAAGTCGATTTACACTATAACATTCAGGTTTGGATCATTCTCTCATAAGAAAATGCAAACTGCATATTATACATTATTTTAACGCATACAAGCAGTTTTTACATGCTTTATGACAATTAGGGGCAAATGAGTCCTTATAGGCAAAATTGTTTTATTTCACAATGGTTAGTCTATTTACACTATAACATTCAGGTTTGGATCATTCTCTCATAAGAAAATGCAAACTGCATATTTACTATCATTTTCACGCAGACAAGCAGTTTTTACATGCTTCACGACAATTGCGTGCAAATGAGTCCTTATAGGCAAAATTGCTTTATTTTACAAAGGTAAGTCTATTTACACTATAATATTCAGGTTTGGATCATTATCTCATAAGAAAATGCAAACTGCATATTAACCACTATTTTAACGCATACAAGCAGTTTTTACATGCTTTATGACAATTAGGGGCAAATGAGTCCTTATAGGCAAAACTGCTTTATTTTACAAAGGTCAGTTTACTCAAACTATAACATTCAGGTTTAGATCATTCTCTCATAAGAAAATGCAAACTGCATATTTACTATCAATTTAACGCATACAAGCAGTTTTTACATGCTTTATGACAATTAGGTGCAAATGAGTCTTTATAGGCAAAATTGCTTTATTTCATGAGGGTAAGTCGATTTACACTATAACATTCAGGTTTGGATCATTCTCTTATAAGAAAATGCAAACTGCATATTAACCATTATTTTAACGCTGACAAGCAGTTTTTACATGCTTTATGACAATTAGGGGCAAATGAGTCCTTATAGGCAAAATTGCTTTATTTTACAAAGGTAAGTCTATTTTCACTATAACATTCAGGTTTGGATCATTCTCTCATAAGAAAATGCAAACTGCATATTAAATATTATTTCAACGCATACAAGCAGTTTTTACATGCTTTATGACAATTAGGGGCAAATGAGTCCTTATAGGCAAAATTGCTTTATTTCATTAAGGTAAGTCTATTTACACTATAACATTCAGGTTTGGATCATTCTCTCATAAGAAAATGCAAACTGCATATTAACCATTATTTTAACGCTGACAAGCAGTTTTTACATGCTTTACGACAATTAGGTGCAAATGAGTCCCCATAGGCAAAAGTGCTTTATTTCATGAGGGTAAGTCTATTTACACTATAACATTCAGGTTTGGATCATTCTCTCATAAGAAAATGCAAACTGCATATTTACTATCATTTTCACGCAGACAAGCAGTTTTCACATGTTTTACGACAATTAGGTGGAAATAAGTCCTTAAAGGCAAAATTGTTTTATTTCACAAAAGTAAGTCTACTTTCACTATAACATTCAGGTTTGGATCATTCTCTCATAAGAAAATGCAAACTGCATATTAACCATTATTTTAACGCAGACAAGCAGTTTTTACATGCTTTACGACATTTGCGTGCAAATGAGTCCTTATAGGCAAAATTGCTTTATTTCATGAAGGTTAGTCTATTTACACTATAACATTCAGGTTTGGATCTTTCTCTCATAAGAAAATGCAAACTGCATATTAACCATTATTTTAACGCAGACAAGCAGTTTTTACATGCTTTACGACAATTAGGTGCAAATGAGTCTTTATAGGCAAAATTGCTTTATTTCATGAAGGTAAGTCTATTAACACTATAACATTCAGGTTTGGATCATTCTCTCATAAGAAAATGCAAACTGCATATTAACCATTATTTTAACGCAGACAAGCAGTTTTTACATGCTTCACGACAATTGCGTGCAAATGAGTCCTTATAGGCAAATCTGCTTTATTTCATTAGAGTAAGTCTATTTACACTATAACATTCAGGTTTGGATCATTCTCTCATAAGAAAATGCAAACTGCATATTAACAATTATTTTAACGCTGACAAGCAGTTTTTACATGCTTTACGACAATTAGGTGCAAATGAGTCCTTACAGGCAAATCTGCTTTATTTCATTAGAGTAAGTCTATTTACACTATAACATTCAGATTTGGATCATTCTCTCATAAGAAAATGCAAACTGCATATTAACAATTATTTTAACGCTGACAAGCAGTTTTTACATGCTTTACGACAATTAGGGGCAAATGAGTCCCTATAGGCAAAATTGCTTTATTTCATGAAGGTAAGTCTATTTACACTATAACATTTAGGTTTGGATCATTCTCTCATAAGAAAATGCAAACTGCATATTAACCAATATTTTAACGCAGACAAGCAGTTTTTACATGCTTCACGACAATTGCGTGCAAATGAGTCCTTATAGGCAAAATTGCTTTATTTTACAAAGGTAAGTCTATTTACACTATAATATTCAGGTTTGGATCATTCTCTCATAAGAAAATGCAAACTGCATATTAACCACTTTTTTAACGCATACAAGCAGTTTTTACATGCTTTATGACAATTAGGGGCAAATGAGTCCTTATAGGCAAAATTGCTTTATTTTACAAAGGTAAGTTTACTTAAACTATAACATTCAGGTTTAGATCATTCTCTCATAAGAAATGCAAACTGCATATTTACTATTATTTTAACGCATACAAGCAGTTTTTACATGCTTTATGGCAATTAGGTGCAAATGAATCTTTATAGGCAAAATTGCTTTTTTTCATGAGGGTAAGTCGATTTACACTATAACATTCAGGTTTGGATCATTCTCTCATAAGAAAATGCAAACTGCATATTATACATTATTTTAACGCATACAAGCAGTTTTTACATGCTTTATGACAATTAGGGGCAAATGAGTCCTTATAGGCAAAATTGCTTTATTTCACAATGGTTAGTCTATTTACACTATAACATTCAGGTTTGGATCATTCTCTCATAAGAAAATGCAAACTGCATATTTACTATCATTTTCACGCAGACAAGCAGTTTTTACATGCTTCACGACAATTGCGTGCAAATGAGTCCTTATAGGCAAAATTGCTTTATTTTACAAAGGTAAGTCTATTTACACTATAATATTCAGGTTTGGATCATTATCTCATAAGAAAATGCAAACTGCATATTAACCACTATTTTAACGCATACAAGCAGTTTTTACATGCTTTATGACAATTAGGGGCAAATGAGTCCTTATAGGCAAAACTGCTTTATTTTACAAAGGTAAGTTTACTCAAACTATAACATTCAGGTTTAGATCATTCTCTCATAAGAAAATGCAAACTGCATATTTACTATCAATTTAACGCATACAAGCAGTTTTTACATGCTTTATGACAATTAGGTGCAAATGAGTCTTTATAGGCAAAATTGCTTTATTTCATGAGGGTAAGTCGATTTACACTATAACATTCAGGTTTGGATCATTCTCTCATAAGAAAATGCAAACTGCATATTAACCATTATTTTAACGCTGACAAGCAGTTTTTACATGCTTTATGACAATTAGGGGCAAATGAGTCCTTATAGGCAAAATTGCTTTATTTTACAAAGGTAAGTCTATTTTCACTATAACATTCAGGTTTGGATCATTCTCTCATAAGAAAATGCAAACTGCATATTAAATATTATTTCAACGCATACAAGCAGTTTTTACATGCTTTATGACAATTAGGGGCAAATGAGTCCTTATAGGCAAAATTGCTTTATTTCATTAAGGTAAGTCTATTTACACTATAACATTCAGGTTTGGATCATTCTCTCATAAGAAAATGCAAACTGCATATTAACCATTATTTTAACGCTGACAAGCAGTTTTTACATGCTTTACGACAATTAGGTGCAAATGAGTCCCCATAGGCAAAAGTGCTTTATTTCATGAGGGTAAGTCTATTTACACTATAACATTCAGGTTTGGATCATTCTCTCATAAGAAAATGCAAACTGCATATTTACTATCATTTTCACGCAGACAAGCAGTTTTCACATGTTTTACGACAATTAGGTGGAAATAAGTCCTTAAAGGCAAAATTGTTTTATTTCACAAAGGTAAGTCTACTTTCACTATAACATTCAGGTTTGGATCATTCTCTCATAAGAAAATGCAAACTGCATATTAACCATTATTTTAACGCAGACAAGCAGTTTTTACATGCTTCACGACATTTGCGTGCAAATGAGTCCTTATAGGCAAAATTGCTTTATTTCATGAAGGTTAGTCTATTTACACTATAACATTCAGGTTTGGATCTTTCTCTCATAAGAAAATGCAAACTGCATATTAACCATTATTTTAACGCAGACAAGCAGTTTTTACATGCTTTACGACAATTAGGTGCAAATGAGTCTTTATAGGCAAAATTGCTTTATTTCATGAAGGTAAGTCTATTAACACTATAACATTCAGGTTTGGATCATTCTCTCATAAGAAAATGCAAACTGCATATTAACCATTATTTTAACGCAGACAAGCAGTTTTTACATGCTTCACGACAATTGCGTGCAAATGAGTCCTTATAGGCAAATCTGCTTTATTTCATTAGAGTAAGTCTATTTACACTATAACATTCAGGTTTGGATCATTCTCTCATAAGAAAATGCAAACTGCATATTAACAATTATTTTAACGCTGACAAGCAGTTTTTACATGCTTTACGACAATTAGGTGCAAATGAGTCCTTACAGGCAAATCTGCTTTATTTCATTAGAGTAAGTCTATTTACACTATAACATTCAGATTTGGATCATTCTCTCATAAGAAAATGCAAACTGCATATTAACAATTATTTTAACGCTGACAAGCAGTTTTTACATGCTTTACGACAATTAGGGGCAAATGAGTCCCTATAGGCAAAATTGCTTTATTTCATGAAGGTAAGTCTATTTACACTATAACATTTAGGTTTGGATCATTCTCTCATAAGAAAATGCAAACTGCATATTAACCATTATTTTAACGCAGACAAGCAGTTTTTACATGCTTCACGACAATTGCGTGCAAATAAGTCCTTATAGGCAAAATTGCTTTATTTTACAAAGGTAAGTCTATTTACACTATAATATTCAGGTTTGGATCATTCTCTCATAAGAAAATGCAAACTGCATATTAACCACTATTTTAACGCATACGAGCAGTTTTTACATGCTTTATGACAATTAGGGGCAAATGAGTCCTTATAGGCAAAATTGCTTTATTTTACAAAGGTAAGTTTACTTAAACTATAACATTCAGGTTTAGATCATTCTCTTATAAGAAAATGCAAACTGCATATTTACTATTATTTTAACGCATACAAGCAGTTTTTACATGCCTAATGGCAATTAGGTGCAAATGAGTCTTTATAGGCAAAATTGCTTTATTTCATGAGGGTAAGTCGATTTACACTATAACATTCAGGTTTCGATCATTCTCTCATAAGAAAATGCAAACTGCATATTAACCATTTTTTTAACGCAGACAAGCAGTTTTTACATGCTTCACGACAATTGCGTGCAAATGAGTCCTTATAGGCAAAATTGCGTTATTTTACAAAGGTAAGTATATTTTCACTATAACATTCAGGTTTGGATCATTCTCTCATAAGAAAATGCAAACTGCATATTAACCATTATTTCAACGCATACAAGCAGTTTTTACATGCTTTATGACAATTAGGGGCAAATGAGTCCTTATAGGCAAAATTGCTTTATTTCATTAAGGTAAGTCTATTTACACTATAACATTCAGGTTTGGATCATTCTCTCATAAGAAAATGCAAACTGCATATTAACCATTATTTTTAACGCTGACAAGCAGTTTTTACATGCTTTACGACAATTAGGTGCAAATGAGTCCTTATAGGCAAAAGTGCTTTATTTCATGAGGGTAAGTCTATTTACACTATAACATTCAGGTTTGGATCATTCTCTCATAAGAAAATGCAAACTGCATATTTACTATCATTTTCACGCAGACAAGTAGTTTTCACATGTTTTACGACAAATAGGTGGAAATAAGTCCTTAAAGGCAAAATTGTTTTATTTTACAAAGGTAAGTCTATTTACACTATAACATTCAGGTTTGGATCATTCTCTCATAAGAAAATGCAAACTGCATATTATACATTATTTTAACGCATACAAGCAGTTTTTACATGCTTTATGACAATTAGGGGCAATAGAGTCCTTATAGGCAAAATTGCTTTATTTCATGAACGTAAGTCTATTTACACTATAACATTCAGGTTTGGATCATTCTCTCATAAGAAAATGCAAACTGCATATTAACCATTATTTTAACGCAGACAAGCAGTTTTTACATGCTTCACGACAATTGCGTGCAAATGAGTCCTTATAGGCAAAATTGCTTTATTTTACAATGGTTAGTCTATTTACACTATAACATTCAGGTTTGGATCATTCTCTCATAAGAAAATGCAAACTGCATATTTACTATCATTTTCACGCAGACAAGCAGTTTTTACATGCTTCACGACAATTGCGTGCAAATGAGTCCTTATAGGCAAAATTGCTTTATTTTACAAAGGTAAGTTTACTTAAACTATAACATTCAGGTTTAGATCATTCTCTCATAAGAAAATGCAAACTGCATATTTACTATCATTTTAACGCATACAAGCAGTTTTTACATGCTTTATGACAATTAGCTGCAAATGAGTCTTTATAGGCAAAATTGCTTTATTTCATGAGGGTAAGTCGATTTACACTATAACATTCAGGTTTGGATCATTCTCTCATAAGAAAATGCAAACTGCATATTAACCATTATTTTAACGCTGACAAGCAGTTTTTACATGCTTTATGACAATTAGGGGCAAATGAGTCCTTATAGGCAAAATTGCTTTATTTTACAAAGGTAAGTCTATTTTCACTATAACATTCAGGTTTGGATCATTTTCTCATAAGAAAATGCAAACTGCATATTAACCATTATTTCAACGCATACAAGCAGTTTTTACATGCTTTATGACAATTGAGGCAAATGAGTCCTTATAGGCAAAATTGCTTTATTTCATTAGGGTAAGTCTATTTACACTATAACAGTGAGGTTTGGATCATTCTCTCATAAGAAAATGCAAACTGCATATTAACCATTATTTTAACGCTGACAAGCAGTTTTAACATGCTTTACGACAATTAGGTGCAAATGAGTCCTTATAGGCAAAAGTTCTTTATTTCATGAGGGTAAGTCTATTTACACTATAACATTCAGGTTTGGATCATTCACTCATAAGAAAATGCAAACTGCATATTAACCATTATTTTAACGCATACAAGCAGTTTTTACATGCTTTATGACAATTAGGGGCAAATGAGTCCCTATAGGCAAAATTGCTTTATTTCATAAAGGTAAGTCTATTTACACGATAACATTTAGGTTTGGATCATTCTCTCATAAGAAAATGCAAACTGCATATTAACCATTATTTTAACGCAGACAAGCAGTTTTTACATGCTTCACGACAATTGCGTGCAAATGAGTCCTTATAGGCAAAATTGCTTTATTTTACAAAGGTAAGTCTATTTTCACTATAACATTCAGGTTTGGATCATTCTCTCTCAAGAAAATGCAAACTGCATATTATACATTATTTTAACGCATACAAGCAGTTTTTACATGCTTCATGACAATTAGGTGGAAATAAGTCCTTAAAGGCAAAATTGTTTTATTTCACAAAGGTAAGTCTACTTTTACTATAACATTCAGGTTTGGATCATTCTCTCATAAGAAAATGAAAAAAGGATATATTAACCATTATTTCAACGCATACAAGCAGTTTTTACATGCTTTAAGACAATTAGGGGCAAATGAGTCCTTATAGGCAAAATTGCTTTATTTCATTAAGGTAAGTCTATTTTCACTATAACATTCAGGTTTGGATCATTCTCTCATAAGAAAATGCAAACTGCATATTAACCATTATTTTTTCCGCTGACAAGCAGTTTTTACATGCTTTACGACAATTAGGTGCAAATGAGTCCTATGAGGCAAAAGTGCTTTATTTCATGAGGGTAAGTCTATTTACACTATAACATTCAGGTTTGGATCATTCTCTCATAAGAAAATGCAAACTGCATATTTACTATCATTTTTACGCAGACAAGCAGTTTTCACATGTTTTACGACAATAAGGTGGAAATAAGTCCTTAAAGGCAAAATTGTTTTATTTTACAAAGGTAAGTCTATTTACACTATAACATTCAGGTTTGGATCATTCTCTCATAAGAAAATGCAAACTGCATATTAACAATTTTTTTAACGCATACAAGCAGTTTTTACATGCTTTACGACAATTAGGTGCAAATGAGTCTTTATAGGCAAAATTGCTTTATTTCATGAAGGTAAGTCTATTTACACTATAACATTCAGGTTTGGATCATTCTCTCATAAGAAAATGCAAACTGCATATTTACTATCATTTTCACGCAGACAAGCAGTTTTTACATGTTTCACGACAATTGCGTGCAAATGAGTCCTTAAGAGCAAAATTGCTTTATTTTACAAAGGTAATCTATTTTCACTCTTACATTCAGGTTTGGTTCATTCTCTCATAAGAAAATGCAAACTGCATATTAACCATTATTTTTAACGCTGACAAGCAGTTTTTACATGCTTTACGACAATTAGGTGCAAATGAGTCCTATGAGGCAAAAGTGCTTTATTTCATGAGGGTAAGTCTATTTACACTATATAATTCAGGTTTGGATCATTCTCTCATAAGAAAATGCAAACTGCATATTTACTATCATTTTTACGCAGACAAGCAGTTTTCACATGTTTTACGACAATTAGGTGGGAATAAGTCCTTAAAGGCAAAATTGTTTTATTTTACAAAGGTAAGTCTATTTACACTATAACATTCAGGTTTGGATCATTCTCTCATAAGAAAATGCAAACTGCATATTAACCATTATTTTAACGCAGACAAGCAGTTTTTACATGCTTCACGACAATTGCGTGCAAATGAGTCCTTATAGGGAAAATTGCTTTATTTTACAATGGTTAGTCTATTTACACTATAACATTCAGGTTTGGATCATTCTCTCATAAGAAAATGCAAACTGCATATTAACCATTTTTTTAACGCAGACAAGCAGTTTTTACATGCTTCACGACAATTGCGTGCAAATGAGTCCTTATAGGCAAAATTGCTTTATTTTACAAAGGTAAGTCTATTTACACTATAATATTCAGGTTTGGATCATTATCTCATAAGAAAATGCAAACTGCATATTATACATTATTTTAACGCATACAAGCAGTTTTTACATGCTTTATGACAATTAGGGGCAAATGAGTCCTTATAGGCAAAATTGCTTTATTTCATGAAGGTAAGTCTATTTACACTATATAATTCAGGTTTGGATCATTCTCTCATAAGAAAATGCAAACTGCATATTAACCATTATTTTAACGCTGACAAGCAGTTTTTACATGCTTAATGACAATTAGGGGCAAATGAGTCCCTATAGGCAAAATTGCTTTATTTCATGAAGGTAAGTCTATTTACACTATAACATTTAGGTTTGGATTATTCTCTCATAAGAAATTGCAAACTGCATATTAACCATTATTTTAACGCAGACAAGCAGTTTTTACATGCTTCACGACAATTGCGTGCAAATAAGTCCTTATAGGCAAAATTGCTTTATTTTACAAAGGTAAGTATATTTACACTATAATATTCAGGTTTGGATCATTCTCTCATAAGAAAATGCAAACTGCATATTAACCACTTTTTTAACGCATACAAGCAGTTTTTACATGCTTTATGACAATTAGGGGCAAATGAGTCCTTATAGGCAAAATTGCTTTATTTTACAAAGGTAAGTTTACTTAAACTATAACATTCAGGTTTAGATCATTCTCTCATAAGAAAATGCAAACTGCATATTTACTATTATTTTAACGCATACAAGCAGTTTTTACATGCCCTATGGCAATTAGGTGCAAATGAGTCTTTATAGGCAAAATTGCTTTATTTCATGGGGGTAAGTCGATTTACACTATAACATTCAGGTTTGGATCATTCTCTCATAAGAAAATGCAAACTGCATATTATACATTATTTTAACGCATACAAGCAGTTTTTACATGCTTTATGACAATTAGGGGCAATAGAGTCCTTATAGGCAAAATTGCTTTATTTCATGAACGTAAGTCTATTTACACTATGACATTCAGGTTTGGATCATTCTCTCATAAGAAAATGCAAACTGCATATTAACCATTATTTTAACGCTGACAAGCAGTTTTTACATGCTTTATGACAATTAAGGGCAAATGAGTCCCTATAGGCAAAATTGCTTTATTTCTTGAAGGTAAGTCTATTTACACTATAACATTTAGGTTTGGATCATTCTCTCATAAGAAAATGCAAACTGCATATTAACCGTTATTTTAACGCAGACAAGCAGTTTTTACATGCTTCACGACAATTGCGTGCAAATGAGTCCTTATAGGCAAAATTGCTTTATTTTACAATGGCTAGTCTATTTACACTATAACATTCAGGTTTGGATCATTCTCTCATAAGAAAATGCAAACTGCATATTTACTATCATTTTCACGCAGACAAGCAGTTTTTACATGTTTCACGACAATTGCGTGCAAATGAGTCCTTAAGAGCAAAATTGCTTTATTTTACAAAGGTAATCTATTTTCACTCTTACATTCAGGTTTGGTTAATTCTCTCATAAGAAAATGCAAACTGCATATTAACCATTATTTTTAACGCTGACAAGCAGTTTTTACATGCTTTACGACAATTAGGTGCAAATGAGTCCTATGAGGCAAAAGTGCTTTATTTCATGAGGGTAAGTCTATTTACACTATATAATTCAGGTTTGGATCATTCTCTCATAAGAAAATGCAAACTGCATATTTACTATCATTTTTACGCAGACAAGCAGTTTTCACATGTTTTACGACAATTAGGTGGGAATAAGTCCTTAAAGGCAAAATTGTTTTATTTTACAAAGGTAAGTCTATTTACACTATAACATTCAGGTTTGGATCATTCTCTCATAAGAAAATGCAAACTGCATATTAACCATTATTTTAACGCAGACAAGCAGTTTTTACATGCTTCACGACAATTGCGTGCAAATAAGTCCTTATAGGCAAAATTGCTTTATTTTACAAAGGTAAGTATATTTACACTATAATATTCAGGTTTGGATCATTCTCTCATAAGAAAATGCAAACTGCATATTAACCTTTATTTTAACGCTGACAAGCAGTTTTTACATGCTTTATGACAATTAGGGGCAAATGAGTCCCTATAGGCAAAATTGCTTTATTTCTTGAAGGTAAGTCTATTTACACTATAACATTTAGGTTTGGATCATTCTCTCATAAGAAAATGCAAACTGCATATTAACCATTTTTTTAACGCAGACAAGCAGTTTTTACATGCTTCACGACAATTGCGTGCAAATGAGTCCTTATAGGGAAAATTGCTTTATTTTACAATGGTTAGTCTATTTACACTATAACATTCAGGTTTGGATCATTCTCTCATAAGAAAATGCAAACTGCATATTTACTATCATTTTCACGCAGACAAGCAGTTTTTACATGCTTCACGACAATTGCGTGCAAATGAGTCCTTATAGGCAAAATTGCTTTATTTTACAAAGGTAAGTCTATTTACACTATAATATTCAGGTTTGGATCATTATCTCATAAGAAAATGCAAACTGCATATTATACATTATTTTAACGCATACAAGCAGTTTTTACATGCTTTATGACAATTAGGGGCAAATGAGTCCTTATAGGCAAAATTGCTTTATTTCATGAAGGTAAGTCTATTTACACTATATAATTCAGGTTTGGATCATTCTCTCATAAGAAAATGCAAACTGCATATTAACCATTATTTTAACGCTGACAAGCAGTTTTTACATGCTTAATGACAATTAGGGGCAAATGAGTCCCTATAGGCAAAATTGCTTTATTTCATGAAGGTAAGTCTATTTACACTATAACATTTAGGTTTGGATTATTCTCTCATAAGAAAATGCAAACTGCATATTAACCATTATTTTAACGCAGACAAGCAGTTTTTACATGCTTCACGACAATTGCGTGCAAATAAGTCCTTATAGGCAAAATTGCTTTATTTTACAAAGGTAAGTATATTTACACTATAATATTCAGGTTTGGATCATTCTCTCATAAGAAAATGCAAACTGCATATTAACCACTTTTTTAACGCATACAAGCAGTTTTTACATGCTTTATGACAATTAGGGGCAAATGAGTCCTTATAGGCAAAATTGCTTTATTTTACAAAGGTAAGTTTACTTAAACTATAACATTCAGGTTTAGATCATTCTCTCATAAGAAAATGCAAACTGCATATTTACTATTATTTTAACGCATACAAGCAGTTTTTACATGCTTTATGGCAATTAGGTGCAAATGAGTCTTTATAGGCAAAATTGCTTTATTTCATGGGGGTAAGTCGATTTACACTATAACATTCAGGTTTGGATCATTCTCTCATAAGAAAATGCAAACTGCATATTATACATTATTTTAACGCATACAAGCAGTTTTTACATGCTTTATGACAATTAGGGGCAATAGAGTCCTTATAGGCAAAATTGCTTTATTTCATGAACGTAAGTCTATTTACACTATGACATTCAGGTTTGGATCATTCTCTCATAAGAAAATGCAAACTGCATATTAACCATTATTTTAACGCTGACAAGCAGTTTTTACATGCTTTATGACAATTAAGGGCAAATGAGTCCCTATAGGCAAAATTGCTTTATTTCTTGAAGGTAAGTCTATTTACACTATAACATTTAGGTTTGGATCATTCTCTCATAAGAAAATGCAAACTGCATATTAACCGTTATTTTAACGCAGACAAGCAGTTTTTACATGCTTCACGACAATTGCGTGCAAATGAGTCCTTATAGGCAAAATTGCTTTATTTTACAATGGCTAGTCTATTTACACTATAACATTCAGGTTTGGATCATTCTCTCATAAGAAAATGCAAACTGCATATTTACTATCATTTTCACGCAGACAAGCAGTTTTTACATGCTTCACGACAATTGCGTGCAAATGAGTCCTTATAGGCAAAATTGCTTTATTTTACAAAGGTAAGTCTATTTACACTATAATATTCAGGTTTGGATCATTATCTCATAAGAAAATGCAAACTGCATATTATACATTATTTTAACGCATACAAGCAGTTTTTACATGCTTTATGACAATTAGGGGCAAATGAGTCCTTATAGGCAAAATTGCTTTATTTCATGAAGGTAAGTCTATTTACACTATATAATTCAGGTTTGGATCATTCTCTCATAAGAAAATGCAAACTGCATATTAACCATTATTTTAACGCTGACAAGCAGTTTTTACATGCTTAATGACAATTAGGGGCAAATGAGTCCCTATAGGCAAAATTGCTTTATTTCATGAAGGTAAGTCTATTTACACTATAACATTTAGGTTTGGATTATTCTCTCATAAGAAAATGCAAACTGCATATTAACCATTATTTTAACGCAGACAAGCAGTTTTTACATGCTTCACGACAATTGCGTGCAAATAAGTCCTTATAGGCAAAATTGCTTTATTTTACAAAGGTAAGTATATTTACACTATAATATTCAGGTTTGGATCATTCTCTCATAAGAAAATGCAAACTGCATATTAACCACTTTTTTAACGCATACAAGCAGTTTTTACATGCTTTATGACAATTAGGGGCAAATGAGTCCTTATAGGCAAAATTGCTTTATTTTACAAAGGTAAGTTTACTTAAACTATAACATTCAGGTTTAGATCATTCTCTCATAAGAAAATGCAAACTGCATATTTACTATTATTTTAACGCATACAAGCAGTTTTTACATGCTTTATGGCAATTAGGTGCAAATGAGTCTTTATAGGCAAAATTGCTTTATTTCATGGGGGTAAGTCGATTTACACTATAACATTCAGGTTTGGATCATTCTCTCATAAGAAAATGCAAACTGCATATTATACATTATTTTAACGCATACAAGCAGTTTTTACATGCTTTATGACAATTAGGGGCAATAGAGTCCTTATAGGCAAAATTGCTTTATTTCATGAACGTAAGTCTATTTACACTATGACATTCAGGTTTGGATCATTCTCTCATAAGAAAATGCAAACTGCATATTAACCATTATTTTAACGCTGACAAGCAGTTTTTACATGCTTTATGACAATTAAGGGCAAATGAGTCCCTATAGGCAAAATTGCTTTATTTCTTGAAGGTAAGTCTATTTACACTATAACATTTAGGTTTGGATCATTCTCTCATAAGAAAATGCAAACTGCATATTAACCGTTATTTTAACGCAGACAAGCAGTTTTTACATGCTTCACGACAATTGCGTGCAAATGAGTCCTTATAGGCAAAATTGCTTTATTTTACAATGGCTAGTCTATTTACACTATAACATTCAGGTTTGGATCATTCTCTCATAAGAAAATGCAAACTGCATATTATACATTATTTTAACGCATACAAGCAGTTTTTACATGCTTTATGACAATTAGGGGCAATAGAGTCCTTATAGGCAAAATTGCTTTATTTCATGAACGTAAGTCTATTTACACTATGACATTCAGGTTTGGATCATTCTCTCATAAGAAAATGCAAACTGCATATTA
This sequence comes from Xanthostigma xanthostigma, assembly GCA_963575645.1. Lineage (NCBI taxonomy): Eukaryota > Metazoa > Arthropoda > Insecta > Raphidioptera > Raphidiidae > Xanthostigma > Xanthostigma xanthostigma. Next base: position 25,451,206 of record OY754467.1, read on the forward strand.
ACCATTATTTTAACGCTGACAAGCAGTTTTTACATGCTTTATGACAATTAAGGGCAAATGAGTCCCTATAGGCAAAATTGCTTTATTTCTTGAAGGTAAGTCTATTTACACTATAACATTTAGGTTTGGATCATTCTCTCATAAGAAAATGCAAACTGCATATTAACCGTTATTTTAACGCAGACAAGCAGTTTTTACATGCTTCACGACAATTGCGTGCAAATGAGTCCTTATAGGCAAAATTGCTTTATTTTACAATGGCTAGTCTATTTACACTATAACATTCAGGTTTGGATCATTCTCTCATAAGAAAATGCAAACTGCATATTTACTATCATTTTCACGCAGACAAGCAGTTTTTACATGCTTCACGACAATTGCGTGCAAATGAGTCCTTATAGGCAAAATTGCTTTATTTTACAAAGGTAAGTCTATTTACACTATAATATTCAGGTTTGGATCATTATCTCATAAGAAAATGCAAACTGCATATTAACCACTATTTTAACGCATACAAGCAGTTTTTACATGCTTTATGACAATTAGGGGCAAATGAGTCCTTATAGGCAAAATTGCTTTATTTTACAAAGGTAAGTTTACTTAAACTATAACATTCAGGTTTAGATCATTCTCTCATAAGAAAATGCAAACTGCATATTTACTATCATTTTAACGCATACAAGCAGTTTTTACATGCTTTATGACAATTAGGTGCAAATGAGTCTTTATAGGCAAAATTGCTTTATTTCATGAGGGTAAGTCGATTTACACTATAACATTCAGGTTTGGATCATTCTCTCATAAGAAAATGCAAACTGCATATTAACCATTATTTTAACGCTGACAAGCAGTTTTTACATGCTTTATGACAATTAGGGGCAAATGAGTCCTTATAGGCAAAATTGCTTTATTTTACAAAGGTAAGTCTATTTTCACTATAACATTCAGGTTTGGATCATTCTCTCATAAGAAAATGCAAACTGCATATTAACCATTATTTCAACGCATACAAGCAGTTTTTACATGCTTTATGACAATTGAGGCAAATGAGTCCTTATAGGCAAAATTGCTTTATTTCATTAAGGTAAGTCTATTTACACTATAACAGTCAGGTTTGGATCATTCTCTCATAAGAAAATGCAAACTGCATATTAGTCATTATTTTAACGCTGACAAGCAGTTTTTACATGCTTTACGACAATTAGGTGCAAATGAGTCCTTATAGGCAAAAGTTCTTTATTTCATGAGGGTAAGTCTATTTACACTATAACATTCAGGTTTGGATCATTCACTCATAAGAAAATGCAAACTGCATATTAACCATTATTTTAACGCATACAAGCAGTTTTTACATGCTTTATGACAATTAGGGGCAAATGAGTCCCTATAGGCAAAATTGCTTTATTTCATGAAGGTAAGTCTATTTACACGATAACATTTAGGTTTGGATCATTCTCTCATAAGAAAATGCAAACTGCATATTAACCATTATTTTAACGCAGACAAGCAGTTTTTACATGCTTCACGACAATTGCGTGCAAATAAGTCCTTATAGGCAAAATTGCTTTATTTTACAAAGGTAAGTATATTTACACTATAATATTCAGGTTTGGATCATTCTCTCATAAGAAAATGCAAACTGCATATTAACCACTTTTTTAACGCATACAAGCAGTTTTTACATGCTTTATGACAATTAGGGGCAAATGAGTCCTTATAGGCAAAATTGCTTTATTTTACAAAGGTAAGTTTACTTAAACTATAACATTCAGGTTTAGATCATTCTCTCATAAGAAAATGCAAACTGCATATTTACTATTATTTTAACGCATACAAGCAGTTTTTACATGCTTTATGGCAATTAGGTGCAAATGAGTCTTTATAGGCAAAATTGCTTTATTTCATGGGGGTAAGTCGATTTACACTATAACATTCAGGTTTGGATCATTCTCTCATAAGAAAATGCAAACTGCATATTATACATTATTTTAACGCATACAAGCAGTTTTTACATGCTTTATGACAATTAGGGGCAATAGAGTCCTTATAGGCAAAATTGCTTTATTTCATGAACGTAAGTCTATTTACACTATGACATTCAGGTTTGGATCATTCTCTCATAAGAAAATGCAAACTGCATATTAACCATTATTTTAACGCGGACAAGCAGTTTTTACATGCTTTATGACAATTAAGGGCAAATGAGTCCCTATAGGCAAAATTGCTTTATTTCTTGAAGGTAAGTCTATTTACACTATAACATTTAGGTTTGGATCATTCTCTCATAAGAAAATGCAAACTGCATATTAACCGTTATTTTAACGCAGACAAGCAGTTTTTACATGCTTCACGACAATTGCGTGCAAATGAGTCCTTATAGGCAAAATTGCTTTATTTTACAATGGTTAGTCTATTTACACTATAACATTCAGGTTTGGATCATTCTCTCATAAGAAAATGCAAACTGCATATTTACTATCATTTTCACGCAGACAAGCAGTTTTTACATGCTTCACGACAATTGCGTGCAAATGAGTCCTTATAGGCAAAATTGCTTTATTTTACAATGGTTAGTCTATTTACACTATAACATTCAGGTTTGGATCATTCTCTCATAAGAAAATGCAAACTGCATATTAACCATTATTTTAACGCTGACAAGCAGTATTTACATGCTTTATGACAATTAGGGGCAAATGAGTCCTTATAGGCAAAATTGCTTTATTTTACAAAGGTAAGTCTATTTTCACTATAACATTCAGGTTTGGATCATTCTCTCATAAGAAAATGCAAACTGCATATTAACCATTATTTCAACGCATACAAGCAGTTTTTACATGCTTTATGACAATTGAGGCAAATGAGTCCTTATAGGCAAAATTGCTTTATTTCATTAAGGTAAGTCTATTTACACTATAACAGTCAGGTTTGGATCATTCTCTCATAAGAAAATGCAAACTGCATATTAGTCATTATTTTAACGCTGACAAGCAGTTTTTACATGCTTTACGACAATTAGGTGCAAATGAGTCCTTATAGGCAAAAGTTCTTTATTTCATGAGGGTAAGTCTATTTACACTATAACATTCAGGTTTGGATCATTCACTCATAAGAAAATGCAAACTGCATATTAACCATTATTTTAACGCATACAAGCAGTTTTTACATGCTTTATGACAATTAGGGGCAAATGAGTCCCTATAGGCAAAATTGCTTTATTTCATGAAGGTAAGTCTATTTACACGATAACATTTAGGTTTGGATCATTCTCTCATAAGAAAATGCAAACTGCATATTAACCATTATTTTAACGCAGACAAGCAGTTTTTACATGCTTCACGACAATTGCGTGCAAATAAGTCCTTATAGGCAAAATTGCTTTATTTTACAAAGGTAAGTCTATTTACACTATAATATTCAGGTTTGGATCATTCTCTCATAAGAAAATGCAAACTGCATATTAACCACTATTTTATCGCATACAAGCAGTTTTTACATGCTTTATGACAATTAGGGGCAAATGAGTCCTTATAGGCAAAATTGGTTTATTTTACAAAGGTAAGTTTACTTAAACTATAACATTCAGGTTTAGATCATTCTCTTATAAGAAAATGCAAACTGCATATTTACTATTATTTTAACGCATACAAGCAGTTTTTACATGCTTTATGGCAATTAGGTGCAAATGAGTCTTTATAGGCAAAATTGCTTTATTTCATGAGGGTAATTCGATTTACACTATAACATTCAGGTTTCGATCATTCTCTCATAAGAAAATGCAAACTGCATATTAACCATTTTTTTAACGCAGACAAGCAGTTTTTACATGCTTCACGACAATTGCGTGCAAATGAGTCCTTATAGGCAAAATTGCGTTATTTTACAAAGGTAAGTATATTTTCACTATAACATTCAGGTTTGGATCATTCTCTCATAAAAAAATGCAAACTGCATATTAACCATTATTTCAACGCATACAAGCAGTTTTTACATGCTTAATGACAATTAGGGGCAAATGAGTCCTTATAGGCAAAATTGCTTTATTTCATTAAGGTAAGTCTATTTACACTATAACATTCAGGTTTGGATCATTCTCTCATAAGAAAATGCAAACTGCATATTAACCATTATTTTTAACGCTGACAAGCAGTTTTTACATGCTTTACGACAATTAGGTGCAAATGAGTCCTTATAGGCAAAAGTGCTTTATTTCATGAGGGTAAGTCTATTTACACTAGAACATTCAGGTTTGGATCATTCTCTCATAAGAAAATGCAAACTGCATATTATACATTATTTTAACGCATACAAGCAGTATTTACATGCTTTATGACAATTAGGGGCAATAGAGTCCTTATAGGCAAAATTGCTTTATTTCATGAACGTAAGTCTATTTACACTATAACGTTCAGGTTTGGATCATTCTCTCATAAGAAAATGCAAACTGCATATTAACCATTATTTTAACGCTGACAAGCAGTTTTTACATGCTTTATGACAATTAAGGGCAAATGAGTCCCTATAGGCAAAATTGCTTTATTTCTTGAAGGTAAGTCTATTTACACTATAACATTTAGGTTTGGATCATTCTCTCATAAGAAAATGCAAACTGCATATTAACCATTATTTTAACGCAGACAAGCAGTTTTTACATGCTTCACGACAATTGCGTGCAAATGAGTCCTTATAGGCAAAATTGCTTTATTTTACAATGGTTAGTCTATTTACACTATAACATTCAGGTTTGGATCATTCTCTCATAAGAAAATGCAAACTGCATATTTACTATCATTTTCACGCAGACAAGCAGTTTTTACATGCTTCACGACAATTGCGTGCAAATGAGTCCTTATAGGCAAAATTGCTTTATTTTACAAAGGTTAGTTTACTTAAACTATAACATTCAGGTTTAGATCATTCTCTCATAAGAAAATGCAAACTGCATATTTACTATCATTTTAAAGCATACAAGCAGTTTTTACATGCTTTATGACAATTAGCTGCAAATGAGTCTTTATAGGCAAAATTGCTTTATTTCATGAGGGTAAGTCGATTTACACTATAACATTCAGGTTTGGATCATTCTCTCATAAGAAAATGCAAACTGCATATTAACCATTATTTTAACGCTGACAAGCAGTTTTTACATGCTTTATGACAATTAGGGGCAAATGAGTCCTTATAGGCAAAATTGCTTTATTTTACAAAGGTAAGTCTATTTTCACTATAACATTCAGGTTTGGATCATTCTCTCATAAGAAAATGCAAACTGCATATTAACCATTATTTCAACGCATACAAGCAGTTTTTACATGCTTTATGACAATTGAGGCAAATGAGTCCTTATAGGCAAAATTGCTTTATTTCATTAAGGTAAGTCTATTTACACTATAACAGTGAGGTTTGGATCATTCTCTCATAAGAAAATGCAAACTGCATATTAACCATTATTTTAACGCTGACAAGCAGTTTTTACATGCTTTACGACAATTAGGTGCAAATGAGTCCTTATAGGCAAAATTGCTTTATTTTACAAAGGTAAGTTTACTTAAACTATAACATTCAGGTTTAGATCATTCTCTCATAAGAAAATGCAAACTGCATATTAACCATTATTTTAACGCTGACAAGCAGTTTTTACATGCTTTACGACAATTAGGTGCAAATGAGTCCTTATAGGCAAAAGTTCTTTATTTCATGAGGGTAAGTCTATTTACACTATAACATTCAGGTTTGGATCATTCACTCATAAGAAAATGCAAACTGCATATTAACCATTATTTTAACGCATACAAGCAGTTTTTACATGCTTTATGACAATTAGGGGCAAATGAGTCCCTATAGGCAAAATTGCTTTATTTCATAAAGGTAAGTCTATTTACACGATAACATTTAGGTTTGGATCATTCTCTCATAAGAAAATGCAAACTGCATATTAACCATTATTTTAACGCAGACAAGCAGTTTTTACATGCTTCACGACAATTGCGTGCAAATAAGTCCTTATAGGCAAAATTGCTTTATTTTACAAAGGTAAGTCTATTTACACTATAATATTCAGGTTTGGATCATTCTCTCATAAGAAAATGCAAACTGCATATTAACCACTATTTTAACGCATACAAGCAGTTTTTACATGCTTTATGACAATTAGGGGCAAATGAGTCCTTATAGGCAAAATTGCTTTATTTTACAAAGGTAAGTTTACTTAAACTATAACATTCAGGTTTAGATCATTCTCTCATAAGAAAATGCAAACTGCATATTAACCACTATTTTAACGCATACAAGCAGTTTTTACATGCTTTATGACAATTAGGGGCAAATGAGTCCTTATAGGCAAAATTGCGTTATTTTACAAAGGTAAGTATATTTTCACTATAACATTCAGGTTTGGATCATTCTCTCATAAGAAAATGCAAACTGCATATTAACCATTATTTCAACGCATACAAGCAGTTTTTACATGCTTTATGACAATTAGGGGCTAATGAGTCCTTATAGGCAAAATTGCTTTATTTCATTAAGGTAAGTCTATTTACACTATAACATTCAGGTTTGGGTCATTCTCTCATAAGAAAATGCAAACTGCATATTAACCATTATTTTTAACGCTGACAAGCAGTTTTTACATGCTTTACGACAATTAGGTGCAAATGAGTCCTTATAGGCAAAAGTGCTTTATTTCATGAGGGTAAGTCTATTTACACTATAACATTCAGGTTTGGATCATTCTCTCATAAGAAAATGCAAACTGCATATTTACTATCATTTTCACGCAGACAAGCAGTTTTCACATGTTTTACGACAATTAGGTGGAAATAAGTCCTTAAAGGCAAAATTGTTTTATTTTACAAAGGTAAGTCTTTTTACACTATAACATTCAGGTTTGGATCATTCTCTCATAAGAAAATGCAAACTGCATATTAACCATTATTTTCAACGCTGACAAGCAGTTTTTACATGCTTTACGACAATTAGGTGCAAATGAGTCCTTATAGGCAAAAGTGCTTTATTTCATGAGGGTAAGTCTATTTACACTATAACATTCAGGTTTGGATCATTCTCTCATAAGAAAATGCAAACTGCATATTTACTATCATTTTCACGCAGACAAGCAGTTTTCACATGTTTTACGACAATTAGGTGGAAATAAGTCCTTAAAGGCAAAATTGTTTTATTTTACAAAGGTAAGTCTATTTACACTATAACATTCAGGTTTGGATCATTCTCTCATAAGAAAATGCAAACTGCATATTAACCATTATTTTAACGCATACAAGCAGTTTTTACATGCTTTACGACAATTAGGTGCAAATGAGTCTTTATAGGCAAAATTGCTTTATTTCATGAAGGTAAGTCTATTTTCACTATTACATTCAGGTTTGGATCATTCTCTCATAAGAAAATGCAAACTGCATATTAACCATTATTTTAACGCATACAAGCAGTTTTTACATGCTTTATGACAGTTAGGGGCAAATGAGTCTATATAGGCAAAATTGCTTTATTTTACAAAGGTAAGTTTACTTAAACTATAACATTCAGGTTTAGATCATTCTCTCATAAGAAAATGCAAACTGCATATTAACTATCATTTTAACGCATACAAGCAGTTTCTACATGCTTTATGACAATTAGGTGCAAATGAGTCTTTATAGGCAAAATTGCTTTATTTCATGAGGGTAAGTCGATTAACACTATAACATTCAGGTTTGGATCATTCTCTCATAAGAAAATGCAAACTGCATATTAACCATTATTTTAACGCAGACAAGCAGTTTTTACATGCTTCACGACAATTGCGTGCAAATGAGTCCTTATAGGCAAAATAGCGTTATTTTACAAAGGTAAGTCTATTTTCACTATAACATTCAGGTTTGGATCATTCTCTCATAAGAAAATGCAAACTGCATTCTAACCATTATTTCAACGCATACAAGCAGTTTTTACATGCTTTATGACAATTGAGGCAAATGAGTCCTTATAGGCAAAATTGCTTAATTTCATTAAGGTAAGTCTATTTACACTATAACAGTAAGGTTTGGATCATTCTCTCATAAGAAAATGCAAACTGCATATTAACCATTATTTTAACGCTGAGAAGCAGTTTTTACATGCTTTACGACAATTAGGTGCAAATGAGTCCTTATAGGCAAAAGTTCTTTATTTTATGAAGGTAAGTCTATTTACACTATAACATTCAGGTTTGGATCATTCTCTCATAAGAAAATGCAAACTGCATATTAACCATTATTTTAACGCTGACAAGCAGTTTTTACATGCTTTATGACAATTAGGGGCAAATGAGTCCTTATAGGCAAAATTGCTTTATTTCATGAAGGTAAGTCTATTTACACTATAACATTTAGGTTTGGATCATTCTCTCATAAGAAAATGCAAACTGCATATTAACCATTATTTTAACGCAGACAAGCAGTTTTTACTTGCTTCACGACAATTGCGTGCAAAAAAGTCCTTATCGGCAAAATTGCTTTATTTTACAAAGGTAAGTATATTTACACTATAATATTCAGGTTTGGATCATTCTCTCATAAGAAAATACAAACTGCATATTAACCACTTTTTTAACGCATACAAGCAGTTTTTACATGCTTTATGACAATTAGGGGCAAATGAGTCCTTATAGGCAAAATTGCTTTATTTTACAAAGGTAAGTTTACTTAAACTATAACATTCAGGTTTAGATCATTCTCTCATAAGAAAATGCAAACTGCATATTTACCATTATTTTAACGCATACAAGCAGTTTTTACATGCTTTATGGCAATTAGGTGCAAATGAGTCTTTATAGGCAAAATTGCTTTATTTCATGAGGGTAAGTCGATTTACACTATAACATTCAGGTTTGGATCATTCTCTCATAAGAAAATGCAAACTGCATATTATACATTATTTTAACGCATACAAGCAGTTTTTACATGCTTTATGACAATTAGGGGCAATAGAGTCCTTATAGGCAAAATTGCTTTATTTCATGAAGGTAAGTCTATTTACACTATAACATTCAGGTTTGGATCATTCTCTCATAAGAAAATGCAAACTGCATATTAACCTTTATTTTAACGCTGACAAGCAGTTTTTACATGCTTTATGACAATTAGGGGCAAATGAGTCCCTATAGGCAAAATTGCTTTATTTCTTGAAGGTAAGTCTATTTACACTATAACATTTAGGTTTGGATCATTCTCTCATAAGAAAATGCAAACTGCATATTAACCATTTTTTTAACGCAGACAAGCAGTTTTTACATGCTTCACGACAATTGCGTGCAAATGAGTCCTTATAGGGAAAATTGCTTTATTTTACAATGGTTAGTCTATTTACACTATAACATTCAGGTTTGGATCATTCTCTCATAAGAAAATGCAAACTGCATATTTACTATCATTTTCACGCAGACAAGCAGTTTTTACATGCTTCACGACAATTGCGTGCAAATGAGTCCTTATAGGCAAAATTGCTTTATTTTACAAAGGTAAGTCTATTTACACTATAATATTCAGGTTTGGATCATTATCTCATAAGAAAATGCAAACTGCATATTATACATTATTTTAACGCATACAAGCAGTTTTTACATGCTTTATGACAATTAGGGGCAAATGAGTCCTTATAGGCAAAATTGCTTTATTTCATGAAGGTAAGTCTATTTACACTATATAATTCAGGTTTGGATCATTCTCTCATAAGAAAATGCAAACTGCATATTAACCATTATTTTAACGCTGACAAGCAGTTTTTACATGCTTAATGACAATTAGGGGCAAATGAGTCCCTATAGGCAAAATTGCTTTATTTCATGAAGGTAAGTCTATTTACACTATAACATTTAGGTTTGGATTATTCTCTCATAAGAAAATGCAAACTGCATATTAACCATTATTTTAACGCAGACAAGCAGTTTTTACATGCTTCACGACAATTGCGTGCAAATAAGTCCTTATAGGCAAAATTGCTTTATTTTACAAAGGTAAGTATATTTACACTATAATATTCAGGTTTGGATCATTCTCTCATAAGAAAATGCAAACTGCATATTAACCACTTTTTTAACGCATACAAGCAGTTTTTACATGCTTTATGACAATTAGGGGCAAATGAGTCCTTATAGGCAAAATTGCTTTATTTTACAAAGGTAAGTTTACTTAAACTATAACATTCAGGTTTAGATCATTCTCTCATAAGAAAATGCAAACTGCATATTTACTATTATTTTAACGCATACAAGCAGTTTTTACATGCTTTATGGCAATTAGGTGCAAATGAGTCTTTATAGGCAAAATTGCTTTATTTCATGGGGGTAAGTCGATTTACACTATAACATTCAGGTTTGGATCATTCTCTCATAAGAAAATGCAAACTGCATATTATACATTATTTTAACGCATACAAGCAGTTTTTACATGCTTTATGACAATTAGGGGCAAATGAGTCCTTATAGGCAAAATTGCTTTATTTTACAAAGGTAAGTTTACTTAAACTATAACATTCAGGTTTAGATCATTCTCTCATAAGAAAATGCAAACTGCATATTTACTATTATTTTAACGCATACAAGCAGTTTTTACATGCTTTATGACAATTAGGGGCAAATGAGTCCTTATAGGCAAAATTGCTTTATTTTACAAAGGTAAGTTTACTTAAACTATAACATTCAGGTTTAGATCATTCTCTCATAAGAAAATGCAAACTGCATATTAACCACTTTTTTAACGCATACAAGCAGTTTTTACATGCTTTATGACAATTAGGGGCAAATGAGTCCTTATAGGCAAAATTGCTTTATTTTACAAAGGTAAGTTTACTTAAACTATAACATTCAGGTTTAGATCATTCTCTCATAAGAAAATGCAAACTGCATATTTACTATTATTTTAACGCATACAAGCAGTTTTTACATGCTTTATGACAATTAGGGGCAAATGAGTCCTTATAGGCAAAATTGCTTTATTTTACAAAGGTAAGTTTACTTAAACTATAACATTCAGGTTTAGATCATTCTCTCATAAGAAAATGCAAACTGCATATTTATTATTATTTTAACGCATACAAGCAGTTTTTACATGCTTCATGGCAATTAGGTGCAAATAAATCTTTATAGGCAAAATTGCTTTATTTCATGAGGGTAATTCGATTTACACTATAACATTCAGGTTTGGATCATTCTTTCATAAGAAAATGCAAACTGCATATTATACATTATTTTAACGCATACAAGCAGTTTTTACATGCTTTATGACAATTAGGGGCAAATGAGTCCTTATAGGCAAAATTGCTTTATTTCATGAGGGTAATTCGATTTACACTATAACATTCAGGTTTGGATCATTCTCTCATAAGAAAATGCAAACTGCATATTAACCATTATTTTAACGCTGACAAGCAGTTTTTACATGCTTTATGACAATTAGGGGCAAATGAGTCCCTATAGGCAAAATTGCTTTATTTCTTGAAGGTAAGTCTATTTACACTATAACATTTAGGTTTGGATCATTCTCTCATAAGAAAATGCAAACTGCATATTAACCATTATTTTAACGCAGACAAGCAGTTTTTACATGCTTCACGACAATTGCGTGCAAATAAGTCCTTATAGGCAAAATTGCTTTATTTTACAATGGTTAGTCTATTTACACTATAACATTCAAGTTTGGATCATTCTCTCATAAGAAAATGCAAACTGCATATTTACTATCATTTTCACGCAGACAAGCAGTTTTTACATGCTTCACGACAATTGCGTGCAAATGAGTCCTTATAGGCAAAATTGCTTTATTTTACAAAGGTTAGTCTATTTACACTATAATATTCAGGTTTGGATCATTATCTCATAAGAAAATGCAAACTGCATATTAACCACTATTTTAACGCATACAAGCAGTTTTTACATGCTTTATGACAATTAGGGGCAAATGAGTCCTTATAGGCAAAACTGCTTTATTTTACAAAGGTAAGTTTACTTAAACTATAACATTCAGGTTTAGATCATTCTCTCATAAGAAAATGCAAACTGCATATTTACTATCAATTTAACGCATACAAGCAGTTTTTACATGCTTTATGACAATTAGGTGCAAATGAGTCTTTATAGGCAAAATTGCTTTATTTCATGAGGGTAAGTCGATTTACACTATAACATTCAGGTTTGGATCATTCTCTCATAGGAAAATGCAAACTGCATATTAACCATTATTTTAACGCTGACAAGCAGTTTTTACATGCTTTATGACAATTAGGGGCAAATGAGTCCTTATAGGCAAAATTGCTTTATTTTACAAAGGTAAGTCTATTTTCACTATAACATTCAGGTTTGGATCATTCTCTCATAAGAAAATGCAAACTGCATATTAAATATTATTTCAACGCATACAAGCAGTTTTTACATGCTTTATGACAATTAGGGGCAAATGAGTCCTTATAGGCAAAATTGCTTTATTTCATTAAGGTAAGTCTATTTACACTATAACATTCAGGTTTGGATCATTCTCTCATAAGAAAATGCAAACTGCATATTAACCATTATTTTAACGCTGACAAGCAGTTTTTACATGCTTTACGACAATTAGGTGCAAATGAGTCCCTATAGGCAAAAGTGCTTTATTTCATGAGGGTAAGTCTATTTACACTATAACATTCAGGTTTGGATCGTTCTCTCATAAGAAAATGCAAACTGCATATTTACTATCATTTTCACGCAGACAAGCAGTTTTCACATGTTTTACGACAATTAGGTGGAAATAAGTACTTAAAGGCAAAATTGTTTTATTTCACAAAGGTAAGTCTACTTTCACTATAACATTCAGGTTTGGATCATTCTCTCATAAGAAAATGCAAACTGCATATTAACCATTATTTTAACGCAGACAAGCAGTTTTTACATGCTTCACCACAATTGCGTGCAAATGAGTCCTTATAGGCAAAATTGCTTTATTTTACAAAGGTAAGTCTATTTACACTATAACATTCAGGTTTGGATCATTCTCTCATAAGAAAATGCAAACTGCATATTAACCATTATTTTAACGCATACAAGCAGTTTTTACATGCTTTATGACAATAAAGGGCAAATGAGTCCTTATAGGCAAAATTGCTTTATTTCATGAAGGTTAGTCTATTTACACTATAACATTCAGGTTTGGATCTTTCTCTCATAAGAAAATGCAAACTGCATATTAACCATTATTTTAACGCAGACAAGCAGTTTTTACATGCTTTACGACAATTAGGTGCAAATGAGTCTTTATAGGCAAAATTGCTTTATTTCATGAAGGTAAGTCTATTAACACTATAACATTCAGGTTTGGATCATTCTCTCATAAGAAAATGCAAACTGCATATTTACTATCATTTTCACGCAGACAAGCAGTTTTTACATGCTTCACGACAATTGCGAGCAAATGAGTCCTTATAGGCAAAATTGCTTTATTTTACAAAGGTAAGTCTATTTTCACTATTACATTCAGGTTTGGATCATTCTCTCATAAGAAAATACAAACTGCATATTAACCATTATTTTAACGCATACAAACAGTTTCTACATGCTTTATGACAATTAGGGGCAAATGAGTCCTTATAGGCAAATCTGCTTTATTTCATTAGAGTAAGTCTATTTACACTATAACATTCAGGTTTGGATCATTCTCTCATAAGAAAATGCAAACTGCATATTAACAATTATTTTAACGCTGACAAGCAGTTTTTACATGCTTTACGACAATTAGGTGCAAATGAGTCCTTACAGGCAAATCTGCTTTATTTCATTAGAGTAAGTCTATTTACACTATAACATTCAGGTTTGGATCATTCTCTCATAAGAAAATGCAAACTGCATATTAACAATTATTTTAACGCTGACAAGCAGTTTTTACATGCTTTATGACAATTAGGGGCAAATGAGTCCCTATAGGCAAAATTGCTTTATTTCATGAAGGTAAGTCTATTTACACTATAACATTTAGGTTTGGATCATTCTCTCATAAGAAAATGCAAACTGCATATTAACCATTATTTTAACGCAGCCAAGCAGTTTTTACATGCTTCACGACAATTGCGTGCAAATAAGTCCTTATAGGCAAAATTGCTTTATTTTACAAAGGTAAGTCTATTTACACTATAATATTCAGGTTTGGATCATTCTCTCATAAGAAAATGCAAACTGCATATTAACCACTATTTTAACGCATACGAGCAGTTTTTACATGCTTTATGACAATTAGGGGCAAATGAGTCCTACTAGGCAAAATTGCTTTATTTTACAAAGGTAAGTTTACTTAAACTATAACATTCAGGTTTAGATCATTCTCTTATAAGAAAATGCAAACTGCATATTTACTATTATTTTAACGCACACTAGCAGTTTTTACATGCCTAATGGCAATTAGGTGCAAATGAGTTTTTATAGGCAAAATTGCTTTATTTCATGAGGGTAAGTCGATTTACACTATAACATTCAGGTTTCGATCATTCTCTCATAAGAAAATGCAAACTGCATATTAACCATTATTTTAACGCATACAAGCAGTTTTTACATGCTTTATGACAATTAGGGGCAAATGAGTCTATATAGGCAAAATTGCTTTATTTTACAAAGGTAAGTTTACTTAAACTATAACATTCAGGTTTAAATCATTCTCTCATAAGAAAATGCAAACTGCATATTAACTATTATTTTAACGCATACAAGCAGTTTTTACAAGCTTTATGACAATTAGGTGCAAATGAGTCCTTATAGGCAAAATTGCTTTATTTCATGAGGGTAAGTCTATTTACACTATAACATTCAGGTTTGGATCATTCTCTCATAAGAAAATGAAAAAAGGATATATTAACCATTATTTTAACGCAGACAAGCAGTTTTTACATGCTTCACGACAATTGCGTGCAAATGAGTCCTTATAGGCAAAATTGCTTTATTTTACAAAGGTAAGTCTATTTTCACTATAACATTCAGGTTTGGATCATTCTCTCTCAAGAAAATGTAAACTGCATATTATACATTATTTTAACGCATACATGCAGTTTTTACATGCTTTATGACAATAAGGTGGAAATAAGTCCTTAAAGGCAAAATTGTTTTATTTTACAAAGGTAAGTCTATTTACACTATAACATTCAGGTTTGGATCATTCTCTCATAAGAAAATGCAAACTGCATATTTACTATTATTTTAACGCATACAAGCAGTTTTTACATGCCTAATGGCAATTAGGTGCAAATGAGTCTTTATAGGAAAAATTGCTTTATTTCATGAGGGTAAGTCGATTTACACTATAACATTCAGGTTTCGATCATTCTCTCATAAGAAAATGCAAACTGCATATTAACCATTTTTTTAACGCAGACAAGCAGTTTTTACATGCTTCACGACAATTGCGTGCAAATGAGTCCTTATAGGCAAAATTGCGTTATTTTACAAAGGTAAGTATATTTTCACTATAACATTCAGGTTTGAATCATTCTCTCATAAGAAAATGCAAACTGCATATTAACCATTATTTCAACGCATACAAGCAGTTTTTACATGCTTTATGACAATTAGGGGCAAATGAGTCCTTATAGGCAAAATTGCTTTATTTCATTAAGGTAAGTCTATTTACACTATAACATTCAGGTTTGGATCATTCTCTCATAAGAAAATGCAAACTGCATATTAACCATTATTTTTAACGCTGACAAGCAGTTTTTACATGCTTTACGACAATTAGGTGCAAATGAGTCCTTATAGGCAAAAGTGCTTTATTTCATGAGGGTAAGTCTATTTACACTATAACATTCAGGTTTGGATCATTCTCTCATAAGAAAATGCAAACTGCATATTTACTATCATTTTCACGCAGACAAGTAGTTTTCACATGTTTTACGACAAATAGGTGGAAATAAGTCCTTAAAGGCAAAATTGTTTTATTTTACAAAGGTAAGTCTATTTACACTATAACATTCAGGTTTGGATCATTCTCTCATAAGAAAATGCAAACTGCATATTATACATTATTTTAACGCATACAAGCAGTTTTTACATGCTTTATGACAATTAGGGGCAATAGAGTCCTTATAGGCAAAATTGCTTTATTTCATGAACGTAAGTCTATTTACACTATAACATTCAGGTTTGGATCATTCTCTCATAAGAAAATGCAAACTGCATATTAACCATTATTTTAACGCTGACAAGCAGTTTTTACATGCTTTATGACAATTAAGGGCAAATGAGTCCCTATAGGCAAAATTGTTTTATTTCTTGAAGGTAAGTCTATTTACACTATAACATTTAGGTTTGGATCATTCTCTCATAAGAAAATGCAAACTGCATATTAACCATTATTTTAACGCAGACAAGCAGTTTTTACATGCTTCACGACAATTGCGTGCAAATGAGTCCTTATAGGCAAAATTGCTTTATTTTACAATGGTTAGTCTATTTACACTATAACATTCAGGTTTGGATCATTCTCTCATAAGAAAATGCAAACTGCATATTTACTATCATTTTCACGCAGACAAGCAGTTTTTACATGCTTCACGACAATTGCGTGCAAATGAGTCCTTATAGGCAAAATTGCTTTATTTTACAAAGGTAAGTTTACTTAAACTATAACATTCAGTTTTAGATCATTCTCTCATAAGAAAATGCAAACTGCATATTTACTATCATTTTAACGCATACAAGCAGTTTTTACATGCTTTATGACAATTAGCTGCAAATGAGTCTTTATAGGCAAAATTGCTTTATTTCATGAGGGTAAGTCGATTTACACTATAACATTCAGGTTTGGATCATTCTCTCATAAGAAAATGCAAACTGCATATTAACCATTATTTTAACGCTGACAAGCAGTTTTTACATGCTTTATGACAATTAGGGGCAAATGAGTCCTTATAGGCAAAATTGCTTTATTTTACAAAGGTAAGTCTATTTTCACTATAACATTCAGGTTTGGATCATTTTCTCATAAGAAAATGCAAACTGCATATTAACCATTATTTCAACGCATACAAGCAGTTTTTACATGCTTTATGACAATTGAGGCAAATGAGTCCTTATAGGCAAAATTGCTTTATTTCATAAGGGTAAGTCTATTTACACTATAACAGTGAGGTTTGGATCATTCTCTCATAAGAAAATGCAAACTGCATATTAACCATTATTTTAACGCTGACAAGCAGTTTTTACATGCTTTACGACAATTAGGTGCAAATGAGTCCTTATAGGCAAAAGTTCTTTATTTCATGAGGGTAAGTCTATTTACACTATAACATTCAGGTTTGGATCATTCACTCATAAGAAAATGCAAACTGCATATTAACCATTATTTTAACGCATACAAGCAGTTTTTACATGCTTTATGACAATTAGGGGCAAATGAGTCCCTATAGGCAAAATTGCTTTATTTCATAAAGGTAAGTCTATTTACACGATAACATTTAGGTTTGGATCATTCTCTCATAAGAAAATGCAAACTGCATATTAACCATTATTTTAACGCAGACAAGCAGTTTTTACATGCTTCACGACAATTGCGTGCAAATGAGTCCTTATAGGCAAAATTGCTTTATTTTACAAAGGTAAGTCTATTTTCACTATAACATTCAGGTTTGGATCATTCTCTCTCAAGAAAATGCAAACTGCATATTATACATTATTTTAACGCATACAAGCAGTTTTTACATGCTTCATGACAATTAGGTGGAAATAAGTCCTTAAAGGCAAAATTGTTTTATTTCACAAAGGTAAGTCTACTTTTACTATAACATTCAGGTTTGGATCATTCTCTCATAAGAAAATGAAAAAAGGATATATTAACCATTATTTCAACGCATACAAGCAGTTTTTACATGCTTTATGACAATTAGGGGCAAATGAGTCCTTATAGGCAAAATTGCTTTATTTCATTAAGGTAAGTCTATTTTCACTATAACATTCAGGTTTGGATCATTCTCTCATAAGAAAATGCAAACTGCATATTAACCATTATTTTTTCCGCTGACAAGCAGTTTTTACATGCTTTACGACAATTAGGTGCAAATGAGTCCTATGAGGCAAAAGTGCTTTATTTCATGAGGGTAAGTCTATTTACACTATAACATTCAGGTTTGGATCATTCTCTCATAAGAAAATGCAAACTGCATATTTACTATCATTTTTACGCAGACAAGCAGTTTTCACATGTTTTACGACAATTAGGTGGAAATAAGTCCTTAAAGGCAAAATTGTTTTATTTTACAAAGGTAAGTCTATTTACACTATAACATTCAGGTTTGGATCATTCTCTCATAAGAAAATGCAAACTGCATATTAACAATTTTTTTAACGCATACAAGCAGTTTTTACATGCTTTACGACAATTAGGTGCAAATGAGTCTTTATAGGCAAAATTGCTTTATTTCATGAAGGTAAGTCTATTTACACTATAACATTCAGGTTTGGATCATTCTCTCATAAGAAAATGCAAACTGCATATTTACTATCATTTTCACGCAGACAAGCAGTTTTTACATGTTTCACGACAATTGCGTGCAAATGAGTCCTTAAGAGCAAAATTGCTTTATTTTACAAAGGTAATCTATTTTCACTCTTACATTCAGGTTTGGTTCATTCTCTCATAAGAAAATGCAAACTGCATATTAACCATTATTTTTAACGCTGACAAGCAGTTTTTACATGCTTTACGACAATTAGGTGCAAATGAGTCCTATGAGGCAAAAGTGCTTTATTTCATGAGGGTAAGTCTATTTACACTATATAATTCAGGTTTGGATCATTCTCTCATAAGAAAATGCAAACTGCATATTTACTATCATTTTTACGCAGACAAGCAGTTTTCACATGTTTTACGACAATTAGGTGGGAATAAGTCCTTAAAGGCAAAATTGTTTTATTTTACAAAGGTAAGTCTATTTACACTATAACATTCAGGTTTGGATCATTCTCTCATAAGAAAATGCAAACTGCATATTAACCATTTTTTTAACGCAGACAAGCAGTTTTTACATGCTTCACGACAATTGCGTGCAAATAAGTCCTTATAGGCAAAATTGCTTTATTTTACAAAGGTAAGTATATTTACACTATAATATTCAGGTTTGGATCATTCTCTCATAAGAAAATGCAAACTGCATATTAACCACTTTTTTAACGCATACAAGCAGTTTTTACATGCTTTATGACTATTAGGGGCAAATGAGTCCTTATAGGCAAAATTGCTTTATTTTACAAAGGTAAGTTTACTTAAACTATATCATTCAGGTTTAGATCATTCTCTCATAAGAAAATGCAAACTGCATATTTACCATTATTTTAACGCATACAAGCAGTTTTTACATGCTTTATGGCAATTAGGTGCAAATGAGTCTTTATAGGCAAAATTGCTTTATTTCATGAGGGTAAGTCGATTTACACTATAACATTCAGGTTTGGATCATTCTCTCATAAGAAAATGCAAACTGCATATTATACATTATTTTAACGCATACAAGCAGTTTTTACATGCTTTATGACAATTAGGGGCAATAGAGTCCTTATAGGCAAAATTGCTTTATTACATGAAGGTAAGTCTATTTACACTATAACATTCAGGTTTGGATCATTCTCTCATAAGAAAATGCAAACTGCATATTAACCTTTATTTTAACGCTGACAAGCAGTTTTTACATGCTTTATGACAATTGAGGCAAATGAGTCCCTATAGGCAAAATTGCTTTATTTCTTGAAGGTAAGTCTATTTACACTATAACATTTAGGTTTGGATCATTCTCTCATAAGAAAATGCAAACTGCATATTAACCATTTTTTTAACGCAGACAAGCAGTTTTTACATGCTTCACGACAATTGCGTGCAAATGAGTCCTTATAGGGAAAATTGCTTTATTTTACAATGGTTAGTCTATTTACACTATAACATTCAGGTTTGGATCATTCTCTCATAAGAAAATGCAAACTGCATATTTACTATCATTTTCACGCAGACAAGCAGTTTTTACATGCTTCACGACAATTGCGTGCAAATGAGTCCTTATAGGCAAAATTGCTTTATTTTACAAAGGTAAGTCTATTTACACTATAATATTCAGGTTTGGATCATTATCTCATAAGAAAATGCAAACTGCATATTATACATTATTTTAACGCATACAAGCAGTTTTTACATGCTTTATGACAATTAGGGGCAAATGAGTCCTTATAGGCAAAATTGCTTTATTTCATGAAGGTAAGTCTATTTACACTATATAATTCAGGTTTGGATCATTCTCTCATAAGAAAATGCAAACTGCATATTAACCATTATTTTAACGCTGACAAGCAGTTTTTACATGCTTAATGACAATTAGGGGCAAATGAGTCCCTATAGGCAAAATTGCTTTATTTCATGAAGGTAAGTCTATTTACACTATAACATTTAGGTTTGGATTATTCTCTCATAAGAAAATGCAAACTGCATATTAACCATTATTTTAACGCAGACAAGCAGTTTTTACATGCTTCACGACAATTGCGTGCAAATAAGTCCTTATAGGCAAAATTGCTTTATTTTACAAAGGTAAGTATATTTACACTATAATATTCAGGTTTGGATCATTCTCTCATAAGAAAATGCAAACTGCATATTAACCACTTTTTTAACGCATACAAGCAGTTTTTACATGCTTTATGACAATTAGGGGCAAATGAGTCCTTATAGGCAAAATTGCTTTATTTTACAAAGGTAAGTTTACTTAAACTATAACATTCAGGTTTAGATCATTCTCTCATAAGAAAATGCAAACTGCATATTTACTATTATTTTAACGCATACAAGCAGTTTTTACATGCTTTATGGCAATTAGGTGCAAATGAGTCTTTATAGGCAAAATTGCTTTATTTCATGGGGGTAAGTCGATTTACACTATAACATTCAGGTTTGGATCATTCTCTCATAAGAAAATGCAAACTGCATATTATACATTATTTTAACGCATACAAGCAGTTTTTACATGCTTTATGACAATTAGGGGCAATAGAGTCCTTATAGGCAAAATTGCTTTATTTCATGAACGTAAGTCTATTTACACTATGACATTCAGGTTTGGATCATTCTCTCATAAGAAAATGCAAACTGCATATTAACCATTATTTTAACGCTGACAAGCAGTTTTTACATGCTTTATGACAATTAAGGGCAAATGAGTCCCTATAGGCAAAATTGCTTTATTTCTTGAAGGTAAGTCTATTTACACTATAACATTTAGGTTTGGATCATTCTCTCATAAGAAAATGCAAACTGCATATTAACCGTTATTTTAACGCAGACAAGCAGTTTTTACATGCTTCACGACAATTGCGTGCAAATGAGTCCTTATAGGCAAAATTGCTTTATTTTACAATGGCTAGTCTATTTACACTATAACATTCAGGTTTGGATCATTCTCTCATAAGAAAATGCAAACTGCATATTTACTATCATTTTCACGCAGACAAGCAGTTTTTACATGCTTCACGAAAATTGCGTGCAAATGAGTCCTTATAGGCAAAATTGCTTTATTTTACAAAGGTAAGTCTATTTACACTATAATATTCAGGTTTGGATCATTATCTCATAAGAAAATGCAAACTGCATATTAACCACTATTTTAACGCATACAAGCAGTTTTTACATGCTTTATGACAATTAGGGGCAAATGAGTCCTTATAGGCAAAATTGCTTTATTTTACAAAGGTAAGTTTACTTAAACTATAACATTCAGGTTTAGATCATTCTCTCATAAGAAAATGCAAACTGCATATTTACTATCATTTTAACGCATACAAGCAGTTTTTACATGCTTTATGACAATTAGGTGCAAATGAGTCTTTATAGGCAAAATTGCTTTATTTCATGAGGGTAAGTCGATTTACACTATAACATTCAGGTTTGGATCATTCTCTCATAAGAAAATGCAAACTGCATATTAACCATTATTTTAACGCTGACAAGCAGTTTTTACATGCTTTATGACAATTAGGGGCAAATGAGTCCTTATAGGCAAAATTGCTTTATTTTACAAAGGTAAGTCTATTTTCACTATAACATTCAGGTTTGGATCATTCTCTCATAAGAAAATGCAAACTGCATATTAACCATTATTTCAACGCATACAAGCAGTTTTTACATGCTTTATGACAATTGAGGCAAATGAGTCCTTATAGGCAAAATTGCTTTATTTCATTAAGGTAAGTCTATTTACACTATAACTGTCAGGTTTGGATCATTCTCTCATAAGAAAATGCAAACTGCATATTAGTCATTATTTTAACGCTGACAAGCAGTTTTTACATGCTTTACGACAATTAGGTGCAAATGAGTCCTTATAGGCAAAAGTTCTTTATTTCATGAGGGTAAGTCTATTTACACTATAACATTCAGGTTTGGATCATTCACTCATAAGAAAATGCAAACTGCATATTAACCATTATTTTAACGCATACAAGCAGTTTCTACATGCTTTATGACAATTAGGGGCAAATGAGTCCCTATAGGCAAAATTGCTTTATTTCATGAAGGTAAGTCTATTTACACGATAACATTTAGGTTTGGATCATTCTCTCATAAGAAAATGCAAACTGCATATTAACCATTATTTTAACGCAGACAAGCAGTTTTTACATGCTTCACGACAATTGCGTGCAAATAAGTCCTTATAGGCAAAATTGCTTTATTTTACAAAGGTAAGTATATTTACACTATAATATTCAGGTTTGGATCATTCTCTCATAAGAAAATGCAAACTGCATATTAACCACTTTTTTAACGCATACAAGCAGTTTTTACATGCTTTATGACAATTAGGGGCAAATGAGTCCTTATAGGCAAAATTGCTTTATTTTACAAAGGTAAGTTTACTTAAACTATAACATTCAGGTTTAGATCATTCTCTCATAAGAAAATGCAAACTGCATATTTACTATTATTTTAACGCATACAAGCAGTTTTTACATGCTTTATGGCAATTAGGTGCAAATGAGTCTTTATAGGCAAAATTGCTTTATTTCATGGGGGTAAGTCGATTTACACTATAACATTCAGGTTTGGATCATTCTCTCATAAGAAAATGCAAACTGCATATTATACATTATTTTAACGCATACAAGCAGTTTTTACATGCTTTATGACAATTAGGGGCAATAGAGTCCTTATAGGCAAAATTGCTTTATTTCATGAACGTAAGTCTATTTACACTATGACATTCAGGTTTGGATCATTCTCTCATAAGAAAATGCAAACTGCATATTAACCATTATTTTAACGCTGACAAGCAGTTTTTACATGCTTTATGACAATTAAGGGCAAATGAGTCCCTATAGGCAAAATTGCTTTATTTCTTGAAGGTAAGTCTATTTACACTATAACATTTAGGTTTGGATCATTCTCTCATAAGAAAATGCAAACTGCATATTAACCGTTATTTTAACGCAGACAAGCAGTTTTTACATGCTTCACGACAATTGCGTGCAAATGAGTCCTTATAGGCAAAATTGCTTTATTTTACAATGGTTAGTCTATTTACACTATAACATTCAGGTTTGGATCATTCTCTCATAAGAAAATGCAAACTGCATATTTACTATCATTTTCACGCAGACAAGCAGTTTTTACATGCTTCACGACAATTGCGTGCAAATGAGTCCTTATAGGCAAAATTGCTTTATTTTACAAAGGTAAGTCTATTTACACTATAATATTCAGGTTTGGATCATTATCTCATAAGAAAATGCAAACTGCATATTAACCACTATTTTAACGCATACAAGCAGTTTTTACATGCTTTATGACAATTAGGGGCAAATGAGTCCTTATAGGCAAAATTGCTTTATTTTACAAAGGTAAGTTTACTTAAACTATAACATTCAGGTTTAGATCATTCTCTCATAAGAAAATGCAAACTGCATATTTACTATCATTTTAACGCATACAAGCAGTTTTTACATGCTTTATGACAATTAGGTGCAAATGAGTCTTTATAGGCAAAATTGCTTTATTTCATGAGGGTAAGTCGATTTACACTATAACATTCAGGTTTGGATCATTCTCTCATAAGAAAATGCAAACTGCATATTAACCATTATTTTAACGCTGACAAGCAGTTTTTACATGCTTTATGACAATTAGGGGCAAATGAGTCCTTATAGGCAAAATAGCTTTATTTTACAAAGGTAAGTCTATTTTCACTATAACATTCAGGTTTGGATCATTCTCTCATAAGAAAATGCAAACTGCATATTAACCATTATTTCAACGCATACAAGCAGTTTTTACATGCTTTATGACAATTGAGGCAAATGAGTCCTTATAGGCAAAATTGCTTTATTTCATTAAGGTAAGTCTATTTACACTATAACAGTCAGGTTTGGATCATTCTCTCATAAGAAAATGCAAACTGCATATTAGTCATTATTTTAACGCTGACAAGCAGGTTTTACATGCTTTACGACAATTAGGTGCAAATGAGTCCTTATAGGCAAAAGTTCTTTATTTCATGAGGGTAAGTCTATTTACACTATAACATTCAGGTTTGGATCATTCACTCATAAGAAAATGCAAACTGCATATTAACCATAATTTTAACGCATACAAGCAGTTTTTACATGCTTTATGACAATTAGGGGCAAATGAGTCCCTATAGGCAAAATTGCTTTATTTTATGAAGGTAAGTCTATTTACACGATAACATTTAGGTTTGGATCATTCTCTCATAAGAAAATGCAAACTGCATATTAACCATTATTTTAACGCAGACAAGCAGTTTTTACATGCTTCACGACAATTGCGTGCAAATAAGTCCTTATAGGCAAAATTGCTTTATTTTACAAAGGTAAGTCTATTTACACTATAATATTCAGGTTTGGATCATTCTCTCATAAGAAAATGCAAACTGCATATTAACCACTATTTTATCGCATACAAGCAGTTTTTACATGCTTTATGACAATTAGGGGCAAATGAGTCCTTATAGGCAAAATTGCTTTATTTTACAAAGGTAAGTTTACTTAAACTATAACATTCAGGTTTAGATCATTCTCTTATAAGAAAATGCAAACTGCATATTTACTATTATTTGAACGCATACAAGCAGTTTTTACATGCTTTATGGCAATTAGGTGCAAATGAGTCTTTATAGGCAAAATTGCTTTATTTCATGAGGGTAATTCGATTTACACTATAACATTCAGGTTTCGATCATTCTCTCATAAGAAAATGCAAACTGCATATTAACCATTTTTTTAACGCAGACAAGCAGTTTTTACATGCTTCACGACAATTGCGTGCAAATGAGTCCTTATAGGCAAAATTGCGTTATTTTACAAAGGTAAGTATATTTTCACTATAACATTCAGGTTTGGATCATTCTCTCATAAAAAAATGCAAACTGCATATTAACCATTATTTCAACGCATACAAGCAGTTTTTACATGCTTAATGACAATTAGGGGCAAATGAGTCCTTATAGGCAAAATTGCTTTATTTCATTAAGGTAAGTCTATTTACACTATAACATTCAGGTTTGGATCATTCTCTCATAAGAAAATGCAAACTGCATATTAACCATTATTTTTAACGCTGACAAGCAGTTTTTACATGCTTTACGACAATTAGGTGCAAATGAGTCCTTATAGGCAAAAGTGCTTTATTTCATGAGGGTAAGTCTATTTACACTATAACATTCAGGTTTGGATCATTCTCTCATAAGAAAATGCAAACTGCATATTTACTATCATTTTCACGCAGACAAGTAGTTTTCACATGTTTTACGACAATTAGGTGGAAATAAGTCCTTAAAGGCAAAATTATTTTATTTTTCAAAGGTAAGTCTATTTACACTATAACATTCAGGTTTGGATCATTCTCTCATAAGAAAATGCAAACTGCATATTAACCATTATTTTAACGCATACAAGCAGTTTTTACATGCTTTACGACAATTAGGTGCAAATGAGTCTTTATAGGCAAAATTGCTTTATTTTATGAAGGTAAGTCTATTTACACTATAACATTCAGGTTTAGATCATTCTCTCATAAGAAAATGCAAACTGCATATTTACTATTATTTTAACGGATACAAGCAGTTTTTACATGCTTTATGGTAATTAGGTGCAAATGAGTCTTTATAGGCAAAATTGCTTTACTTCATGGGGGTAAGTCGATTTACACTATAACATTCAGGTTTGGATCATTCTCTCATAAGAAAATGCAAACTGCATATTATACATTATTTTAACGCATACAAGCAGTATTTACATGCTTTATGACAATTAGGGGCAATAGAGTCCTTATAGGCAAAATTGCTTTATTTCATGAACGTAAGTCTATTTACACTATAACGTTCAGGTTTGGATCATTCTCTCATAAGAAAATGCAAACTGCATATTAACCATTATTTTAACGCTGACAAGCAGTTTTTACATGCTTTATGACAATTAAGGGCAAATGAGTCCCTATAGGCAAAATTGCTTTATTTCTTGAAGGTAAGTCTATTTACACTATAACATTTAGGTTTGGATCATTCTCTCATAAGAAAATGCAAACTGCATATTAACCATTATTTTAACGCAGACAAGCAGTTTTTACATGCTTCACGACAGTTGCGTGCAAATGAGTCCTTATAGGCAAAATTGCTTAATTTTACAATGGTTAGTCTATTTACACTATAACATTCAGGTTTGGATCATTCTCTCATAAGAAAATGCAAACTGCATATTTACTATCATTTTCACGCAGACAAGCAGTTTTTACATGCTTCACGACAATTGCGTGCAAATTAGTCCTTATAGGCAAAATTGCTTTATTTTACAACGGTAAGTTTACTTAAACTATAACATTCAGGTTTAGATCATTCTCTCATAAGAAAATGCAAACTGCATATTTACTATCATTTTAAAGCATACAAGCAGTTTTTACATGCTTTATGACAATTAGCTGCAAATGAGTCTTTATAGGCAAAATTGCTTTATTTCATGAGGGTAAGTCGATTTACACTATAACATTCAGGTTTGGATCATTCTCTCATAAGAAAATGCAAACTGCATATTAACCATTATTTTAACGCTGACAAGCAGTTTTTACATGCTTTATGACAATTAGGGGCAAATGAGTCCTTATAGGCAAAATTGCTTTATTTTACAAAGGTAAGTCTATTTTCACTATAACATTCAGGTTTGGATCATTCTCTCATAAGAAAATGCAAACTGCATATTAACCATTATTTCAACGCTGACAAGCAGTTTTTACATGCTTTACGACAATTAGGTGCAAATGAGTCCTTATAGGCAAAATTGCTTTATTTTACAAAGGTAAGTTTACTTAAACTATAACATTCAGGTTTAGATCATTCTCTCATAAGAAAATGCAAACTGCATATTAACCATTATTTTAACGCTGACAAGCAGTTTTTACATGCTTTATGACAATAAGGGGCAAATGAGTCCTTATAGGCAAAATTGCTTTATTTCATGAAGGTAAGTCTATTTACACTATAACATTCAGGTTTGGATCTTTCTCTCATAAGAAAATGCAAACTGCATATTAACCATTATTTTAACGCTGACAAGCAGTTTTTACATGCTTTACGACAATTAGGTGCAAATGAGTCCTTATAGGCAAAATTGCTTTATTTTACAAAGGTAAGTTTACTTAAACTATAACATTCAGGTTTAGATCATTCTCTCATAAGAAAATGCAAACTGCATATTAACCATTATTTTAACGCTGACAAGCAGTTTTTACATGCTTTACGACAATTAGGTGCAAATGAGTCCTTATAGGCAAAAGTTCTTTATTTCATGAGGGTAAGTCTATTTACACTATAACATTCAGGTTTGGATCATTCACTCATAAGAAAATGCAAACTGCATATTAACCATTATTTTAACGCATACAAGCAGTTTTTACATGCTTTATGACAATTAGGGGCAAATGAGTCCCTATAGGCAAAATTGCTTTATTTCATAAAGGTAAGTCTATTTACACGATAACATTTAGGTTTGGATCATTCTCTCATAAGAAAATGCAAACTGCATATTAACCATTATTTTAACGCAGACAAGCAGTTTTTACATGCTTCACGACAATTGCGTGCAAATAAGTCCTTATAGGCAAAATTGCTTTATTTTACAAAGGTAAGTCTATTTACACTATAATATTCAGGTTTGGATCATTCTCTCATAAGAAAATGCAAACTGCATATTAACCACTATTTTAACGCATACAAGCAGTTTTTACATGCTTTATGACAATTAGGGGCAAATGAGTCCTTATAGGCAAAATTGCTTTATTTTACAAAGGTAAGTTTACTTAAACTATAACATTCAGGTTTAGATCATTCTCTCATAAGAAAATGCAAACTGCATATTAACCATTTTTTTAACACAGACAAGCAGTTTTTACATGCTTCACGACAATTGCGTGCAAATGAGTCCTTTTAGGCAAAATTGCGTTATTTTACAAAGGTAAGTATATTTTCACTATAACATTCAGGTTTGGATCATTCTCTCATAAGAAAATGCAAACTGCATATTAACCATTATTTCAACGCATACAAGCAGTTTTTACATGCTTTATGACAATTAGGGGCTAATGAGTCCTTATAGGCAAAATTGCTTTATTTCATTAAGGTAAGTCTATTTACACTATAACATTCAGGTTTGGATCATTCTCTCATAAGAAAATGCAAACTGCATATTAACCATTATTTTTAACGCTGACAAGCAGTTTTTACATGCTTTACGACAATTAGGTGCAAATGAGTCCTTATAGGCAAAAGTGCTTTATTTCATGAGGGTAAGTCTATTTACACTATAACATTCAGGTTTGGATCATTCTCTCATAAGAAAATGCAAACTGCATATTTACTATCATTTTCACGCAGACAAGCAGTTTTCACATGTTTTACGACAATTAGGTGGAAATAAGTCCTTAAAGGCAAAATTGTTTTATTTTACAAAGGTAAGTCTATTTACACTATAACATTCAGGTTTGGATCATTCTCTCATAAGAAAATGCAAACTGCATATTAACCATTATTTTAACGCATACAAGCAGTTTTTACATGCTTTACGACAATTAGGTGCAAATGAGTCTTTATAGGCAAAATTGCTTTATTTCATGAAGGTAAGTCTATTTACACTATAACATTCAGGTTTGGATCATTCTCTCATAAGAAAATGCAAACTGCATATTTACTATCATTTTCACGCAGACAAGCAGTTTTTACATGTTTCACGACAATTGCGTGCAAATGAGTCCTTAAGAGCAAAATTGCTTTATTTTACAAAGGTAAATCTATTTTCACTATTACATTCAGGTTTGGATCATTCTCTTATAAGAAAATGCAAACTGCATATTAACCATTATTTTAACGCATACAAGCAGTTTTTACATGCTTTATGACAGTTAGGGGCAAATGAGTCTATATAGGCAAAATTGCTTTATTTTACAAAGGTAAGTTTACTTAAACTATAACATTCAGGTTTAGATCATTCTCTCATAAGAAAATGCAAACTGCATATTAACTATCATTTTAACGCATACAAGCAGTTTCTACATGCTTTATGACAATTAGGTGCAAATGAGTCTTTATAGGCAAAATTGCTTTATTTCATGAGGGTAAGTCGATTTACACTATAACAT
Organism: Xanthostigma xanthostigma; assembly: GCA_963575645.1. NCBI lineage: Eukaryota > Metazoa > Arthropoda > Insecta > Raphidioptera > Raphidiidae > Xanthostigma > Xanthostigma xanthostigma. Next base: position 25,480,863 of record OY754467.1, read on the forward strand.
TCAGGTTTGGATCATTCTCTCATAAGAAAATGCAAACTGCATATTAACCATTATTTTAACGCAGACAAGCAGTTTTTACATGCTTCACGACAATTGCGTGCAAATGAGTCCTTATAGGCAAAATTGCGTTATTTTACAAAGGTAAGTCTATTTTCACTATAACATTCAGGTTTGGATCATTCTCTCATAAGAAAATGCAAACTGCATATTTACTATTATTTTAACGCATACAAGCAGTTTTTACATGCTTTATGGTAATTAGGTGCAAATGAGTCTTTATAGGCAAAATTGCTTTATTTCATGGGGGTAAGTCGATTTACACTATAACATTCAGGTTTGGATCATTCTCTCATAAGAAAATGCAAACTGCATATTATACATTATTTTAACGCATACAAGCAGTATTTACATGCTTTATGACAATTAGGGGCAATAGAGTCCTTATAGGCAAAATTGCTTTATTTCATGAACGTAAGTCTATTTACACTATAACGTTCAGGTTTGGATCATTCTCTCATAAGAAAATGCAAACTGCATATTAACCATTATTTTAACGCTGACAAGCAGTTTTTACATGCTTTATGACAATTAAGGGCAAATGAGTCCCTATAGGCAAAATTGCTTTATTTCTTGAAGGTAAGTCTATTTACACTATAACATTTAGGTTTGGATCATTCTCTCATAAGAAAATGCAAACTGCATATTAACCATTATTTTAACGCAGACAAGCAGTTTTTACATGCTTCACGACAATTGCGTGCAAATGAGTCCTTATAGGCAAAATTGCTTTATTTTACAATGGTTAGTCTATTTACACTATAACATTCAGGTTTGGATCATTCTCTCATAAGAAAATGCAAACTGCATATTTACTATCATTTTCACGCAGACAAGCAGTTTTTACATGCTTCACGACAATTGCGTGCAAATGAGTCCTTATAGGCAAAATTGCTTTATTTTACAAAGGTTAGTTTACTTAAACTATAACATTCAGGTTTAGATCATTCTCTCATAAGAAAATGCAAACTGCATATTTACTATCATTTTAAAGCATACAAGCAGTTTTTACATGCTTTATGACAATTAGCTGCAAATGAGTCTTTATAGGCAAAATTGCTTTATTTCATGAGGGTAAGTCGATTTACACTATAACATTCAGGTTTGGATCATTCTCTCATAAGAAAATGCAAACTGCATATTAACCATTATTTTAACGCTGACAAGCAGTTTTTACATGCTTTATGACAATTAGGGGCAAATGAGTCCTTATAGGCAAAATTGCTTTATTTTACAAAGGTAAGTCTATTTTCACTATAACATTCAGGTTTGGATCATTCTCTCATAAGAAAATGCAAACTGCATATTAACCATTATTTCAACGCATACAAGCAGTTTTTACATGCTTTATGACAATTGAGGCAAATGAGTCCTTATAGGCAAAATTGCTTTATTTCATTAAGGTAAGTCTATTTACACTATAACAGTGAGGTTTGGATCATTCTCTCATAAGAAAATGCAAACTGCATATTAACCATTATTTTAACGCTGACAAGCAGTTTTTACATGCTTTACGACAATTAGGTGCAAATGAGTCCTTATAGGCAAAATTGCTTTATTTTACAAAGGTAAGTTTACTAAAACTATAACATTCAGGTTTAGATCATTCTCTCATAAGAAAATGCAAACTGCATATTAACCATTATTTTAACGCTGACAAGCAGTTTTTACATGCTTTACGACAATTAGGTGCAAATGAGTCCTTATAGGCAAAAGTTCTTTATTTCATGAGGGTAAGTCTATTTACACTATAACATTCAGGTTTGGATCATTCACTCATAAGAAAATGCAAACTGCATATTAACCATTATTTTAACGCATACAAGCAGTTTTTACATGCTTTATGACAATTAGGGGCAAATGAGTCCCTATAGGCAAAATTGCTTTATTTCATAAAGGTAAGTCTATTTACACGATAACATTTAGGTTTGGATCATTCTCTCATAAGAAAATGCAAACTGCATATTAACCATTATTTTAACGCAGACAAGCAGTTTTTACATGCTTCACGACAATTGCGTGCAAATAAGTCCTTATAGGCAAAATTGCTTTATTTTACAAAGGTAAGTCTATTTACACTATAATATTCAGGTTTGGATCATTCTCTCATAAGAAAATGCAAACTGCATATTAACCACTATTTTAACGCATACAAGCAGTTTTTACATGCTTTATGACAATTAGGGGCAAATGAGTCCTTATAGGCAAAATTGCTTTATTTTACAAAGGTAAGTTTACTTAAACTATAACATTCAGGTTTAGATCATTCTCTCATAAGAAAATGCAAACTGCATATTAACCATTTTTTTAACACAGACAAGCAGTTTTTACATGCTTCACGACAATTGCGTGCAAATGAGTCCTTTTAGGCAAAATTGCGTTATTTTACAAAGGTAAGTATATTTTCACTATAACATTCAGGTTTGGATCATTCTCTCATAAGAAAATGCAAACTGCATATTAACCATTATTTCAACGCATACAAGCAGTTTTTACATGCTTTATGACAATTAGGGGCTAATGAGTCCTTATAGGCAAAATTGCTTTATTTCATTAAGGTAAGTCTATTTACACTATAACATTCAGGTTTGGATCATTCTCTCATAAGAAAATGCAAACTGCATATTAAACATTATTTTTAACGCTGACAAGCAGTTTTTACATGCTTTACGACAATTAGGTGCAAATGAGTCCTTATAGGCAAAAGTGCTTTATTTCATGAGGGTAAGTCTATTTACACTATAACATTCAGGTTTGGATCATTCTCTCATAAGAAAATGCAAACTGCATATTTACTATCATTTTCACGCAGACAAGCAGTTTTCACATGTTTTACGACAATTAGGTGGAAATAAGTCCTTAAAGGCAAAATTGTTTTATTTTACAAAGGTAAGTCTATTTACACTATAACATTCAGGTTTGGATCATTCTCTCATAAGAAAATGCAAACTGCATATTAACCATTATTTTAACGCATACAAGCAGTTTTTACATGCTTTACGACAATTAGGTGCAAATGAGTCTTTATAGGCAAAATTGCTTTATTTCATGAAGGTAAGTCTATTTTCACTATTACATTCAGGTTTGGATCATTCTCTCATAAGAAAATGCAAACTGCATATTAACCATTATTTTAACGCATACAAGCAGTTTTTACATGCTTTATGACAGTTAGGGGCAAATGAGTCTATATAGGCAAAATTGCTTTATTTTACAAAGGTAAGTTTACTTAAACTATAACATTCAGGTTTAGATCATTCTCTCATAAGAAAATGCAAACTGCATATTAACTATCATTTTAACGCATACAAGCAGTTTCTACATGCTTTATGACAATTAGGTGCAAATGAGTCTTTATAGGCAAAATTGCTTTATTTCATGAGGGTAAGTCGATTTACACTATAACATTCAGGTTTGGATCATTCTCTCATAAGAAAATGCAAACTGCATATTAACCATTATTTTAACGCAGACAAGCAGTTTTTACATGCTTCACGACAATTGCGTGCAAATGAGTCCTTATAGGCAAAATTGCGTTATTTTACAAAGGTAAGTCTATTTTCACTATAACATTCAGGTTTGGATCATTCTCTCATAAGAAAATGCAAACTGCATATTAACCATTATTTCAACGCATTCAAGCAGTTTTTACATGCTTTATGACAATTAGGGGCAAATGAGTCCTTATACGCAAAATTGCTTTATTTCATTAAGGTAAGTCTATTTACACTATAACATTCAGGTTTGGATCATTCTCTCATAAGAAAATGCAAACTGCATATTAACCATTATTTTAACGCAGACAAGCAGTTTTTACATGCTTCACGACAATTGCGTGCAAATGAGTCCTTATAGGCAAAATAGCGTTATTTTACAAAGGTTAGTCTATTTTCACTATAACATTCAGGTTTGGATCATTCTCTCATAAGAAAATGCAAACTGCATTCTAACCATTATTTCAACGCATACAAGCAGTTTTTACATGCTTTATGACAATTGAGGCAAATGAGTCCTTATAGGCAAAATTGCTTAATTTCATTAAGGTAAGTCTATTTACACTATAACAGTAAGGTTTGGATCATTCTCTCATAAGAAAATGCAAACTGCATATTAACCATTATTTTAACGCTGACAAGCAGTTTTTACATGCTTTACGACAATTAGGTGCAAATGAGTCCTTATAGGCAAAAGTTCTTTATTTTATGAAGGTAAGTCTATTTACACTATAACATTCAGGTTTGGATCATTCTCTCATAAGAAAATGCAAACTGCATATTAACCATTATTTTAACGCTGACAAGCAGTTTTTACATGCTTTATGACAATTAGGGGCAAATGAGTCCTTATAGGCAAAATTGCTTTATTTCATGAAGGTAAGTCTATTTACACTATAACATTTAGGTTTGGATCATTCTCTCATAAGAAAATGCAAACTGCATATTAACCATTATTTTAACGCAGACAAGCAGTTTTTACATGCTTCACGACAATTGCGTGCAAAAAAGTCCTTATCGGCAAAATTGCTTTATTTTACAAAGGTAAGTATATTTACACTATAATATTCAGGTTTGGATCATTCTCTCATAAGAAAATACAAACTGCATATTAACCACTTTTTTAACGCATACAAGCAGTTTTTACATGCTTTATGACAATTAGGGGCAAATGAGTCCTTATAGGCAAAATTGCTTTATTTTACAAAGGTAAGTTTACTTAAACTATAACATTCAGGTTTAGATCATTCTCTCATAAGAAAATGCAAACTGCATATTTACTATTATTTTAACGCATACAAGCAGTTTTTACATGCTTTATGGCAATTAGGTGCAAATGAATCTTTATAGGCAAAATTGCTTTATTTCATGAGGGTAATTCGATTTACACTATAACATTCAGGTTTGGATCATTCTTTCATAAGAAAATGCAAACTGCATATTATACATTATTTTAACGCATACAAGCAGTTTTTACATGCTTTATGACAATTAGGGGCAAATGAGTCCTTATAGGCAAAATTGCTTTATTTCATGAGGGTAATTCGATTTACACTATAACATTCAGGTTTGGATCATTCTCTCATAAGAAAATGCAAACTGCATATTAACCATTATTTTAACGCTGACAAGCAGTTTTTACATGCTTTATGACAATTAGGGGCAAATGAGTCCCTATAGGCAAAATTGCTTTATTTCTTGAAGGTAAGTCTATTTACACTATAACATTTAGGTTTGGATCATTCTCTCATAAGAAAATGCAAACTGCATATTAACCATTATTTTAACGCAGACAAGCAGTTTTTACATGCTTCACGACAATTGCGTGCAAATAAGTCCTTATAGGCAAAATTGCTTTATTTTACAATGGTTAGTCTATTTACACTATAATATTCAGGTTTGGATCATTATCTCATAAGAAAATGCAAACTGCATATTAACCACTATTTTAACGCATACAAGCAGTTTTTACATGCTTTATGACAATTAGGGGCAAATGAGTCCTTATAGGCAAAACTGCTTTATTTTACAAAGGTAAGTTTACTTAAACTATAACATTCAGGTTTAGATCATTCTCTCATAAGAAAATGCAAACTGCATATTTACTATCAATTTAACGCATACAAGCAGTTTTTACATGCTTTATGACAATTAGGGGCAAATGAGTCCTTATAGGCAAAATTGCTTTATTTTACAAAGGTAAGTCTATTTTCACTATAACATTCAGGTTTGGATCATTCTCTCATAAGAAAATGCAAACTGCATATTAAATATTATTTCAACGCATACAAGCAGTTTTTACATGCTTTATGACAATTAGGGGCAAATGAGTCCTTATAGGCAAAATTGCTTTATTTCATTAAGGTAAGTCTATTTACACTATAACATTCAGGTTTGGATCATTCTCTCATAAGAAAATGCAAACTGCATATTAACCATTATTTTAACGCTGACAAGCAGTTTTTACATGCTTTACGACAATTAGGTGCAAATGAGTCCCTATAGGCAAAAGTGCTTTATTTCATGAGGGTAAGTCTATTTACACTATAACATTCAGGTTTGGATCGTTCTCTCATAAGAAAATGCAAACTGCATATTTACTATCATTTTCACGCAGACAAGCAGTTTTCACATGTTTTACGACAATTAGGTGGAAATAAGTACTTAAAGGCAAAATTGTTTTATTTCACAAAGGTAAGTCTACTTTCACTATAACATTCAGGTTTGGATCATTCTCTCATAAGAAAATGCAAACTGCATATTAACCATTATTTTAACGCAGACAAGCAGTTTTTACATGCTTCACCACAATTGCGTGCAAATGAGTCCTTATAGGCAAAATTGCTTTATTTTACAAAGGTAAGTCTATTTACACTATAACATTCAGGTTTGGATCATTCTCTCATAAGAAAATGCAAACTGCATATTAACCATTATTTTAACGCATACAAGCAGTTTTTACATGCTTTATGACAATAAAGGGCAAATGAGTCCTTATAGGCAAAATTGCTTTATTTCATGAAGGTTAGTCTATTTACACTATAACATTCAGGTTTGGATCTTTCTCTCATAAGAAAATGCAAACTGCATATTAACCATTATTTTAACGCAGACAAGCAGTTTTTACATGCTTTACGACAATTAGGTGCAAATGAGTCTTTATAGGCAAAATTGCTTTATTTCATGAAGGTAAGTCTATTAACACTATAACATTCAGGTTTGGATCATTCTCTCATAAGAAAATGCAAACTGCATATTTACTATCATTTTCACGCAGACAAGCAGTTTTTACATGCTTCACGACAATTGCGAGCAAATGAGTCCTTATAGGCAAAATTGCTTTATTTTACAAAGGTAAGTCTATTTTCACTATTACATTCAGGTTTGGATCATTCTCTCATAAGAAAATGCAAACTGCATATTAACCATTATTTTAACGCATACAAACAGTTTTTACATGCTTTATGACAATTAGGGGCAAATGAGTCCTTATAGGCAAATCTGCTTTATTTCATTAGAGTAAGTCTATTTACACTATAACATTCAGGTTTGGATCATTCTCTCATAAGAAAATGCAAACTGCATATTAACAATTATTTTAACGCTGACAAGCAGTTTTTACATGCTTTACGACAATTAGGTGCAAATGAGTCCTTACAGGCAAATCTGCTTTATTTCATTAGAGTAAGTCTATTTACACTATAACATTCAGGTTTGGATCATTCTCTCATAAGAAAATGCAAACTGCATATTAACAATTATTTTAACGCTGACAAGCAGTTTTTACATGCTTTATGACAATTAGGGGCAAATGAGTCCCTATAGGCAAAATTGCTTTATTTCATGAAGGTAAGTCTATTTACACTATAACATTTAGGTTTGGATCATTCTCTCATAAGAAAATGCAAACTGCATATTAACCATTATTTTAACGCAGCCAAGCAGTTTTTACATGCTTCACGACAATTGCGTGCAAATAAGTCCTTATAGGCAAAATTGCTTTATTTTACAAAGGTAAGTCTATTTACACTATAATATTCAGGTTTGGATCATTCTCTCATAAGAAAATGCAAACTGCATATTAACCACTATTTTAACGCATACGAGCAGTTTTTACATGCTTTATGACAATTAGGGGCAAATGAGTCCTACTAGGCAAAATTGCTTTATTTTACAAAGGTAAGTTTACTTAAACTATAACATTCAGGTTTAGATCATTCTCTTATAAGAAAATGCAAACTGCATATTTACTATTATTTTAACGCACACTAGCAGTTTTTACATGCCTAATGGCAATTAGGTGCAAATGAGTCTTTATAGGCAAAATTGCTTTATTTCATGAGGGTAAGTCGATTTACACTATAACATTCAGGTTTGGAACATTCTCTCATAAGAAAATGCAAACTGCATATTAACCATTATTTTAACGCATACAAGCAGTTTTTACATGCTTTATGACAATTAGGGGCAAATGAGTCTATATAGGCAAAATTGCTTTATTTTACAAAGGTAAGTTTACTTAAACTATAACATTCAGGTTTAAATCATTCTCTCATAAGAAAATGCAAACTGCATATTAACTATTATTTTAACGCATACAAGCAGTTTTTACAAGCTTTATGACAATTAGGTGCAAATGAGTCCTTATAGGCAAAATTGCTTTATTTCATGAGGGTAAGTCTATTTACACTATAACATTCAGGTTTGGATCATTCTCTCATAAGAAAATGAAAAAAGGATATATTAACCATTATTTTAACGCAGACAAGCAGTTTTTACATGCTTCACGACAATTGCGTGCAAATGAGTCCTTATAGGCAAAATTGCTTTATTTTACAAAGGTAAGTCTATTTTCACTATAACATTCAGGTTTGGATCATTCTCTCTCAAGAAAATGCAAACTGCATATTATACATTATTTTAACGCATACATGCAGTTTTTACATGCTTTATGACAATAAGGTGGAAATAAGTCCTTAAAGGCAAAATTGTTTTATTTTACAAAGGTAAGTCTATTTACACTATAACATTCAGGTTTGGATCATTCTCTCATAAGAAAATGCAAACTGCATATTTACTATTATTTTAACGCATACGAGCAGTTTTTACATGCCTAATGGCAATTAGGTGCAAATGAGTCTTTATAGGCAAAATTGCTTTATTTCATGAGGGTAAGTCGATTTACACTATAACATTCAGGTTTCGATCATTCTCTCATAAGAAAATGCAAACTGCATATTAACCATTTTTTTAACGCAGACAAGCAGTTTTTACATGCTTCACGACAATTGCGTGCAAATGAGTCCTTATAGGCAAAATTGCGTTATTTTACAAAGGTAAGTATATTTTCACTATAACATTCAGGTTTGGATCATTCTCTCATAAGAAAATGCAAACTGCATATTAACCATTATTTCAACGCATACAAGCAGTTTTTACATGCTTTATGACAATTAGGGGCAAATGAGTCCTTATAGGCAAAATTGCTTTATTTCATTAAGGTAAGTCTATTTACACTATAACATTCAGGTTTGGATCATTCTCTCATAAGAAAATGCAAACTGCATATTAACCATTATTTTTAACGCTGACAAGCAGTTTTTACATGCTTTACGACAATTAGGTGCAAATGAGTCCTTATAGGCAAAAGTGCTTTATTTCATGAGGGTAAGTCTATTTACACTATAACATTCAGGTTTGGATCATTCTCTCATAAGAAAATGCAAACTGCATATTTACTATCATTTTCACGCAGACAAGTAGTTTTCACATGTTTTACGACAAATAGGTGGAAATAAGCCCTTAAAGGCAAAATTGTTTTATTTTACAAAGGTAAGTCTATTTACACTATAACATTCAGGTTTGGATCATTCTCTCATAAGAAAATGCAAACTGCATATTATACATTATTTTAACGCATACAAGCAGTTTTTACATGCTTTATGACAATTAGGGGCAATAGAGTCCTTATAGGCAAAATTGCTTTATTTCATGAACGTAAGTCTATTTACACTATAACATTCAGGTTTGGATCATTCTCTCATAAGAAAATGCAAACTGCATATTAACCATTATTTTAACGCTGACAAGCAGTTTTTACATGCTTTATGACAATTAAGGGCAAATGAGTCCCTATAGGCAAAATTGTTTTATTTCTTGAAGGTAAGTCTATTTACACTATAACATTTAGGTTTGGATCATTCTCTCATAAGAAAATGCAAACTGCATATTAACCATTATTTTAACGCAGACAAGCAGTTTTTACATGCTTCACGACAATTGCGTGCAAATGAGTCCTTATAGGCAAAATTGCTTTATTTTACAATGGTTAGTCTATTTACACTATAACATTCAGGTTTGGATCATTCTCTCATAAGAAAATGCAAACTGCATATTTACTATCATTTTCACGCAGACAAGCAGTTTTTACATGCTTCACGACAATTGCGTGCAAATGAGTCCTTATAGGCAAAATTGCTTTATTTTACAAAGGAGTGTTTACTTAAACTATAACATTCAGTTTTAGATCATTCTCTCATAAGAAAATGCAAACTGCATATTTACTATCATTTTAACGCATACAAGCAGTTTTTACATGCTTTATGACAATTAGCTGCAAATGAGTCTTTATAGGCAAAATTGCTTTATTTCATGAGGGTAAGTCGATTTACACTATAACATTCAGGTTTGGATCATTCTTTCATAAGAAAATGCAAACTGCATATTAACCATTATTTTAACGCTGACAAGCAGTTTTTACATGCTTTATGACAATTAGGGGCAAATGAGTCCTTATAGGCAAAATTGCTTTATTTTACAAAGGTAAGTCTATTTTCACTATAACATTCAGGTTTGGATCATTTTCTCATAAGAAAATGCAAACTGCATATTAACCATTATTTCAACGCATACAAGCAGTTTTTACATGCTTTATGACAATTGAGGCAAATGAGTCCTTATAGGCAAAATTGCTTTATTTCATTAGGGTAAGTCTATTTACACTATAACAGTGAGGTTTGGATCATTCTCTCATAAGAAAATGCAAACTGCATATTAACCATTATTTTAACGCTGACAAGCAGTTTTTACATGCTTTACGACAATTAGGTGCAAATGAGTCCTTATAGGCAAAAGTTCTTTATTTCATGAGGGTAAGTCTATTTACACTATAACATTCAGGTTTGGATCATTCACTCATAAGAAAATGCAAACTGCATATTAACCATTATTTTAACGCATACAAGCAGTTTTTACATGCTTTATGACAATTAGGGGCAAATGAGTCCCTATAGGCAAAATTGCTTTATTTCATAAAGGTAAGTCTATTTACACGATAACATTTAGGTTTGGATCATTCTCTCATAAGAAAATGCAAACTGCATATTAACCATTATTTTAACGCAGACAAGCAGTTTTTACATGCTTCACGACAATTGCGTGCAAATGAGTCCTTATAGGCAAAATTGCTTTATTTTACAAAGGTAAGTCTATTTTCACTATAACATTCAGGTTTGGATCATTCTCTCTCAAGAAAATGCAAACTGCATATTATACATTATTTTAACGCATACAAGCAGTTTTTACATGCTTCATGACAATTAGGTGGAAATAAGTCCTTAAAGGCAAAATTGTTTTATTTCACAAAGGTAAGTCTACTTTTACTATAACATTCAGGTTTGGATCATTCTCTCATAAGAAAATGAAAAAAGGATATATTAACCATTATTTCAACGCATACAAGCAGTTTTTACATCCTTTATGACAATTAGGGGCAAATGAGTCCTTATAGGCAAAATTGCTTTATTTCATTAAGGTAAGTCTATTTTCACTATAACATTCAGGTTTGGATCATTCTCTCATAAGAAAATGCAAACTGCATATTAACCATTATTTTTTCCGCTGACAAGCAGTTTTTACATGCTTTACGACAATTAGGTGCAAATGAGTCCTATGAGGCAAAAGTGCTTTATTTCATGAGGGTAAGTCTATTTACACTATAACATTCAGGTTTGGATCATTCTCTCATAAGAAAATGCAAACTGCATATTTACTATCATTTTTACGCAGACAAGCAGTTTTCACATGTTTTACGACAATTAGGTGGAAATAAGTCCTTAAAGGCAAAATTGTTTTATTTTACAAAGGTAAGTCTATTTACACTATAACATTCAGGTTTGGATCATTCTCTCATAAGAAAATGCAAACTGCATATTAACAATTTTTTTAACGCATACAAGCAGTTTTTACATGCTTTACGACAATTAGGTGCAAATGAGTCTTTATAGGCAAAATTGCTTTATTTCATGAAGGTAAGTCTATTTACACTATAACATTCAGGTTTGGATCATTCTCTCATAAGAAAATGCAAACTGCATATTTACTATCATTTTCACGCAGACAAGCAGTTTTTACATGTTTCACGACAATTGCGTGCAAATGAGTCCTTAAGAGCAAAATTGCTTTATTTTACAAAGGTAATCTATTTTCACTCTTACATTCAGGTTTGGTTCATTCTCTCATAAGAAAATGCAAACTGCATATTAACCATTATTTTTAACGCTGACAAGCAGTTTTTACATGCTTTACGACAATTAGGTGCAAATGAGTCCTATGAGGCAAAAGTGCTTTATTTCATGAGGGTAAGTCTATTTACACTATATAATTCAGGTTTGGATCATTCTCTCATAAGAAAATGCAAACTGCATATTTACTATCATTTTTACGCAGACAAGCAGTTTTCACATGTTTTACGACAATTAGGTGGGAATAAGTCCTTAAAGGCAAAATTGTTTTATTTTACAAAGGTAAGTCTATTTACACTATAACATTCAGGTTTGGATCATTCTCTCATAAGAAAATGCAAACTGCATATTAACCATTATTTTAACGCAGACAAGCAGTTTTTACATGCTTCACGACAATTGCGTGCAAATAAGTCCTTATAGGCAAAATTGCTTTATTTTACAAAGGTAAGTATATTTACACTATAATATTCAGGTTTGGATCATTCTCTCATAAGAAAATGCAAACTGCATATTAACCACTTTTTTAACGCATACAAGCAGTTTTTACATGCTTTATGACAATTAGGGGCAAATGAGTCCTTATAGGCAAAATTGCTTTATTTTACAAAGGTAAGTTTACTTAAACTATAACATTCAGGTTTAGATCATTCTCTCATAAGAAAATGCAAACTGCATATTTACTATTATTTTAACGCATACAAGCAGTTTTTACATGCTTTATGGCAATTAGGTGCAAATGAGTCTTTATAGGCAAAATTGCTTTATTTCTTGAAGGTAAGTCTATTTACACTATAACATTTAGGTTTGGATCATTCTCTCATAAGAAAATGCAAACTGCATATTAACCATTTTTTTAACGCAGACAAGCAGTTTTTACATGCTTCACGACAATTGCGTGCAAATGAGTCCTTATAGGGAAAATTGCTTTATTTTACAATGGTTAGTCTATTTACACTACAACATTCAGGTTTGGATCATTCTCTCATAAGAAAATGCAAACTGCATATTTACTATCATTTTCACGCAGACAAGCAGTTTTTACATGCTTCACGACAATTGCGTGCAAATGAGTCCTTATAGGCAAAATTGCTTTATTTTACAAAGGTAAGTCTATTTACACTATAATATTCAGGTTTGGATCATTATCTCATAAGAAAATGCAAACTGCATATTATACATTATTTTAACGCATACAAGCAGTTTTTACATGCTTTATGACAATTAGGGGCAAATGAGTCCTTATAGGCAAAATTGCTTTATTTCATGAAGGTAAGTCTATTTACACTATATAATTCAGGTTTGGATCATTCTCTCATAAGAAAATGCAAACTGCATATTAACCATTATTTTAACGCTGACAAGCAGTTTTTACATGCTTAATGACAATTAGGGGCAAATGAGTCCCTATAGGCAAAATTGCTTTATTTCATGAAGGTAAGTCTATTTACACTATAACATTCAGGTTTGGATCATTCTCTCATAAGAAAATGCAAACTGCATATTATACATTATTTTAACGCATACAAGCAGTTTTTACATGCTTTATGACAATTAGGGGCAATAGAGTCCTTATAGGCAAAATTGCTTTATTTCATGAACGTAAGTCTATTTACACTATGACATTCAGGTTTGGATCATTCTCTCATAAGAAAATGCAAACTGCATATTAACCATTATTTTAACGCTGACAAGCAGTTTTTACATGCTTTATGACAATTAAGGGCAAATGAGTCCCTATAGGCAAAATTGCTTTATTTCTTGAAGGTAAGTCTATTTACACTATAACATTTAGGTTTGGATCATTCTCTCATAAGAAAATGCAAACTGCATATTAACCGTTATTTTAACGCAGACAAGCAGTTTTTACATGCTTCACGACAATTGCGTGCAAATGAGTCCTTATAGGCAAAATTGCTTTATTTTACAATGGTTAGTCTATTTACACTATAACATTCAGGTTTGGATCATTCTCTCATAAGAAAATGCAAACTGCATATTTACTATCATTTTCACGCAGACAAGCAGTTTTTACATGCTTCACGACAATTGCGTGCAAATGGGTCCTTATAGGCAAAATTGCTTTATTTTACAAAGGTAAGTCTATTTACACTATAATATTCAGGTTTGGATCATTATCTCATAAGAAAATGCAAACTGCATATTAACCACTATTTTAACGCATACAAGCAGTTTTTACATGCTTTATGACAATTAGGGGCAAATGAGTCCTTATAGGCAAAATTGCTTTATTTTACAAAGGTAAGTTTACTTAAACTATAACATTCAGGTTTAGATCATTCTCTCATAAGAAAATGCAAACTGCATATTTACTATCATTTTAACGCATACAAGCAGTTTTTACATGCTTTATGACAATTAGGTGCAAATGAGTCTTTATAGGCAAAATTGCTTTATTTCATGAGGGTAAGTCGATTTACACTATAACATTCAGGTTTGGATCATTCTCTCATAAGAAAATGCAAACTGCATATTAACCATTATTTTAACGCTGACAAGCAGTTTTTACATGCTTTATGACAATTAGGGGCAAATGAGTCCTTATAGGCAAAATTGCTTTATTTTACAAAGGTAAGTCTATTTTCACTATAACATTCAGGTTTGGATCATTCTCTCATAAGAAAATGCAAACTGCATATTAACCATTATTTCAACGCATACAAGCAGTTTTTACATGCTTTATGACAATTGAGGCAAATGAGTCCTTATAGGCAAAATTGCTTTATTTCATTAAGGTAAGTCTATTTACACTATAACAGTCAGGTTTGGATCATTCTCTCATAAGAAAATGCAAACTGCATATTAGTCATTATTTTAACGCTGACAAGCAGGTTTTACATGCTTTACGACAATTAGGTGCAAATGAGTCCTTATAGGCAAAAGTTCTTTATTTCATGAGGGTAAGTCTATTTACACTATAACATTCAGGTTTGGATCATTCACTCATAAGAAAATGCAAACTGCATATTAACCATAATTTTAACGCATACAAGCAGTTTTTACATGCTTTATGACAATTAGGGGCAAATGAGTCCCTATAGGCAAAATTGCTTTATTTCATGAAGGTAAGTCTATTTACACGATAACATTTAGGTTTGGATCATTCTCTCATAAGAAAATGCAAACTGCATATTAACCATTATTTTAACGCAGACAAGCAGTTTTTACATGCTTCACGACAATTGCGTGCAAATAAGTCCTTATAGGCAAAATTGCTTTATTTTACAAAGGTAAGTCTATTTACACTATAATATTCAGGTTTGGATCATTCTCTCATAAGAAAATGCAAACTGCATATTAACCACTATTTTATCGCATACAAGCAGTTTTTACATGCTTTATGACAATTAGGGGCAAATGAGTCCTTATAGGCAAAATTGCTTTATTTTACAAAGGTAAGTTTACTTAAACTATAACATTCAGGTTTAGATCATTCTCTTATAAGAAAATGCAAACTGCATATTTACTATTATTTGAACGCATACAAGCAGTTTTTACATGCTTTATGGCAATTAGGTGCAAATGAGTCTTTATAGGCAAAATTGCTTTATTTCATGAGGGTAATTCGATTTACACTATAACATTCAGGTTTCGATCATTCTCTCATAAGAAAATGCAAACTGCATATTAACCATTTTTTTAACGCAGACAAGCAGTTTTTACATGCTTCACGACAATTGCGTGCAAATGAGTCCTTATAGGCAAAATTGCGTTATTTTACAAAGGTAAGTATATTTTCACTATAACATTCAGGTTTGGATCATTCTCTCATAAAAAAATGCAAACTGCATATTAACCATTATTTCAACGCATACAAACAGTTTTTACATGCTTAATGACAATTAGGGGCAAGTGAGTCCTTATAGGCAAAATTGCTTTATTTCATTAAGGTAAGTCTATTTACACTATAACATTCAGGTTTTGATCATTCTCTCATAAGAAAATGCAAACTGCATATTAACCATTATTTTTAACGCTGACAAGCAGTTTTTACATGCTTTACGACAATTAGGTGCAAATGAGTCCTTATAGGCAAAAGTGCTTTATTTCATGAGGGTAAGTCTATTTACACTATAACATTCAGGTTTGGATCATTCTCTCATAAGAAAATGCAAACTGCATATTTACTATCATTTTCACGCAGACAAGTAGTTTTCACATGTTTTACGACAATTAGGTGGAAATAAGTCCTTAAAGGCAAAATTGTTTTATTTTTCAAAGGTAAGTCTATTTACACTATAACATTCAGGTTTGGATCATTCTCTCATAAGAAAATGCAAACTGCATATTAACCATTATTTTAACGCATACAAGCAGTTTTTACATGCTTTACGACAATTAGGTGCAAATGAGTCTTTATAGGCAAAATTGCTTTATTTTATGAAGGTAAGTCGATTTACACTATAACATTCAGGTTTGGATCATTCTCTCATAAGAAAATGCAAACTGCATATTATACATTATTTTAACGCATACAAGCAGTATTTACATGCTTTATGACAATTAGGGGCAATAGAGTCCTTATAGGCAAAATTGCTTTATTTCATGAACGTAAGTCTATTTACACTATAACGTTCAGGTTTGGATCATTCTCTCATAAGAAAATGCAAACTGCATATTAACCATTATTTTAACGCTGACAAGCAGTTTTTACATGCTTTATGACAATTAAGGGCAAATGAGTCCCTATAGGCAAAATTGCTTTATTTCTTGAAGGTAAGTCTATTTACACTATAACATTTAGGTTTGGATCATTCTCTCATAAGAAAATGCAAACTGCATATTAACCATTATTTTAACGCAGACAAGCAGTTTTTACATGCTTCACGACAGTTGCGTGCAAATGAGTCCTTATAGGCAAAATTGCTTAATTTTACAATGGTTAGTCTATTTACACTATAACATTCAGGTTTGGATCATTCTCTCATAAGAAAATGCAAACTGCATATTTACTATCATTTTCACGCAGACAAGCAGTTTTTACATGCTTCACGACAATTGCGTGCAAATGAGTCCTTATAGGCAAAATTGCTTTATTTTACAAAGGTAAGTTTACTTAAACTATAACATTCAGGTTTAGATCATTCTCTCATAAGAAAATGCAAACTGCATATTTACTATCATTTTAAAGCATACAAGCAGTTTTTACATGCTTTATGACAATTAGCTGCAAATGAGTCTTTATAGGCAAAATTGCTTTATTTCATGAGGGTAAGTCGATTTACACTATAACATTCAGGTTTGGATCATTCTCTCATAAGAAAATGCAAACTGCATATTAACCATTATTTTAACGCTGACAAGCAGTTTTTACATGCTTTATGACAATTAGGGGCAAATGAGTCCTTATAGGCAAAATTGCTTTATTTTACAAAGGTAAGTCTATTTTCACTATAACATTCAGGTTTGGATCATTCTCTCATAAGAAAATGCAAACTGCATATTAACCATTATTTCAACGCTGACAAGCAGTTTTTACATGCTTTACGACAATTAGGTGCAAATGAGTCCTTATAGGCAAAATTGCTTTATTTTACAAAGGTAAGTTTACTTAAACTATAACATTCAGGTTTAGATCATTCTCTCATAAGAAAATGCAAACTGCATATTAACCATTATTTTAACGCTGACAAGCAGTTTTTACATGCTTTATGACAATAAGGGGCAAATGAGTCCTTATAGGCAAAATTGCTTTATTTCATGAAGGTAAGTCTATTTACACTATAACATTCAGGTTTGGATCTTTCTCTCATAAGAAAATGCAAACTGCATATTAACCATTATTTTAACGCTGACAAGCAGTTTTTACATGCTTTACGACAATTAGGTGCAAATGAGTCCTTATAGGCAAAATTGCTTTATTTTACAAAGGTAAGTTTACTTAAACTATAACATTCAGGTTTAGATCATTCTCTCATAAGAAAATGCAAACTGCATATTAACCATTATTTTAACGCTGACAAGCAGTTTTTACATGCTTTACGACAATTAGGTGCAAATGAGTCCTTATAGGCAAAAGTTCTTTATTTCATGAGGGTAAGTCTATTTACACTATAACATTCAGGTTTGGATCATTCACTCATAAGAAAATGCAAACTGCATATTAACCATTATTTTAACGCATACAAGCAGTTTTTACATGCTTTATGACAATTAGCTGCAAATGAGTCTTTATAGGCAAAATTGCTTTATTTCATGAGGGTAAGTCGATTTACACTATAACATTCAGGTTTGGATCATTCTCTCATAAGAAAATGCAAACTGCATATTAACCATTATTTTAACGCTGACAAGCAGTTTTTACATGCTTTATGACAATTGAGGCAAATGAGTCCTTATAGGCAAAATTGCTTTATTTCATTAAGGTAAGTCTATTTACACTATAACAGTGAGGTTTGGATCATTCTCTCATAAGAAAATGCAAACTGCATATTAACCATTATTTTAACGCTGACAAGCAGTTTTTACATGCTTTACGACAATTAGGTGCAAATGAGTCCTTATAGGCAAAATTGCTTTATTTTACAAAGGTAAGTTTACTTAAACTATAACATTCAGGTTTAGATCATTCTCTCATAAGAAAATGCAAACTGCATATTAACCATTATTTTAACGCTGACAAGCAGTTTTTACATGCTTTACGACAATTAGGTGCAAATGAGTCCTTATAGGCAAAAGTTCTTTATTTCATGAGGGTAAGTCTATTTACACTATAACATTCAGGTTTGGATCATTCACTCATAAGAAAATGCAAACTGCATATTAACCATTATTTTAACGCATACAAGCAGTTTTTACATGCTTTATGACAATTAGGGGCAAATGAGTCCCTATAGGCAAAATTGCTTTATTTCATAAAGGTAAGTCTATTTACACGATAACATTTAGGTTTGGATCATTCTCTCATAAGAAAATGCAAACTGCATATTAACCATTATTTTAACGCAGACAAGCAGTTTTTACATGCTTCACGACAATTGCGTGCAAATAAGTCCTTATAGGCAAAATTGCTTTATTTTACAAAGGTAAGTCTATTTACACTATAATATTCAGGTTTGGATCATTCTCTCATAAGAAAATGCAAACTGCATATTAACCACTATTTTAACGCATACAAGCAGTTTTTACATGCTTTATGACAATTAGGGGCAAATGAGTCCTTATAGGCAAAATTGCTTTATTTTACAAAGGTAAGTTTACTTAAACTATAACATTCAGGTTTAGATCATTCTCTCATAAGAAAATGCAAACTGCATATTAACCATTTTTTTAACACAGACAAGCAGTTTTTACATGCTTCACGACAATTGCGTGCAAATGAGTCCTTTTAGGCAAAATTGCGTTATTTTACAAAGGTAAGTATATTTTCACTATAACATTCAGGTTTGGATCATTCTCTCATAAGAAAATGCAAACTGCATATTAACCATTATTTCAACGCATACAAGCAGTTTTTACATGCTTTATGACAATTAGGGGCTAATGAGTCCTTATAGGCAAAATTGCTTTATTTCATTAAGGTAAATCTATTTACACTATAACATTCAGGTTTGGATCATTCTCTCATAAGAAAATGCAAACTGCATATTAACCATTATTTTTAACGCTGACAAGCAGTTTTTACATGCTTTACGACAATTAGGTGCAAATGAGTCCTTATAGGCAAAAGTGCTTTATTTCATGAGGGTAAGTCTATTTACACTATAACATTCAGGTTTGGATCATTCTCTCATAAGAAAATGCAAACTGCATATTTACTATCATTTTCACGCAGACAAGCAGTTTTCACATGTTTTACGACAATTAGGTGGAAATAAGTCCTTAAAGGCAAAATTGTTTTATTTTACAAAGGTAAGTCTATTTACACTATAACATTCAGGTTTGGATCATTCTCTCATAAGAAAATGCAAACTGCATATTAACCATTATTTTAACGCATACAAGCAGTTTTTACATGCTTTACGACAATTAGGTGCAAATGAGTCTTTATAGGCAAAATTGCTTTATTTCATGAAGGTAAGTCTATTTACACTATAACATTCAGGTTTGGATCATTCTCTCATAAGAAAATGCAAACTGCATATTTACTATCATTTTCACGCAGACAAGCAGTTTTTACATGTTTCACGACAATTGCGTGCAAATGAGTCCTTAAGAGCAAAATTGCTTTATTTTACAAAGGTAAATCTATTTTCACTATTACATTCAGGTTTGGATCATTCTCTCATAAGAAAATGCAAACTGCATATTAACCATTATTTTAACGCATACAAGCAGTTTTTACATGCTTTATGACAGTTAGGGGCAAATGAGTCTATATAGGCAAAATTGCTTTATTTTACAAAGGTAAGTTTACTTAAACTATAACATTCAGGTTTAGATCATTCTTTCATAAGAAAATGCAAACTGCATATTAACTATCATTTTAACGCATACAAGCAGTTTCTACATGCTTTATGACAATTAGGTGCAAATGAGTCTTTATAGGCAAAATTGCTTTATTTCATGAGGGTAAGTCGATTTACACTATAACATTCAGGTTTGGATCATTCTCTCATAAGAAAATGCAAACTGCATATTAACCATTATTTTAACGCAGACAAGCAGTTTTTACATGCTTCACGACAATTGCGTGCAAATGAGTCCTTATAGGCAAAATTGCGTTATTTTACAAAGGTAAGTCTATTTTCACTATAACATTCAGGTTTGGATCATTCTCTCATAAGAAAATGCAAACTGCATATTAACCATTATTTCAACGCATACAAGCAGTTTTTACATGCTTTATGACAATTAGGGGCAAATGAGTCCTTATAGGCAAAATTGCTTTATTTCATTAAGGTAAGTCTATTTACACTATAACATTCAGGTTTGGATCATTCTCTCATAAGAAAATGCAAACTGCATATTAACCATTATTTTAACGCAGACAAGCAGTTTTTACATGCTTCACGACAATTGCGTGCAAATGAGTCCTTATAGGCAAAATAGCGTTATTTTACAAAGGTAAGTCTATTTTCACTATAACATTCAGGTTTGGATCATTCTCTCATAAGAAAATGCAAACTGCATTCTAACCATTATTTCAACGCATACAAGCAGTTTTTACATGCTTTATGACAATTGAGGCAAATGAGTCCTTATAGGCAAAATTGCTTAATTTCATTAAGGTAAGTCTATTTACACTATAACAGTAAGGTTTGGATCATTCTCTCATAAGAAAATGCAAACTGCATATTAACCATTATTTTAACGCTGACAAGCAGTTTTTACATGCTTTACGACAATTAGGTGCAAATGAGTCCTTATAGGCAAAAGTTCTTTATTTTATGAAGGTAAGTCTATTTACACTATAACATTCAGGTTTGGATCATTCTCTCATAAGAAAATGCAAACTGCATATTAACCATTATTTTAACGCTGACAAGCAGTTTTTACATGCTTTATGACAATTAGGGGCAAATGAGTCCTTATAGGCAAAATTGCTTTATTTCATGAAGGTAAGTCTATTTACACTATAACATTTAGGTTTGGATCATTCTCTCATAAGAAAATGCAAACTGCATATTAACCATTATTTTAACGCAGACAAGCAGTTTTTACATGCTTCACGACAATTGCGTGCAAAAAAGTCCTTATCGGCAAAATTGCTTTATTTTACAAAGGTAAGTATATTTACACTATAATATTCAGGTTTGGATCATTCTCTCATAAGAAAATGCAAACTGCATATTAACCACTTTTTTAACGCATACAAGCAGTTTTTACATGCTTTATGACAATTAGGGGCAAATGAGTCCTTATAGGCAAAATTGCTTTATTTTACAAAGGTAAGTTTACTTAAACTATAACATTCAGGTTTAGATCATTCTCTCATAAGAAAATGCAAACTGCATATTTACTATTATTTTAACGCATACAAGCAGTTTTTACATGCTTTATGGCAATTAGGTGCAAATGAATCTTTATAGGCAAAATTGCTTTATTTCATGAGGGTAATTCGATTTACACTATAACATTCAGGTTTGGATCATTCTTTCATAAGAAAATGCAAACTGCATATTATACATTATTTTAACGCATACAAGCAGTTTTTACATGCTTTATGACAATTAGGGGCAAATGAGTCCTTATAGGCAAAATTGCTTTATTTCATGAGGGTAATTCGATTTACACTATAACATTCAGGTTTGGATCATTCTCTCATAAGAAAATGCAAACTGCATATTAACCATTATTTTAACGCTGACAAGCAGTTTTTACATGCTTTATGACAATTAGGGGCAAATGAGTCCCTATAGGCAAAATTGCTTTATTTCTTGAAGCTAAGTCTATTTACACTATAACATTTAGGTTTGGATCATTCTCTCATAAGAAAATGCAAACTGCATATTAACCATTATTTTAACGCAGACAAGCAGTTTTTACATGCTTCACGACAATTGCGTGCAAATAAGTCCTTATAGGCAAAATTGCTTTATTTTACAATGGTTAGTCTATTTACACTATAACATTCAAGTTTGGATCATTCCCTCATAAGAAAATGCAAACTGCATATTTACTATCATTTTCACGCAGACAAGCAGTTTTTACATGCTTCACGACAATTGCGTGCAAATGAGTCCTTATAGGCAAAATTGCTTTATTTTACAAAGGTAAGTCTATTTACACTATAATATTCAGGTTTGGATCATTATCTCATAAGAAAATGCAAACTGCATATTAACCACTATTTTAACGCATACAAGCAGTTTTTACATGCTTTATGACAATTAGGGGCAAATGAGTCCTTATAGGCAAAACTGCTTTATTTTACAAAGGTAAGTTTACTTAAACTATAACATTCAGGTTTAGATCATTCTCTCATAAGAAAATGCAAACTGCATATTTACTATCAATTTAACGCATACAAGCAGTTTTTACATGCTTTATGACAATTAGGTGCAAATGAGTCTTTATAGGCAAAATTGCTTTATTTCATGAGGGTAAGTCGATTTACACTATAACATTCAGGTTTGGATCATTCTCTCATAGGAAAATGCAAACTGCATATTAACCATTATTTTAACGCTGACAAGCAGTTTTTACATGCTTTATGACAATTAGGGGCAAATGAGTCCTTATAGGCAAAATTGCTTTATTTTACAAAGGTAAGTCTATTTTCACTATAACATTCAGGTTTGGATCATTCTCTCATAAGAAAATGCAAACTGCATATTAAATATTATTTCAACGCATACAAGCAGTTTTTACATGCTTTATGACAATTAGGGGCAAATGAGTCCTTATAGGCAAAATTGCTTTATTTCATTAAGGTAAGTCTATTTACACTATAACATTCAGGTTTGGATCATTCTCTCATAAGAAAATGCAAACTGCATATTAACCATTATTTTAACGCTGACAAGCAGTTTTTACATGCTTTACGACAATTAGGTGCAAATGAGTCCCTATAGGCAAAAGTGCTTTATTTCATGAGGGTAAGTCTATTTACACTATAACATTCAGGTTTGGATCATTCTCTCATAAGAAAATGCAAACTGCATATTTACTATCATTTTCACGCAGACAAGCAGTTTTCACATGTTTTACGACAATTAGGTGGAAATAAGTACTTAAAGGCAAAATTGTTTTATTTCACAAAGGTAAGTCTACTTTCACTATAACATTCAGGTTTGGATCATTCTCTCATAAGAAAATGCAAACTGCATATTAACCATTATTTTAACGCAGACAAGCAGTTTTTACATGCTTCACGACAATTGCGTGCAAATGAGTCCTTATAGGCAAAATTGCTTTATTTTACAAAGGTAAGTCTATTTACACTATAACATTCAGGTTTGGATCATTCTCTCATAAGAAAATGCAAACTGCATATTAACCACTATTTTAACGCATACGAGCAGTTTTTACATGCTTTTTGACAATTAGGGGCAAATGAGTCCTTATAGGCAAAATTGCGTTATTTTACAAAGGTAAGTCTATTTTCACTATAACATTCAGGTTTGGATCATTCTCTCATAAGAAAATGCAAACTGCATATTAATTATTATTTCAACGCATACAAGCAGTTTTTACATGCCTTATGACAATTAGGGGCAAATGAGTCCTTATAGGCAAAATTGCTTTATTTCATTAAGGTAAGTCTATTTACACTATAACATTCAGGTTTGGATCATTCTCTCATAAGAAAATGCAAACTGCATATTAACCATTATTTTAACGCAGACAAGCAGTTTTTACATGCTTCACGACAATTGCGTGCAAATGAGTCCTTATAGGCAAAATAGCGTTATTTTACAAGGGTAAGTCTATTTTCACTATAACATTCAGGTTTTGATCATTCTCTCATAAGAAAATGCAAACTGCATATAAACCATTATTTCAACGCATACAAGCAGTTTTTACATGCTTTATGACAGTTGAGGCAAATGAGTCCTTATAGGCAAAATTGCTTTATTTCATTAAGGTAAGTCTATTTACACTATAACAGTAAGGTTTGGATCATTCTCTCATAAGAAAATGCAAACTGAATAAATACCATTATTTTAACGCTGACAAGCAGTTTTTACACGCTTTACGACAATTAGGTGCAAATGAGTCCTTATAGGCAAAATTTCTTTATTTCATGAGGGTAAGTATATTTACACTATAACATTCAGGTTTGGATCATTCTCTCATAAGAAAATGCAAACTGCATATTAACCATTAGTTTAACGCTGACAAGCAGTTTTTACATGCTTTATGACAATTAGGGGCAAATTAGTCCTTATAGGCAAAATTGCTTTATTTCATGAAGGTAAGTCTATTTACACTATAACATTTAGGTTTGGATCATTCTCTCATAAGAAAATGCAAACTGCATATTAACCATTATTTTAACGCAGACAAGCAGTTTTTACATGCTTCACGACAATTGCGTGCAAAAAAGTCCTTATAGGCAAAATTACTTTATTTTACAAAGGTAAGTATATTTACACTATAATATTCAGGTTTGGATCATTTTCTCATAAGAAAATGCAAACTGCATATTAACCACTTTTTTAACGCATAGAAGCAGTTTTTACTTGCTTTATGACAATTAGGGGCAAATGAGTCCTTATAGGCAAAATTGCTTTATTTTACAAAGGTAAGTTTACTTAAACTATAACATTCAGGTTTAGATCATTCTCTCATAAGAAAATGCAAACTGCATATTTACTATTATTTTAACGCATTAAAGCAGTTTTTACATGCTTTATGGCAATTAGGTGCAAATGAATCTTTATAGGCAAAGTTGCTTTATTTCATGAAGGTAAGTCTATTTACACTATAACATTCAGGTTTGGATCATTCTCTCATAAGAAAATGCAAACTGCATATTAACCATTATTTTAACGCATACAAGCAGTTTTTACATGCTTTATGACAATTAGGGGCAAATGAGTCCCTATAGGCAAAATTGCTTTATTTCTTGAAGGTAAGTCTATTTACACTATAACATTTAGGTTTGGATCATTCTCTCATAAGAAAATGCAAACTGCATATTAAATATTATTTCAACGCATACAAGCAGTTTTTACATGCTTTATGACAATTAGGGGCAAATGAGTCCTTATAGGCAAAATTGCTTTATTTCATTAAGGTAAGTCTATTTTCACTATAACATTCAGGTTTGGATCATTCTCTCATAAGAAAATGCAAACTGCATATTAACCATTATTTTAACGCTGACAAGCAGTTTTTACATGCTTTACGACAATTAGGTGCAAATGAGTCCCTATAGGCAAAAGTGCTTTATTTAATGAGGGTAAGTCTATTTACACTATAACATTCAGGTTTGGATCATTCTCTCATAAGAAAATGCAAACTGCATATTTGCTATCATTTTCACGCAGACAAGCAGTTTTCACATGTTTTACGACAATTAGGTGGAAATAAGTCCTTAAAGGCAAAATTGTTTTATTTCACAAAGGTAAGTCTACTTTTACTATAACATTCAGGTTTGGATCATTCTCTCATAAGAAAATGCAAACTGCATATTAACCATTATTTTAACGAAGACAAGCAGTTTTTACATGCTTCACGACAATTGCGTGCAAATGAGTCCTTATAGGCAAAAATGCTTTATTTTACAAAGGTAAGTCTATTTACACTATAACATTCAGGTTAGGATCATTCTCTCATAAGAAAATGCAAACTGCATATTAACCATTATTTTAACGCATACAAGCAGTTTTTACATGCTTTATGACAATAAGGGGCAAATGAGTCCTTATAGGCAAAATTGCTTTATTTCATGAAGGTAAGTCTATTTACACTATAACATTCAGGTTTGGATCTTTCTCTCATAAGAAAATGCAAACTGCATATTAACCAATATTTTAACGCAGACAAGCAGGTTTTACATGCTTTACGACAATTAGGTGCAAATGAGTCTTTATAGGCAAAATTGCTTTATTTCATGAAGGTAAGTCTATTAACACTATAACATTCAGGTTTGGATCATTCTCTCATAAGAAAATGCAAACTGCATATTTACTATCATTTTCACGCAGACAAGCAGTTTTTACATGCTTCACGACAATTGCGTGCAAATGAGTCCTTATATGCAAAATTGCTTTATTTTACAAAGGTAAGTCTATTTACACTATAATATTCAGGTTTGGATCATTCTCTCATAAGAAAATGCAAACTGCATATTAACCACTATTTTAACGCATACGAGCAGTTTTTACATGCTTTTTGACAATTAGGGGCAAATGAGTCCTTATAGGCAAAATTGCTTTATTTTAAAAAGGTAAGTTTACTTAAACTATAACATTCAGGTTTAGATCATTCTCTCATAAGAAAATGCAAACTGCATATTTACTATCAATTTAACGCATACAAGCAGTTTTTAAATGCTTTATGACAATTAGGTGCAAATGAGTCTTTATAGGCAAAATTGCTTTATTTCATGAGGGTAAGTCGATTTACACTATAACATTCAGGTTTGGATCATTCTCTCATAAGAAAATGCAAACTGCATATTAACCATTATTTTAACGCTGACAAGCAGTTTTTACATGCTTTATGACAATTAGGGGCAAATGAGTCCTTATAGGCAAAATTGCTTTATTTTACAAAGGTAAGTCTATTTTCACTATAACATTCAGGTTTGGATCATTCTCTCATAAGAAAATGCAAACTGCATATTAAATATTATTTCAACGCATACAAGCAGTTTTTACATGCTTTATGACAATTAGGGGCAAATGAGTCCTTATAGGCAAAATTGCTTTATTTCATTAAGGTAAGTCTATTTACACTATAACATTCAGGTTTGGATCATTCTCTCATAAGAAAATGCAAACTGCATATTAACCATTATTTTAACGCTGACAAGCAGTTTTTACATGCTTTACGACAATTAGGTGCAAATGAGTCCCTATAGGCAAAAGCGCTTTATTTCATGAGGGTAAGTCTATTTACACTATAACATTCAGGTTTGGATCATTCTCTCATAAGAAAATGCAAACTGCATATTTACTATCAATTTAACGCATACAAGCAGTTTTTACATGCTTTATGACAATTCGGTGCAAATGAGTCATTATAGGCAAAATTGCTTTATTTCATGAGGGTAAGTCGATTTACACTATAACATTCAGGTTTGAATCATTCTCTCATAAGAAAATGCAAACTGCATATTAACCATTATTTTAACGCTGACAAGCAGTTTTTACATGCTTTATGACAATAAGGGGCAAATGAGTCCTTATAGGCAAAATTGCTTTATTTCATGAAGGTAAGTCTATTTACACTATAACATTCAGGTTTGGATCTTTCTCTCATAAGAAAATGCAAACTGCATATTAACCATTATTTTAACGCAGACAAGCAGGTTTTACATGCTTTACGACAATTAGGTGCAAATGAGTCTTTATAGGCAAAATTGCTTTATTTCATGAAGGTAAGTCTATTTACACTATAACATTCAGGTCTGGATCATTCTCTCATAAGAAAATGCAAACTGCATATTAACCACTATTTTAACGCATACGAGCAGTTTTTATATGCTTTTTGACAATTAGGGGCAAATGAGTCCTTATAGGCAAAATTGCTTTATTTTACAAAGGTAAGTTTACTTAAACTATAATATTCAGGTTTAGATCATTCTCTTATAAGAAAATGCAAACTGCATATTTACTATTATTTTAACGCATACAAGCAGTTTTTACATGCCTAATGGCAATTAGGTGCAAATGAGTCCTTATAGGCAAAAGTGCTTTATTTCATGAGGGTAAGTCTATTTACACTATAAAATTCAGGTTTGGATCATTCTCTCATAAGAAAATGCAAACTGAATATTAACCATTATTTTAACGCATACAAACAGTTTTTACATGCTTTATGACAATTAGGGGCAAATGAGTCCTTATAGGCAAATCTGCTTTATTTCATTAGAGTAAGTCTATTTACACTATAACATTCAGGTTTGGATCATTCTCTCATAAGAAAATGCAAACTGCATATTAACAATTATTTTAACGCTGACAAGCAGTTTTTACATGCTTTACGACAATTAGGTGCAAATGAGTCCTTACAGGCAAATCTGCTTTATTTCATTAGAGTAAGTCTATTTACACTATAACATTCAAGTTTGGATCATTCTCTCATAAGAAAATGCAAACTGCATATTAACAATTATTTTTACACTGACAAGCAGTTTTTACATGCTTTACGACAATTAGGGGCAAATGAGTCCCTATAGGCAAAATTGCTTTATTTCATGAAGGTAAGTCTATTTACACTATAACATTTAGGTTTGGATCATTCTCTCATTAGAAAATGCAAACTGCATATTAACCATTATTTTAACGCAGACAAGCAGTTTTTACATGCTTCACGACAATTGCGTGCAAATAAGTCCTTATAGGCAAAATTGTTTTATTTTACAAAGGTTAGTCTATTTACACTATAATATTCAGGTTTGGATCATTCTCTCATAAGAAAATGCAAACTGCATATTAACCACTATTTTAACGCATACGAGCAGTTTTTACATGCTTTTTGACAATTAGGGGCAAATGAGTCCTTATAGGCAAAATTGCTTTATTTTACAAAGGTAAGTTTACTTAAACTATAATATTCAGGTTTAGATCATTCTCTTATAAGAAAATGCAAACTGCATATTTACTATCATTTTCACGCAGACAAGCAGTTTTCACATGTTTTACGACAATTAGGTGGAAATAAGTCCTTAAAGGCAAAATTGTTTTATTTTACAAAGGTAAGTCTATTTACACTATAACATTCAGGTTTGGATCATTCTCTCATAAGAAAATGCAAACTGCATACTAACCATTATTTTAACGCATACAAGCCGTTTTTACATGCTTTACGACAATTAGGTGCAAATGAGTCTTTATAGGCAAAATTGCTTTATTTCATGAAGGTAAGTCTATTTACACTATAACGTTCAGGTTTGGATCATTCTCACATAAGAAAATGCAAACTGCATATTAACCATTATTTTAACGCATACAAGCAGTTTTTACATGATTTATGACAGTTAGGGGCAAATGAGTCTATATAGGCAAAATTGCTTTATTTTACAAAGGTAAGTTTACTTAAACTATAACATTCAGGTTTAGATCATTCTCTCATAAGAAAATGCAAACTGCATATTAACTATCATTTTAACGCATACAAGCAGTTTTTACATGCTTTATGACAATTAGGTGCAAATAAGTCTTTATAGGCATAATTGCTTTATTTCATGAGGGTAAGTCGATTTACACTATAACATTCAGGTTTGGATCATTCTCTCATAAGAAAATGCAAACTGCATATTAACCATTATTTTAACGCAGACAAGCAGTTTTTACATGCTTCACGACAATTGCGTGCAAATGAGTCCTTATAGGCAAAATTGCGTTATTTTACAAAGGTAAGTCTATTTTCACTATAACATTCAGGTTTGGATCATTCTCTCATAAGAAAATGCAAACTGCATATTAACCATTATTTCAACGCATACAAGCAGTTTTTACATGCTTTATGACAATTGAGGCAAATGAGTCCTTATAGGCAAAATTGCTTTATTTCATTAAGGTAAGTCTATTTACACTATAACAGTCAGGTTTGGATCATTCTCTCATAAGAAAATGCAAACTGCATATTAACCATTATTTTAACGCTGACAAGCAGTTTTTACATGCTTTACGACAATTAGGTGCAAATGAGTCCTTATAGGCAAAAGTTCTTTATTTCATGAGGGTAAGTCTATTTACACTATAACATACAGGTTGGGATCATTCTCTCATAAGAAAATGCAAACTGCATATTAACCATTATTTTAACGCTGACAAGCAGTTTTTACATGCTTTATGACAATTAGGGGCAAATGAGTCCCTATAGGCAAAATTGCTTTATTTCATGAAGGTAAGTCTATTTACACTATAACATTTAGGTTTGGATCATTCTCTCATAAGAAAATGCAAACTGCATATTAACCATTATTTTAACGCAGACAAGCAGTTTTTACATGCTTCACGACAATTGCGTGCAAAAAAGTCCTTATAGGCAAAATAGCCTTATTTTACAAAGGTAAGTATATTTACACTATAATATTCAGGTTTGGATCATTCTCTCATAAGAAAATGCAAACTGCATATTAACCACTTTTTTAACGCATACAAGCAGTTTTTACATGCTTTATGACAATTAGGGGCAAATGAGTCCTTATAGGCAAAATTGCTTTATTTCATGAAGGTAAGTCTATTTACACTATAACATTCAGGTTTGGATCATTCTCTCATAAGAAAATGCAAACTGCATATTTACTATCATTTTCACGCAGACAAGCAGTTTTTACATGCTTCACGACAATTGCGTGCAAATGAGTCCTTATAGGCAAAATTGCTTTATTTTACAAAGGTAAGTCTATTTTCACTATTACATTCAGGTTTGGATCATTCTCTCATAAGAAAATGCAAACTGCATATTAACCATTATTTTAACGCATACAAACAGTTTTTACATGCTTTATGACAATTAGGGGCAAATGAGTCCTTATAGGCAAATCTGCTTTATTTCATTCGAGTAAGTCTATTTACACTATAACATTCAGGTTTGGATCATTCTCACATAAGAAAATGCAAACTGCATATTAACAATTATTTTAACGCTGACAAGCAGTTTTTACATGCTTTACGACAATTAGGTGCAAATGAGTCCCTATAGGCAAAAGTGCTTTATTTCATGAGGGTAAGTCTACTTACACTATAACATTCAGGTTTGGATCATTCTCTCATAAGAAAATGCAAACTGCATATTAACCATTATTTCAACGCATACAAGCAGTTTTTACATGCTTTATGACAATTGAGGCAAATGAGTCCTTATAGGCAAAATTGCTTTATTTCATTAAGGTAAGTCTATTTACACTATAACAGTAAGGTTTGGATCATTCTCTCATAAGAAAATGCAAACTGCATATTAACCATTATTTTAACGCTGACAAGCAGTTTTTACATGCTTTACGACAATTAGGTGCAAATGAGTCCTTATAGGCAAAACTTCTTTATTTCATGAGGGTAAGTCTATTTACACTATAACATTCAGGTTTGGATCATTCTCTCATAAGAAAATGCAAACTGCATATTAACCATTATTTTAACGCTGACAAGCAGTTTTTACATGCTTTATGACAATTAGGGGCAAATGAGTCCTTATAGGCAAAATTGCTTTATTTCATAAAGGTAAGTCTATTTACACTATAACATTTAGGTTTGGATCATTCTCTCATAAGAAAATGCAAACTGCATATTAACCATTATTTTAACGCAGACAAGCAGTTTTTACATGCTTCACGACAATTGCGTGCAAAAAAGTCCTTATAGGCAAAATTGCTTTATTTTACAAAGGTAAGTATATTTTCACTATAATATTCAGGTTTGGATCATTCTCTCATAAGAAAATTCAAACTGCATATTAACCACTTTTTTAACGCATACAAGCAGTTTTTACATGCTTTATGACAATTAGGGGCAAATGAGTCCTTATAGGCAAAATTGCTTTATTATACAAAGGTAAGTTTACTTAAACTATAACATTCAGGTTTAGATCATTCTCTCATAAGAAAATGCAAACTGCATATTTACTATTATTTTAACGCATACAAGCAGTTTTTACATGCTTTATGGCAATTAGGTGCAAATGAATCTTTATAGGCAAAATTGCTTTATTTCATGAGGGTAAGTTGATTTACACTATAACATTCAGGTTTTGATCATTCTCTCATAAGAAAATGCAAACTGCATATTATACATTATTTAATCGCATACAAGCAGTTTTTACATGCTTCACGACAATTGCGTGCAAATAAGTCCTTATAGGCAAAATTGCTTTATTTTACAATGGTTAGTCTATTTACACTATAACATTCAGGTTTGGATCATTCTCTCATAAGAAAATGCAACTGCATATTAACCATTATTTCAACGCATACAAGCAGTTTTTACATGCTTTATGACAATTAGGGGCAAATGAGTCCTTATAGGCAAAATTGCTTTATTTCATTAAGGTAAGTCTATTTACACTATAACATTCAGGTTTGGATCATTCTCTCATAAGAAAATGCAAACTGCATATTAACCATTATTTTAACGCAGACAAGCAGTTTTAACATGCTTCACGACAATTGCGTGCAAATGAGTCCTTATAGGCAAAATTGCTTTATTTCATGAAGGTAAGTCTATTTACACTATAACATTCAGGTTTGGATCATTCTCTCATAAGAAAATGCAAACTGCATATTAACCATTATTTTAACGCTGACAAGCAGTTTTTACATGCTTTATGACAATTAGGGGCAAATGAGTCCCTATAGGCAAAATTGCTTTATTTCTTGAAGGTAAGTCTATTTACACTATAACATTTAGGTTTGGATCATTCTCTCATAAGAAAATGCAAACTGCATATTTACTATCATTTTCACGCAGACAAGCAGTTTTTACATGCTTCACGACAATTGCGTGCAAATGAGTCCTTATAGGCAAAATTGCTTTATTTTACAATGGTTAGTCTATTTACACTATAACATTCAGGTTTGGATCATTCTCTCATAAGAAAATGCAAACTGCATATTTACTATCATTTTCACGCAGACAAGCAGTTTTTACATGCTTCACGACAATTGCGTGCAAATGAGTCCTTATAGGCAAAATTGCTTTATTTTACAAAGGTAAGTCTATTTACACTATAATTTTTAGGTTTGGATCATTATCTCATAAGAAAATGCAAACTGCATATTAACCACTATTTTAACGCATACAAGCAGTTTTTACATGCTTTATGACAATTAGGGGCAAATGAGTCCTTATAGGCAAAACTGCTTTATTTTACAAAGGTAAGTTTACTTAAACTATAACATTCAGGTTTAGATCATTCTCTCATAAGAAAATGCAAACTGCATATTTACTATCAATTTAACGCATAGAAGCAGTTTTTACATGCTTTATGACAATTAGGTGCAAATGAGTCTTTATAGGCAAAATTGCTTTATTTCATGAGGGTAAGTCGATTTACACTATAACATTCAGGTTTGGATCATTCTCTCATAAGAAAATGCAAACTGCATATTAACCATTATTTTAACGCTGACAAGCAGTTTTTACATGCTTTATGACAATTAGGGGCAAATGAGTCCTTATAGGCAAAATTGCTTTATTTTACAAAGGTTAGTCTATTTTCACTATAACATTCAGGTTTGGATCATTCTCTCATAAGAAAATGCAAACTGCATATTAACCATTATTTTAACGCTGACAAGCAGTTTTTACATGCTTTACGACAATTAGGTGCAAATGAGTCCCTATAGGCAAAAGTGCTTTATTTCATGAGGGTAAGTCTATTTACACTATAACATTCAGGTTTGGATCATTCTCTCATAAGAAAATGCAAACTGCATATTAACCATTATTTTAACGCATACAAGCAGTTTTTACATGCTTTATGACAATAAGGGGCAAATGAGTCCTTATAGGCAAAATTGCTTTATTTCATGAAGGTAAGTCTATTTACACTATAACATTCAGGTTTGGATCTTTCTCTCATAAGAAAATGCAAAATGCATATTAACCATTATTTTAACGCATACAAACAGTTTTTACATGCTTTATGACAATTAGGGGCAAATGAGTCCTTATAGGCAAAATTGCTTTATTTCATGAAGGTAAGTCTATTTACACTATAACATACAGGTTGGGATCATTCTCTCATAAGAAAATGCAAACTGCATATTAACCATTATTTTAACGCTGACAAGCAGTTTTTACATGCTTTATGACAATTAGGGGCAAATGAGTCCCTATAGGCAAAATTGCTTTATTTCATGAAGGTAAGTCTATTTACACTATAACATTTAGGTTTGGATCATTCTCTCATAAGAAAATGCAAACTGCATATTAACCATTATTTTAACGCAGACAAGCAGTTTTTACATGCTTCACGACAATTGCGTGCAAAAAAGTCCTTATAGGCAAAATAGCTTTATTTTACAAAGGTAAGTATATTTACACTATAATATTCAGGTTTGGATCATTCTCTCATAAGAAAATGCAAACTGCATATTAACCACTTTTTTAACGCATACAAGCAGTTTTTACATGCTTTATGACAATTAGGGGCAAATGAGTCCTTATAGGCAAAATTGCTTTATTTCATGAAGGTAAGTCTATTTACACTATAACATTCAGGTTTGGATCATTCTCTCATAAGAAAATGCAAACTGCATATTTACTATCATTTTCACGCAGACAAGCAGTTTTTACATGCTTCACGACAATTGCGTGCAAATGAGTCCTTATAGGCAAAATTGCTTTATTTTACAAAGGTAAGTCTATTTTCACTATTACATTCAGGTTTGGATCATTCTCTCATAAGAAAATGCAAACTGCATATTAACCATTATTTTAACGCATACAAACAGTTTTTACATGCTTTATGACAATTAGGGGCAAATGAGTCCCTATAGGCAAAAGTGCTTTATTTCATGAGGGTAAGTCTACTTACACTATAACATTCAGGTTTGGATCATTCTCTCATAAGACAATGCAAACTGCATATTTACTATTATTTTCACGCAGACAAGCAGTTTTCACATGTTTTACGACAATTAGGTGGAAATAAGTCCTTAAAGGCAAAATTGTTTTATTTCACAAAGGTAAGTCTACTTTCACTATAACATTCAGGTTTAGATCAATCTCTCATAAGAAAATGCAAACTGAATATTAACAATTATTTTAACGCAGACAAGCAGTTTTTACATGCTTCACGACAATTGCGTGCAAATGAGTCCTTATAGGCAAAATAGCGTTATTTTACAAAGGTAAGTCTATTTTCACTATAACATTCAGGTTTGGATCATTCTCTCATAAGAAAATGCAAACTGCATATTAACCATTATTTCAACGCATACAAGCAGTTTTTACATGCTTTATGACAATTGAGGCAAATGAGTCCTTATAGGCAAAATTGCTTTATTTCATTAAGGTAAGTCTATTTACACTATAACAGTAAGGTTTGGATCATTCTCTCATAAGAAAATGCAAACTGCATATTAACCATTATTTTAACGCTGACAAGCAGTTTTTACATGCTT
Organism: Xanthostigma xanthostigma; assembly: GCA_963575645.1. Taxonomy (NCBI): domain Eukaryota; kingdom Metazoa; phylum Arthropoda; class Insecta; order Raphidioptera; family Raphidiidae; genus Xanthostigma; species Xanthostigma xanthostigma. Next base: position 25,516,586 of record OY754467.1, read on the forward strand.
TACGACAATTAGGTGCAAATGAGTCCTTATAGGCAAAACTTCTTTATTTCATGAGGGTAAGTCTATTTACACTATAACATTCAGGTTTGGATCATTCTCTCATAAGAAAATGCAAACTGCATATTAACCATTATTTTAACGCTGACAAGCAGTTTTTACATGCTTTATGACAATTAGGGGCAAATGAGTCCTTATAGGCAAAATTGCTTTATTTCATAAAGGTAAGTCTATTTACACTATAACATTTAGGTTTGGATCATTCTCTCATAAGAAAATGCAAACTGCATATTAACCATTATTTTAACGCAGACAAGCAGTTTTTACATGCTTCACGACAATTGCGTGCAAAAAAGTCCTTATAGGCAAAATTGCTTTATTTTACAAAGGTAAGTATATTTTCACTATAATATTCAGGTTTGGATCATTCTCTCATAAGAAAATTCAAACTGCATATTAACCACTTTTTTAACGCATACAAGCAGTTTTTACATGCTTTATGACAATTAGGGGCAAATGAGTCCTTATAGGCAAAATTGCTTTATTTTACAAAGGTAAGTTTACTTAAACTATAACATTCAGGTTTAGATCATTCTCTCATAAGAAAATGCAAACTGCATATTTACTATTATTTTAACGCATACAAGCAGTTTTTACATGCTTTATGGCAATTAGGTGCAAATGAATCTTTATAGGCAAAATTGCTTTATTTCATGAGGGTAAGTCTATTTACACTATAACATTCAGGTTTGGATCATTCTCTCATAAGAAAATGCAAACTGCATATTTACTATCATTTTCACGCAGACAAGCAGTTTTTACATGCTTCACGACAATTGCGTGCAAATGAGTCCTTATAGGCAAAATTGCTTTATTTTACAAAGGTAAGTCTATTTTCACTATTACATTCAGGTTTGGATCATTCTCTCATAAGAAAATGCAAACTGCATATTAACCATTATTTTAACGCAGACAAGCAGTTTTTACATGCTTCACGACAATTGCGTGCAAAAAAGTCCTTATAGGCAAAATAGCTTTATTTTACAAAGGTAAGTATATTTACACTATAATATTCAGGTTTGGATCATTCTCTCATAAGAAAATGCAAACTGCATATTAACCACTTTTTTAACGCATACAAGCAGTTTTTACATGCTTTATGACAATTAGGGGCAAATGAGTCCTTATAGGCAAAATTGCTTTATTTCATGAAGGTAAGTCTATTTACACTATAACATTCAGGTTTGGATCATTCTCTCATAAGAAAATGCAAACTCCATATTTACTATCATTTTCACGCAGACAAGCAGTTTTTACATGCTTCACGACAATTGCGTGCAAATGAGTCCTTATAGGCAAAATTGCTTTATTTTACAAAGGTAAGTCTATTTTCACTATTACATTCAGGTTTGGATCATTCTCTCATAAGAAAATGCAAACTGCATATTAACCATTATTTTAACGCATACAAACAGTTTTTACATGCTTTATGACAATTAGGGGCAAATGAGTCCTTATAGGCAAATCTGCTTTATTTCATTAGAGTAAGTCTATTTACACTATAACATTCAGGTTTGGATCATTCTCACATAAGAAAATGCAAACTGCATATTAACAATTATTTTAACGCTGACAAGCAGTTTTTACATGCTTTACGACAATTAGGTGCAAATGAGTCCCTATAGGCAAAAGTGCTTTATTTCATGAGGGTAAGTCTACTTACACTATAACATTCAGGTTTGGATCATTCTCTCATAAGACAATGCAAACTGCATATTTACTATTATTTTCACGCAGACAAGCAGTTTTCACATGTTTTACGACAATTAGGTGGAAATAAGTCCTTAAAGGCAAAATTGTTTTATTTCACAAAGGTAAGTCTACTTTCACTATAACATTCAGGTTTAGATCAATCTCTCATAAGAAAATGCAAACTGAATATTAACAATTATTTTAACGCAGACAAGCAGTTTTTACATGCTTCACGACAATTGCGTGCAAATGAGTCCTTATAGGCAAAATAGCGTTATTTTACAAAGGTAAGTCTATTTTCACTATAACATTCAGGTTTGGATCATTCTCTCATAAGAAAATGCAAACTGCATATTAACCATTATTTCAACGCATACAAGCAGTTTTTACATGCTTTATGACAATTGAGGCAAATGAGTCCTTATAGGCAAAATTGCTTTATTTCATTAAGGTAAGTCTATTTACACTATAACAGTAAGGTTTGGATCATTCTCTCATAAGAAAATGCAAACTGCATATTAACCATTATTTTAACGCTGACAAGCAGTTTTTACATGCTTTACGACAATTAGGTGCAAATGAGTCCTTATAGGCAAAACTTCTTTATTTCATGAGGGTAAGTCTATTTACACTATAACATTCAGGTTTGGATCATTCTCTCATAAGAAAATGCAAACTGCATATTAACCATTATTTTAACGCTGACAAGCAGTTTTTACATGCTTTATGACAATTAGGGGCAAATGAGTCCTTATAGGCAAAATTGCTTTATTTCATAAAGGTAAGTCTATTTACACTATAACATTTAGGTTTGGATCATTCTCTCATAAGAAAATGCAAACTGCATTTTAACCATTATTTTAACGCAGACAAGCAGTTTTTACATGCTTCACGACAATTGCGTGCAAAAAAGTCCTTATAGGCAAAATTGCTTTATTTTACAAAGGTAAGTATATTTTCACTATAATATTCAGGTTTGGATCATTCTCTCATAAGAAAATTCAAACTGCATATTAACCACTTTTTTAACGCATACAAGCAGTTTTTACATGCTTTATGACAATTAGGGGCAAATGAGTCCTTATAGGCAAAATTGCTTTATTTTACAAAGGTAAGTTTACTTAAACTATAACATTCAGGTTTAGATCATTCTCTCATAAGAAAATGCAAACTGCATATTTACTATTATTTTAACGCATACAAGCAGTTTTTACATGCTTTATGGCAATTAGGTGCAAATGAATCTTTATAGGCAAAATTGCTTTATTTCATGAGGGTAAGTCTATTTACACTATAACATTCAGGTTTGGATCATTCTCTCATAAGAAAATGCAAACTGCATATTTACTATCATTTTCACGCAGACAAGCAGTTTTTACATGCTTCACGACAATTGCGTGCAAATGAGTCCTTATAGGCAAAATTGCTTTATTTTACAAAGGTAAGTCTATTTTCACTATTACATTCAGGTTTGGATCATTCTCTCATAAGAAAATGCAAACTGCATATTAACCATTATTTTAACGCAGACAAGCAGTTTTTACATGCTTCACGACAATTGCGTGCAAAAAAGTCCTTATAGGCAAAATAGCTTTATTTTACAAAGGTAAGTATATTTACACTATAATATTCAGGTTTGGATCATTCTCTCATAAGAAAATGCAAACTGCATATTAACCACTTTTTTAACGCATACAAGCAGTTTTTACATGCTTTATGACAATTAGGGGCAAATGAGTCCTTATAGGCAAAATTGCTTTATTTCATGAAGGTAAGTCTATTTACACTATAACATTCAGGTTTGGATCATTCTCTCATAAGAAAATGCAAACTGCATATTTACTATCATTTTCACGCAGACAAGCAGTTTTTACATGCTTCACGACAATTGCGTGCAAATGAGTCCTTATAGGCAAAATTGCTTTATTTTACAAAGGTAAGTCTATTTTCACTATTACATTCAGGTTTGGATCATTCTCTCATAAGAAAATGCAAACTGCATATTAACCATTATTTTAACGCATACAAACAGTTTTTACATGCTTTATGACAATTAGGGGCAAATGAGTCCTTATAGGCAAATCTGCTTTATTTCATTAGAGTAAGTCTATTTACACTATAACATTCAGGTTTGGATCATTCTCACATAAGAAAATGCAAACTGCATATTAACAATTATTTTAACGCTGACAAGCAGTTTTTACATGCTTTACGACAATTAGGTGCAAATGAGTCCCTATAGGCAAAAGTGCTTTATTTCATGAGGGTAAGTCTACTTACACTATAACATTCAGGTTTGGATCATTCTCTCATAAGACAATGCAAACTGCATATTTACTATTATTTTCACGCAGACAAGCAGTTTTCACATGTTTTACGACAATTAGGTGGAAATAAGTCCTTAAAGGCAAAATTGTTTTATTTCACAAAGGTAAGTCTACTTTCACTATAACATTCAGGTTTAGATCAATCTCTCATAAGAAAATGCAAACTGAATATTAACAATTATTTTAACGCAGACAAGCAGTTTTTACATGCTTCACGACAATTGCGTGCAAATGAGTCCTTATAGGCAAAATAGCGTTATTTTACAAAGGTAAGTCTATTTTCACTATAACATTCAGGTTTGGATCATTCTCTCATAAGAAAATGCAAACTGCATATTAACCATTATTTCAACGCATACAAGCAGTTTTTACATGCTTTATGACAATTGAGGCAAATGAGTCCTTATAGGCAAAATTGCTTTATTTCATTAAGGTAAGTCTATTTACACTATAACAGTAAGGTTTGGATCATTCTCTCATAAGAAAATGCAAACTGCATATTAACCATTATTTTAACGCTGACAAGCAGTTTTTACATGCTTTACGACAATTAGGTGCAAATGAGTCCTTATAGGCAAAACTTCTTTATTTCATGAGGGTAAGTCTATTTACACTATAACATTCAGGTTTGGATCATTCTCTCATAAGAAAATGCAAACTGCATATTAACCATTATTTTAACGCTGACAAGCAGTTTTTACATGCTTTATGACAATTAGGGGCAAATGAGTCCTTATAGGCAAAATTGCTTTATTTCATAAAGGTAAGTCTATTTACACTATAACATTTAGGTTTGGATCATTCTCTCATAAGAAAATGCAAACTGCATATTAACCATTATTTTAACGCAGACAAGCAGTTTTTACATGCTTCACGACAATTGCGTGCAAAAAAGTCCTTATAGGCAAAATTGCTTTATTTTACAAAGGTAAGTATATTTTCACTATAATATTCAGGTTTGGATCATTCTCTCATAAGAAAATTCAAACTGCATATTAACCACTTTTTTAACGCATACAAGCAGTTTTTACATGCTTTATGACAATTAGGGGCAAATGAGTCCTTATAGGCAAAATTGCTTTATTTTACAAAGGTAAGTTTACTTAAACTATAACATTCAGGTTTAGATCATTCTCTCATAAGAAAATGCAAACTGCATATTTACTATTATTTTAACGCATACAAGCAGTTTTTACATGCTTTATGGCAATTAGGTGCAAATGAATCTTTATAGGCAAAATTGCTTTATTTCATGAGGGTAAGTTGATTTACACTATAACATTCAGGTTTTGATCATTCTCTCATAAGAAAATGCAAACTGCATATTATACATTATTTAATCGCATACAAGCAGTTTTTACATGCTTCACGACAATTGCGTGCAAATAAGTCCTTATAGGCAAAATTGCTTTATTTTACAATGGTTAGTCTATTTACACTATAACATTCAGGTTTGGATCATTCTCTCATAAGAAAATGCAACTGCATATTAACCATTATTTCAACGCATACAAGCAGTTTTTACATGCTTTATGACAATTAGGGGCAAATGAGTCCTTATAGGCAAAATTGCTTTATTTCATTAAGGTAAGTCTATTTACACTATAACATTCAGGTTTGGATCATTCTCTCATAAGAAAATGCAAACTGCATATTAACCATTATTTTAACGCAGACAAGCAGTTTTAACATGCTTCACGACAATTGCGTGCAAATGAGTCCTTATAGGCAAAATTGCTTTATTTCATGAAGGTAAGTCTATTTACACTATAACATTCAGGTTTGGATCATTCTCTCATAAGAAAATGCAAACTGCATATTAACCATTATTTTAACGCTGACAAGCAGTTTTTACATGCTTTATGACAATTAGGGGCAAATGAGTCCCTATAGGCAAAATTGCTTTATTTCTTGAAGGTAAGTCTATTTACACTATAACATTTAGGTTTGGATCATTCTCTCATAAGAAAAGGCAAACTGCATATTATACATTATTTAATCGCATACAAGCAGTTTTTACATGCTTCACGACAATTGCGTGCAAATAAGTCCTTATAGGCAAAATTGCTTTATTTTACAATGGTTAGTCTATTTACACTATAACATTCAGGTTTGGATCATTCTCTCATAAGAAAATGCAAACTGCATATTTACTATCATTTTCACGCAGACAAGCAGTTTTTACATGCTTCACGACAATTGCGTGCAAATGAGTCCTTATAGGCAAAATTGCTTTATTTTACAAAGGTAAGTCTATTTACACTATAATTTTTAGGTTTGGATCATTATCTCATAAGAAAATGCAAACTGCATATTAACCACTATTTTAACGCATACAAGCAGTTTTTACATGCTTTATGACAATTAGGGGCAAATGAGTCCTTATAGGCAAAACTGCTTTATTTTACAAAGGTAAGTTTACTTAAACTATAACATTCAGGTTTAGATCATTCTCTCATAAGAAAATGCAAACTGCATATTTACTATCAATTTAACGCATAGAAGCAGTTTTTACATGCATTATGACAATTAGGTGCAAATGAGTCTTTATAGGCAAAATTGCTTTATTTCATGAGGGTAAGTCGATTTACACTATAACATTCAGGTTTGGATCATTCTCTCATAAGAAAATGCAAACTGCATATTAACCATTATTTTAACGCTGACAAGCAGTTTTTACATGCTTTATGACAATTAGGGGCAAATGAGTCCTTATAGGCAAAATTGCTTTATTTTACAAAGGTTAGTCTATTTTCACTATAACATTCAGGTTTGGATCATTCTCTCATAAGAAAATGCAAACTGCATATTAACCATTATTTTAACGCTGACAAGCAGTTTTTACATGCTTTACGACAATTAGGTGCAAATGAGTCCCTATAGGCAAAAGTGCTTTATTTCATGAGGGTAAGTCTATTTACACTATAACATTCAGGTTTGGATCATTCTCTCATAAGAAAATGCAAACTGCATGTTTACTATCATTTTCACGCAGACAAGCAGTTTTCACATGTTTTACGACAATTAGGTGGAAATAAGTCCTTAAAGGCAAAATTGTTTTATTTCACAAAGGTAAGTCTACTTTCACTATAACATTCAGGTTTGGATCATTCTCTCATAAGAAAATGCAAACTGCATATTAACCATTATTTTAACGCAGACAAGCAGTTTTTACATGCTTCACGACAATTGCGTGCAAATGAGTCCTTATAGGCAAAAGTGCTTTATTTTACAAAGGTAAGTCTATTTACACTATAACATACAGGTTTGGATCATTCTCTCATAAGAAAATGCAAACTGCATATTAACCATTATTTTAACGCATACAAGCAGTTTTTACATGCTTTATGACAATAAGGGGCAAATGAGTCCTTATAGGCAAAATTGCTTTATTTCATGAAGGTAAGTCTATTTACACTATAACATTCAGTTTGGATCTTTCTCTCATAAGAAAATGCAAACTGCATATTAACCATTATTTTAACGCAGACAAGCAGTTTTTACATGCTTTATGACAATTAGGGGCAAATGAGTCCTTATAGGCAAATCTGCTTTATTTCATTAGAGTAAGTCTATTTACACTATAACATTCAGGTTTGGATCATTCTCTCATAAGAAAATGCAAACTGCATATTAACAATTATTTTAACGCTGACAAGCAGTTTTTACATGCTTTACGACAATTAGGTGCAAATGAGTCCTTACAGGCAAATCTGCTTTATTTCATTAGAGTAAGTCTATTTACACTATAACATTCAGGTTTGGATCATTCTCTCATAAGAAAATGCAAACTGCATATTAACAATTATTTTAACGCTGACAAGCAGTTTTTACATGCTTTACGACAATTAGGGGCAAATGAGTCCCTATAGGCAAAATTGCTTTATTTCATGAAGGTAAGTCTATTTACACTATAACATTTAGGTTTGGATCATTCTCTCATAAGAAAATGCAAACTGCATATTAACCATTATTTTAACGCAGACAAGCAGTTTTTACATGCTTAACGACAATTGCGTGCAAATAAGTCCTTATAGGCAAAATTGCTTTATTTTACAAAGGTAAGTCTATTTACACTATAATATTCAGGTTTGGATCATTCTCTCATAAGAAAATGCAAACTGCATATTAACCACTATTTTAACGCATACGAGCAGTTTTTACATTTTTTATGACAATTAGGGGCAAATGAGTCCCTATAGGCAAAATTGCTTTATTTCATGAAGGTAAGTCTATTTACACTATAACATTTAGGTTTGGATCATTCTCTCATAAGAAAATGCAAACTGCATATTAACCATTATTTTAACGCAGACAAGCAGTTTTTACATGCTTCACGACAATTGCGTGCAAAAAAGTCCTTATAGGCAAAAATGCTTTATTTTACAAAGGTAAGTATATTTACACTATAATATTCAGGTTTGGATCATTCTCTCATAAGAAAATGCAAACTGCATATTAACCACTTTTTTAACGCATACAAGCAGTTTTTACATGCTTTATGACAATTAGGGGCATATGAGTCCTTATAGGCAAAATTGCCTTATTTTACAAAGGTAAGTTTACTTAAACTATAACATTCAGGTTTAGATCATTCTCTCATAAGAAAATGCAAACTGCATATTTACTATTATTTTAACGCATACAAGCAGTTTTTACATGCTTTATGGCAATTAGGTGCAAATGAGTCTTTATAGGCAAAATTGCTTTATTTCATGAGGGTAAGTCGATTTACACTATAACATTCAGGTTTGGATCATTTCTCTCATAAGAAAATGCAAACTGCATATTATACATTATTTTAACGCATACAAGCAGTTTTTACATGCTTTATGACAATTAGGGGCAAATGAGTCCTTATAGGCAAAATTGCTTTATTTCATGAAGGTAAGTCTATTTACACTATAACATTCAGGTTTGGATCATTCTCTCATAAGAAAATGCAAACTGCATATTAACCATTATTTTAACGCTGACAAGCAGTTTTTACATGCTTTATGACAATTAGGGGCAAATGAGTCCCTATAGGCAAAATTGCTTTATTTCTTGAAGGTAAGTCTATTTACACTATAACATTTAGGTTTGGATCATTCTCTCATAAGAAAATGCAAACTGCATATTAACCATTATTTTAACGCAGACAAGCAGTTTTTACATGCTTCACGACAATTGCGTGCAAATAAGTCCTTATAGGCAAAATTGCTTTATTTTACAATGGTTAGTCTATTTACACTAGAACATTCAGGTTTGGATCATTCTCTCATAAGAAAATGCAAACTGCATATTTACTATCATTTTCAAGCAGACAAGCAGTTTTTACATGCTTCACGACAATTGCGTGCAAATGAGTCCTTATAGGCAAAATTGCTTTATTTTACAAAGGTAAGTCTATTTTCACTATTACATTCAGGTTTGGATCATTCTCTCATAAGAAAATGCAAACTGCATATTAACCATTATTTTAACGCATACAAACAGTTTTTACATGCTTTATGACAATTAGGGGCAAATGAGTCCTTATAGGCAAATCTGCTTTATTTCATTAGAGTAAGTCTATTTACACTATAACATTCAGGTTTGGATCATTCTCACATAAGAAAATGCAAAATGCATATTAACAATTATTTTAACGCTGACAAGCAGTTTTTACATGCTTTACGACAATTAGGTGCAAATGAGTCCCTATAGGCAAAAGTGCTTTATTTCATGAGGGTAAGTCTACTTACACTATAACATTCAGGTTTGGATCATTCTCTCATAAGACAATGCAAACTGCATATTTACTATTATTTTCACGCAGACAAGCAGTTTTCACATGTTTTACGACAATTAGGTGGAAATAAGTCCTTAAAGGCAAAATTGTTTTATTTCACAAAGGTAAGTCTACTTTCACTATAACATTCAGGTTTAGATCATTCTCTCATAAGAAAATGCAAACTGAATATTAACAATTATTTTAACGCAGACAAGCAGTTTTTACATGCTTCACGACAATTGCGTGCAAATGAGTCCTTATAGGCAAAATAGCGTTATTTTACAAAGGTAAGTCTATTTTCACTATAACATTCAGGTTTGGATCATTCTCTCATAAGAAAATGCAAACTGCATATTAACCATTATTTCAACGCATACAAGCAGTTTTTACATGCTTTATGACAATTGAGGCAAATGAGTCCTTATAGGCAAAATTGCTTTATTTCATTAAGGTAAGTCTATTTACACTATAACAGTAAGGTTTGGATCATTCTCTCATAAGAAAATGCAAACTGCATATTAACCATTATTTTAACGCTGACAAGCAGTTTTTACATGCTTTACGACAATTAGGTGCAAATGAGTCCTTATAGGCAAAACTTCTTTATTTCATGAGGGTAAGTCTATTTACACTATAACATTCAGGTTTGGATCATTCTCTCATAAGAAAATGCAAACTGCATATTAACCATTATTTTAACGCTGACAAGCAGTTTTTACATGCTTTATGACAATTAGGGGCAAATGAGTCCTTATAGGCAAAATTGCTTTATTTCATAAAGGTAAGACTATTTACACTATAACATTTAGGTTTGGATCATTCTCTCATAAGAAAATGCAAACTGCATATTAACCATTATTTTAACGCAGACAAGCAGTTTTTACATGCTTCACGACAATTGCGTGCAAAAAAGTCCTTATAGGCAAAATTGCTTTATTTTACAAAGGTAAGTATATTTTCACTATAATATTCAGGTTTGGATCATTCTCTCATAAGAAAATTCAAACTGCATATTAACCACTTTTTTAACGCATACAAGCAGTTTTTACATGCTTTATGACAATTAGGGGCAAATGAGTCCTTATAGGCAAAATTGCTTTATTTTACAAAGGTAAGTTTACTTAAACTATAACATTCAGGTTTAGATCATTCTCTCATAAGAAAATGCAAACTGCATATTTACTATTATTTTAACGCATACAAGCAGTTTTTACATGCTTTATGGCAATTAGGTGCAAATGAATCTTTATAGGCAAAATTGCTTTATTTCATGAGGGTAAGTCGATTTACACTATAACATTCAGGTTTGGATCATTCTCTCATAAGAAAATGCAAACTGCATATTATACATTATTTAATCGCATACAAGCAGTTTTTACATGCTTCACGACAATTGCGTGCAAATAAGTCCTTATAGGCAAAATTGCTTTATTTTACAATGGTTAGTCTATTTACACTATAACATTCAGGTTTGGATCATTCTCTCATAAGAAAATGCAAACTGCATATTAACCATTATTTCAACGCATACAAGCAGTTTTTACATGCTTTATGACAATTAGGGGCAAATGAGTCCTTATAGGCAAAATTGCTTTATTTCATTAAGGTAAGTCTATTTACACTATAACATTCAGGTTTGGATCATTCTCTCATAAGAAAATGCAAACTGCATATTAACCATTATTTTAACGCAGACAAGCAGTTTTAACATGCTTCACGACAATTGCGTGCAAATGAGTCCTTATAGGCAAAATTGCTTTATTTCATGAAGGTAAGTCTATTTACACTATAACATTCAGGTTTGGATCATTCTCTCATAAGAAAATGCAAACTGCATATTAACCATTATTTTAACGCTGACAAGCAGTTTTTACATGCTTTATGACAATTAGGGGCAAATGAGTCCCTATAGGCAAAATTGCTTTATTTCTTGAAGGTAAGTCTATTTACACTATAACATTTAGGTTTGGATCATTCTCTCATAAGAAAATGCAAACTGCATATTAACCATTATTTTAACGCAGACAAGCAGTTTTTACATGCTTCACGACAATTGCGTGCAAATAAGTCCTTATAGGCAAAATTGCTTTATTTTACAATGGTTAGTCTATTTACACTATAACATTCAGGTTTGGATCATTCTCTCATAAGAAAATGCAAACTGCATATTTACTATCATTTTCACGCAGACAAGCAGTTTTTACATGCTTCACGACAATTGCGTGCAAATAAGTCCTTATAGGCAAAATTGCTTTATTTTACAAAGGTAAGTCTATTTACACTATAATATTTAGGTTTGGATCATTATCTCATAAGAAAATGCAAACTGCATATTAACCACTATTTTAACGCATACAAGCAGTTTTTACATGCTTTATGACAATTAGGGGCAAATGAGTCCTTATAGGCAAAACTGCTTTATTTTACAAAGGTAAGTTTACTTAAACTATAACATTCAGGTTTAGATCATTCTCTCATAAGAAAATGCAAACTGCATATTTACTATCAATTTAACGCATAGAAGCAGTTTTTACATGCTTTATGACAATTAGGTGCAAATGAGTCTTTATAGGCAAAATTGCTTTATTTCATGAGGGTAAGTCGATTTACACTATAACATTCAGGTTTGGATCATTCTCTCATAAGAAAATGCAAACTGCATATTAACCATTATTTTAACGCTGACAAGCAGTTTTTACATGCTTTATGACAATTAGGGGCAAATGAGTCCTTATAGGCAAAATTGCTTTATTTTACAAAGGTTAGTCTATTTTCACTATAACATCTAGGTTTGGATCATTCTCTCATAAGAAAATGCAAACTGCATATTAACCATTATTTTAACGCAGACAAGCAGTTTTTACATGCTTTACGACAATTAGGTGCAAATGAGTCCCTATAGGCAAAAGTGCTTTATTTCATGAGGGTAAGTCTATTTACACTATAACATTCAGGTTTGGATCATTCTCTCATAAGAAAATGCAAACTGCATGTTTACTATCATTTTCACGCAGACAAGCAGTTTTCACATGTTTTACGACAATTAGGTGGAAATAAGTCCTTAAAGGCAAAATTGTTTTATTTCACAAAGGTAAGTCTACTTTCACTATAACATTCAGGTTTGGATCATTCTCTCATAAGAAAATGCAAACTGCATATTAACCATTATTTTAACGCAGACAAGCAGTTTTTACATGCTTCACGACAATTGCGTGCAAATGAGTCCTTATAGGCAAAAGTGCTTTATTTTACAAAGGTAAGTCTATTTACACTATAACATACAGGTTTGGATCATTCTCTCATAAGAAAATGCAAACTGCATATTAACCATTATTTTAACGCATACAAGCAGTTTTTACATGCTTTATGACAATAAGGGGCAAATGAGTCCTTATAGGCAAAATTGCTTTATTTCATGAAGGTAAGTCTATTTACACTATAACATTCAGGTTTGGATCTTTCTCTCATAAGAAAATGCAAACTGCATATTAACCATTATTTTAACGCAGACAAGCAGTTTTTACATGCTTTATGACAATTAGGGGCAAATGAGTCCTTATAGGCAAATCTGCTTTATTTCATTAGAGTAAGTCTATTTACACTATAACATTCAGGTTTGGATCATTCTCTCATAAGAAAATGCAAACTGCATATTAACAATTATTTTAACGCTGACAAGCAGTTTTTACATGCTTTACGACAATTAGGGGCAAATGAGTCCCTATAGGCAAAATTGCTTTATTTCATGAAGGTAAGTCTATTTACACTATAACATTTAGGTTTGGATCATTCTCTCATAAGAAAATGCAAACTGCATATTAACCATTATTTTAACGCAGACAAGCAGTTTTTACATGCTTCACGACAATTGCGTGCAAATAAGTCCTTATAGGCAAAATTGCTTTATTTTACAAAGGTAAGTCTATTTACACTATAATATTCAGGTTTGGATCATTCTCTCATAAGAAAATGCAAACTGCATATTAACCACTATTTTAACGCATACGAGCAGTTTTTATATTTTTTATGACAATTAGGGGCAAATGAGTCCCTATAGGCAAAATTGCTTTATTTCATGAAGGTAAGTCTATTTACACTATAACATTTAGGTTTGGATCATTCTCTCATAAGAAAATGCAAACTGCATATTAACCATTATTTTAACGCAGACAAGCAGTTTTTACATGCTTCACGACAATTGCGTGCAAAAAAGTCCTTATAGGCAAAAATGCTTTATTTTACAAAGGTAAGTATATTTACACTATAATATTCAGGTTTGGATCATTCTCTCATAAGAAAATGCAAACTGCATATTAACCACTTTTTTAACGCATACAAGCAGTTTTTACATGCTTTATGACAATTAGGGGCATATGAGTCCTTATAGGCAAAATTGCCTTATTTTACAAAGGTAAGTTTACTTAAACTATAACATTCAGGTTTAGATCATTCTCTCATAAGAAAATGCAAACTGCATATTTACTATTATTTTAACGCATACAAGCAGTTTTTACATGCTTTATGGCAATTAGGTGCAAATGAGTCTTTATAGGCAAAATTGCTTTATTTCATGAGGGTAAGTCGATTTACACTATAACATTCAGGTTTGGATCATTTCTCTCATAAGAAAATGCAAACTGCATATTATACATTATTTTAACGCATACAAGCAGTTTTTACATGCTTTATGACAATTAGGGGCATATGAGTCCTTATAGGCAAAATTGCCTTATTTTACAAAGGTAAGTTTACTTTAACTATAACATTCAGGTTTAGATCATTCTCTCATAAGAAAATGCAAACTGCATATTTACTATTATTTTAACGCATACAAGCAGTTTTTACATGCTTTATGGCAATTAGGTGCAAATGAGTCTTTATAGGCAAAATTGCTTTATTTCATGAGGGTAAGTCGATTTACACTATAACATTCAGGTTTGGATCATTTCTCTCATAAGAAAATGCAAACTGCATATTATACATTATTTTAACGCATACAAGCAGTTTTTACATGCTTTATGACAATTAGGGGCATATGAGTCCTTATAGGCAAAATTGCCTTATTTTACAAAGGTAAGTTTACTTTAACTATAACATTCAGGTTTAGATCATTCTCTCATAAGAAAATGCAAACTGCATATTAACCATTATTTTAACGCTGACAAGCAGTTTTTACATGCTTTATGACAATTAGGGGCAAATGAGTCCCTATAGGCAAAATTGCTTTATTTCTTGAAGGTAAGTCTATTTACACTATAACATTTAGGTTTGGATCATTCTCTCATAAGAAAATGCAAACTGCATATTAACCATTATTTTAACGCAGACAAGCAGTTTTTACATGCTTCACGACAATTGCGTGCAAATAAGTCCTTATAGGCAAAATTGCTTTATTTTACAATGGTTAGTCTATTTACACTAGAACATTCAGGTTTGGATCATTCTCTCATAAGAAAATGCAAACTGCATATTAACCATTATTTTCACGCAGACAAGCAGTTTTTACATGCTTCACGACAATTGCGTGCAAATGAGTCCTTATAGGCAAAATTGCTTTTTTTTACAAAGGTAAGTCTATTTACACTATAATATTCAGGTTTGGATCATTATCTCATAACAAAATGCAAACTGCATATTAACCACTATTTTAACGCATACAAGCAGTTTTTACATGCTTTATGACAATTAGGGGCAAATGAGTCCTTATAGGCAAAATTGCTTTATTTTACAAAGGTAAGTTTACTTAAACTATAACATTCAGGTTTAGATCATTCTCTTATAAGAAAATGCAAACTGCATATTTACTATCATTTTAACGCATACAAGCAGTTTTTACATGCTTTATGACAATTAGGTGCAAATGAGTCTTTATAGGCAAAATTGCTTTATTTCATGAGGGTAAGTCGATTTACACTATAACATTCAGGTTTGGATCATTCTCTCATAAGAAAATGCAAACTGCATATTAACCATTATTTTAACGCTGACAAGCAGTTTTTACATGCTTTATGACAATTAGGGGCAAATGAGTCCTTATAGGCAAAATTGCTTTATTTTACAAAGGTAAGTCTATTTTCACTATAACATTCAGGTTTGGATCATTCTCTAATAAGAAAATGCAAACTGCATATTTATATTATTTCAACGCATACAAGCAGTTTTTACATGCTTTATGACAATTAGAGGCAAATGAGTCCTTATAGGCAAAATTGCTTTATTTTACAAAGGTAAGTCTATTTACACTATAACATTCAGGTTTGGATCATTC
Organism: Xanthostigma xanthostigma; assembly: GCA_963575645.1. NCBI lineage: Eukaryota > Metazoa > Arthropoda > Insecta > Raphidioptera > Raphidiidae > Xanthostigma > Xanthostigma xanthostigma. The sequence continues at coordinate 25,532,685 of OY754467.1, forward strand.
TCTCATAAGAAAATGCAAACTGCATATTAACCATTATTTTAACGCTGACAAGCAGTTTTCACATGCTTTACGACAATTAGGTGCAAATGAGTCCCTATAGGCAAAAGTGCTTTATTTTATGAGGGTAAGTCTATTTACACTATAACATTCAGGTTTGGATCATTCTTTCATAAGAAAATGCAAACTGCATATTTACTATCATTTTCACGCAGACAAGCAGTATTCACATGTTTTACGACAATTAGGTGGAAATAAGTCCTTAAAGGCAAAATTGTTTTATTTCACAAAGTTAAGTCTACTTTCACTATAACATTCAGGTTTGGATCATTCTCTCATAAGAAAATGCAAACTGAATATTAACAATTATTTTAACGCTGACAAGCAGTTTTTACATGTTTTACGACAATTAGGTGCAAATGAGTCCTTATAGGCAAAATTGCTTTATTTCATGAGGGTAAGTCTATTTACACTATAACATTCAGGTTTGGATCTTTCTCTCATAAGAAAATGCAAACTGCATATTAACCATTATTTAAACGCAGTCAAGTAGTTTTTACATGCTTTACGACAATTAGGTGCAAATGAGTCTTTATAGGCAAAATTGCTTTATTTCATGAAGGTAAGTCTATTTACACTATAACATTCAGGTTTGGATCATTCTCTCATAAGAAAATGCAAACTGCATATTTACTATCATTTTCACGCAGACAAGCAGTTTTTACATGCTTCACGACAATTGCGTGCAAATGAGTCCTTATAGGCAAAATTGCTTTATTTTACAAAGGTAAGTCTATTTTCACTATTACATTCTGGTTTGGATCATTCTCTCATAAGAAAATGCAAACTGCATATTAACCATTATTTTAACGCATACAAACAGTTTTTACATGCTTTATGACAATTAGGGGCAAATGAAACCTTATAGGCAAATCTGCTTTATTTCATTAGAGTAAGTCTATTTACACTATAACATTCAGGTTTGGATCATTCTCTCATAAGAAAATGCAAACTGCATATTAACAATTATTTTAACGCTGACAAGCAGTTTTTACATGTTTTACGACAATTAGGTGCAAATGAGTCCTTATAGGCAAAATTGCTTTATTTCATGAGGGTAAGTCTATTTACACTATAACATTCAGGTTTGGATCATTCTCTCATAAGAAAATGCAAACTGCATATTAACCATTATTTTAACGCTGACAAGCAGTTTTTACATGCTTTATGACAATTAGGGGCAAATGAGTCCCTATAGGCAAAATTGCTATATTTCATGAAGGTAAGTCTATTTACACTATAACATTTAGGTTTGGATCATTCTCTCATAAGAAAATGCAAACTGCATATTTACTATCATTTTCACGCAGACAAGCAGTTTTTACATGTTTCACGACAATTGCGTGCAAATGAGTCCTTAAGGGCAAAATTGCTTTATTTTACAAAGGTAAGTCTATTTTCACTATTACATTCAGGTTTGGATCATTCTCTCATAAAAAAATGCAAACTGCATATTAACCATTATTTTAACGCATACAAGCAGTTTTTACATGATTTATGACAGTTAGGGGCAAATGAGTCTATATAGGCAAAATTGCTTTATTTTACAAAGGTAAGTTTACTTAAACTACAACATTCAGGTTTAGATCATTCTCTCATAAGAAAATGCAAACTGCATATTAACTATCATTTTAACGCATACAAGCAGTTTTTACATGCTTTATGACAATTAGGTGCAAATGAGTCTTTATAGGCAAAATTGCTTTATTTCATGAGGGTAAGTCGATTTACACTATAACATTCAGGTTTGGATCATTCTCTCATAAGAAAATGCAAACTGCATATTAACCATTATTTTAACGCAGACAAGCAGTTTTTACATGCTTCACGACAATTGCGTGCAAATGAGTCCTTATAGGCAAAATTGCGTTATTTTACAAAGGTAAGTCTATTTTCACTACAACATTCAGGTTTGGATCATTCTCTCATAAGAAAATGCAAACTGCATATTAACCATTATTTCAACGCATACAAGCAGTTTTTACATGCTTTATGACAATTAGGGGCAAATGAGTCCTTATAGGCAAAATTGCTTTATTTCATTAAGGTAAGTCTATTTACACTAAAACATTCAGGTTTGGATCATTCTCTCATAAGAAAATGCAAACTGCATATTAACCATTATTTTAACGCAGACAAGCAGTTTTTACATGCTTCACGACAATTGCGTGCAAATGAGTCCTTATAGGCAAAATAGCATTATTTTACAAAGGTAAGTCTATTTTCACTATAACATTCAGGTTTGGATCATTCTCTCATAAGAAAATGCAAACTGCATATTAACCATTATTTTAACGCAGACAAGCAGTTTTTACATGCTTCACGACAATTGCGTGCAAAAAAGTCCTTATAGGCAAAATTGCTTTATTTTACAAAGGTAAGTATATTTACACTATAATATTCAGGTTTGGATCATTCTCTCATAAGAAAATGCAAACTGCATATTAACCACTTTTTTAACGCATACAAGCAGTTTTTACACGCTTTATGACAATTAGGGGCATATGAGTCCTTATAGGCAAAATTGCTTTATATTACAAAGGTAAGTTTACTTAAACTATAACATTCAGGTTTAGATCATTCTCTCATAAGAAAATGCAAACTGCATATTTACATTTATTTTAACGCATACAAGCAGTTTATACATGCTTTATGGCAATTAGGTGCAAATGAGTCTTTATAGGCAAAATTGCTTTATTTCATGAGGGTAAGTCGATTTACACTATAACATTCAGGTTTGGATCATTTCTCTCATAAGAAAATGCAAACTGCATATTTACAATCATTTTCACGCAGACAAGCAGTTTTTACATGCTTTATGACAATTAGGGGCAAATGAGTCCCTATAGGCAAAATTGCTTTATTTCTTGAAGGTAAGTCTATTTACACTATACATTTAGGTTTGGATCATTCTCTCATAAGAAAATGCAAACTGCATATTAACCATTATTTTAACGCAGGCAAGCAGTTTTAACATGCTTCACGACAATTGCGTGCAAATGAGTCCTTATAGGCAAAAAAGCATTATTTTACAAAGGTAAGTCTATTTTCACTATAACATTCAGGTTTGGATCATTCTCTCATAAGAAAATGCAAACTGCATATTAAATATTATTTCAACGCAGACAAGCAGTTTTTACATGCTTCACGACAATTGCGTGGAAATGAGTCCTTATAGGCAAAATTGCTTTATTTTATTAAGGTAAGTCTATTTACACTATAACAGTCAGGTTTGGATCATTCTCTTATAAGAAAATGCAAACTGCATATTAACCATTATTTTAACGCAGACAAGCAGTTTTCACATGTTTTACAACAATTAGGTGGAAATAAGTCCTTAAAGGCAAAATTGTTTTATTTTACAAAGGTAAGTCAACTTTCACTATAACATTCAGGTTTGGATCATTCTCTCATAAGAAAATGCAAACTGCATATTAACCACTTTTTTAACGCATACAAGCAGTTTTTACATGCTTCACGACAATTGCGTGCAAATGAGTCCTTATAGGCAAAATTGCGTTATTTTAAAAAGGTAAGTCTATTTTCACTATAACATTCAGGTTTGGATCATTCTCTCATAAGAAAATGCAAACTGCATATTAACCACTATTTTAACGCATACAAGCAGTTTTTACATGCTTTATGACAATTAGGGGCAAATGAGTCCTTATAGGCAAAATTGCTTTATTTTACAAAGGTAAGTTTACTTAAACTATAACATTCAGGTTTAGATCATTCTCTCATAAGAAAATGCAAACTGCATATTAACTATCATTTTAACGCATACAAGCAGTTTTTACATGCTTTATGACAATTAGGTGCAAATGAGTCTTTATAGGCAAAATTGCTTTATTTCATGAGGGTAAGTCGATTTACACTATAACATTCAGGTTTGGATCATTCTCTCATAAGAAAATGCAAACTGCATATTAACCATTATTTTAACGCTGACAAGCAGTTTTTACATGCTTTATGACAATTAGGGGCAAATGAGTCCTTATAGGCAAAATTGCTTTATTTCATGAAGGTAAGTCTATTTAAACTATTATATTCAGGTTTGGATCATTCTCTCATAAGAAAATGCAAACTGCATATTAACCATTATTTTAACGCATACAAGCAGTTTTTACATGCTTTACGACAGTTAGGTGCAAATGAGTCTTTATAGGCAAAATTGCTTTATTTCATGAGGGTAAGTCTATTTACACTATAACATTCAGGTTTGGATCATTCTCTCATAAGAAAATGCAAATTGCATATTTACTATCATTTTCACGCAGACAAGCAGTTTTTACATGCTTCACGACAATTGCGTGCAAATGAGTCCTTATAGGCAAAATCGCTTTATTTTACAAAGGTAAGTCTATTTACACTATAACATTCAGGTTTGGATCATTCTCTCATAAGAAAATGCAAACTGCATATTAACCATTATTTTAACGCATACAAGCAGTTTTTACATGCTTTATGACAATTAGGGGCAAATGAGTCTATATAGGCAAAATTGCTTCATTTTACAAAGGTAAGTTTACTTAAACTATAACATTCAGGTTTAGATCATTCTCTTATAAGAAAATGCAAACTGCATATTAACTATTATTTTAACGCATACAAGCAGTTTTTACAAGCTTTATGACAATTAGGTGCAAATGACTCCTTATAGGCAAAATTGCTTTATTTCAAGAGGGTAAGACTATTTACACTATAACATTCAGGTTTGGATCATTCTCTCATAAGAAAATGCAAACTGCATATTTACTATCATTTTAACGCATACAAGCAGTTTTTACATGCTTCACGACAATTGCGTGCAAATGAGTCCTTATAGGCAAAATTGCTTTATTTTACAAAGGTAAGTCTATTTTCACTATAACATTCAGGTTTGGATCATTCTCTCATAAGAAAATGCAAACTGCATATTTTACATTATTTTAACGCATACAAGCAGTTTTTACATGCTTTATGACAATTAGGGGCAAATGAGTCCTCATAGGCAAAATAGCTTTATTTCATGAAGGTTAGTCTACTTACACTATAACATTCAGATATGGATCATTCTCTCATAAGAAAATGCAAACTGCATATTAACCATTATTTTAACGCTGACAAGCAGTTTTTACATGCTTTATGACAATTAGGGGCAAATGAGTCCTTATAGGCAAAATTGCTTTATTTTACAAAGGTAAGTCTATTTTCACTATAACATTCAGGTTTGGATCATTCTCTAATAAGAAAATGCAAACTGCATATTTATATTATTTCAACGCATACAAGCAGTTTTTACATGCTTTATGACAATTAGAGGCAAATGAGTCCTTATAGGCAAAATTGCTTTATTTTACAAAGGTAAGTCTATTTACACTATAACATTCAGGTTTGGATCATTCTCTCATAAGAAAATGCAAACTGCATATTAACCATTATTTTAACGCTGACAAGCAGTTTTCACATGCTTTACGACAATTAGGTGCAAATGAGTCCCTATAGGCAAAAGTGCTTTATTTTATGAGGGTAAGTCTATTTACACTATAACATTCAGGTTTGGATCATTCTTTCATAAGAAAATGCAAACTGCATATTTACTATCATTTTCACGCAGACAAGCAGTATTCACATGTTTTACGACAATTAGGTGGAAATAAGTCCTTAAAGGCAAAATTGTTTTATTTCACAAAGTTAAGTCTACTTTCACTATAACATTCAGGTTTGGATCATTCTCTCATAAGAAAATGCAAACTGAATATTAACAATTATTTTAACGCTGACAAGCAGTTTTTACATGTTTTACGACAATTAGGTGCAAATGAGTCCTTATAGGCAAAATTGCTTTATTTCATGAGGGTAAGTCTATTTACACTATAACATTCAGGTTTGGATCTTTCTCTCATAAGAAAATGCAAACTGCATATTAACCATTATTTAAACGCAGTCAAGTAGTTTTTACATGCTTTACGACAATTAGGTGCAAATGAGTCTTTATAGGCAAAATTGCTTTATTTCATGAAGGTAAGTCTATTTACACTATAACATTCAGGTTTGGATCATTCTCTCATAAGAAAATGCAAACTGCATATTTACTATCATTTTCACGCAGACAAGCAGTTTTTACATGCTTCACGACAATTGCGTGCAAATGAGTCCTTATAGGCAAAATTGCTTTATTTTACAAAGGTAAGTCTATTTTCACTATTACATTCTGGTTTGGATCATTCTCTCATAAGAAAATGCAAACTGCATATTAACCATTATTTTAACGCATACAAACAGTTTTTACATGCTTTATGACAATTAGGGGCAAATGAAACCTTATAGGCAAATCTGCTTTATTTCATTAGAGTAAGTCTATTTACACTATAACATTCAGGTTTGGATCATTCTCTCATAAGAAAATGCAAACTGCATATTAACAATTATTTTAACGCTGACAAGCAGTTTTTACATGTTTTACGACAATTAGGTGCAAATGAGTCCTTATAGGCAAAATTGCTTTATTTCATGAGGGTAAGTCTATTTACACTATAACATTCAGGTTTGGATCATTCTCTCATAAGAAAATGCAAACTGCATATTAACCATTATTTTAACGCTGACAAGCAGTTTTTACATGCTTTATGACAATTAGGGGCAAATGAGTCCCTATAGGCAAAATTGCTATATTTCATGAAGGTAAGTCTATTTACACTATAACATTTAGGTTTGGATCATTCTCTCATAAGAAAATGCAAACTGCATATTTACTATCATTTTCACGCAGACAAGCAGTTTTTACATGTTTCACGACAATTGCGTGCAAATGAGTCCTTAAGGGCAAAATTGCTTTATTTTACAAAGGTAAGTCTATTTTCACTATTACATTCAGGTTTGGATCATTCTCTCATAAAAAAATGCAAACTGCATATTAACCATTATTTTAACGCATACAAGCAGTTTTTACATGATTTATGACAGTTAGGGGCAAATGAGTCTATATAGGCAAAATTGCTTTATTTTACAAAGGTAAGTTTACTTAAACTACAACATTCAGGTTTAGATCATTCTCTCATAAGAAAATGCAAACTGCATATTAACTATCATTTTAACGCATACAAGCAGTTTTTACATGCTTTATGACAATTAGGTGCAAATGAGTCTTTATAGGCAAAATTGCTTTATTTCATGAGGGTAAGTCGATTTACACTATAACATTCAGGTTTGGATCATTCTCTCATAAGAAAATGCAAACTGCATATTAACCATTATTTTAACGCAGACAAGCAGTTTTTACATGCTTCACGACAATTGCGTGCAAATGAGTCCTTATAGGCAAAATTGCGTTATTTTACAAAGGTAAGTCTATTTTCACTACAACATTCAGGTTTGGATCATTCTCTCATAAGAAAATGCAAACTGCATATTAACCATTATTTCAACGCATACAAGCAGTTTTTACATGCTTTATGACAATTAGGGGCAAATGAGTCCTTATAGGCAAAATTGCTTTATTTCATTAAGGTAAGTCTATTTACACTAAAACATTCAGGTTTGGATCATTCTCTCATAAGAAAATGCAAACTGCATATTAACCATTATTTTAACGCAGACAAGCAGTTTTTACATGCTTCACGACAATTGCGTGCAAATGAGTCCTTATAGGCAAAATAGCATTATTTTACAAAGGTAAGTCTATTTTCACTATAACATTCAGGTTTGGATCATTCTCTCATAAGAAAATGCAAACTGCATATTAACCATTATTTTAACGCAGACAAGCAGTTTTTACATGCTTCACGACAATTGCGTGCAAAAAAGTCCTTATAGGCAAAATTGCTTTATTTTACAAAGGTAAGTATATTTACACTATAATATTCAGGTTTGGATCATTCTCTCATAAGAAAATGCAAACTGCATATTAACCACTTTTTTAACGCATACAAGCAGTTTTTACACGCTTTATGACAATTAGGGGCATATGAGTCCTTATAGGCAAAATTGCTTTATATTACAAAGGTAAGTTTACTTAAACTATAACATTCAGGTTTAGATCATTCTCTCATAAGAAAATGCAAACTGCATATTTACATTTATTTTAACGCATACAAGCAGTTTATACATGCTTTATGGCAATTAGGTGCAAATGAGTCTTTATAGGCAAAATTGCTTTATTTCATGAGGGTAAGTCGATTTACACTATAACATTCAGGTTTGGATCATTTCTCTCATAAGAAAATGCAAACTGCATATTTACAATCATTTTCACGCAGACAAGCAGTTTTTACATGCTTTATGACAATTAGGGGCAAATGAGTCCCTATAGGCAAAATTGCTTTATTTCTTGAAGGTAAGTCTATTTACACTATACATTTAGGTTTGGATCATTCTCTCATAAGAAAATGCAAACTGCATATTAACCATTATTTTAACGCAGGCAAGCAGTTTTAACATGCTTCACGACAATTGCGTGCAAATGAGTCCTTATAGGCAAAAAAGCATTATTTTACAAAGGTAAGTCTATTTTCACTATAACATTCAGGTTTGGATCATTCTCTCATAAGAAAATGCAAACTGCATATTAAATATTATTCAAAGCAATGGCACGTCAATCCGGTGTCGGAGAGGCAACCGGATGGCGAGTGGTAATCTGGGCCTATGAGTGGTACAGAACCCCCTGGTAGCGGCCAAAGTGACCCCAAATGGACGGGGGCGGCGATATGGGGGTGGGTCAAAATCGAAAAATGTTTGAAAAGGCAACCGGATAAAAATGCGGTTGCATTGAAGGAAATACCCTAATTATATAATAAATTTTTTTTGCCATCCGAACCACGCGGGCCGTTTTTGCACTAGCGAATAAAAAAAAAATAAAAAAAAAACTGAAAAGGCAACCGCTTCAAAATTAGTGAGCATACTTATTGACACCACCAAACGTTGGAAAAAAATTGCCATCCGATCCTGATGGGCAGTTTCGGAGAAACAACCCCTCAAAGTCGCCGAAAAACCCTTTTTTTCGATTTTTTCAACAATAAGTAAAAAAAACACACTAAAAATTGTTCAAATCGGATGGCATTCGACATTTATACTGTTCTAAGTACAAATAATAGTGTGTAACAATGCCATCCGATTTTGATTAAATTTACCCCTATTTAGCCAACCCCCAAAACTCAATAACAAGAAAAATAATGCCATACGCTGCATAAAATTGTTATTTTCATGAGTTTTGGGGGTGGCTAAATAGGGGTAAATTTAATCGAAATCGGATGGCATTGTTACACACTATTATTTGTACTTAGGACAGTATAAATGTCGAATGCCATCCGATTTGAACAATTTTTAGTGTGTTTTTTTTACTTATTGTTGAAAAAATCGAAAAAAAGGGTTTTTCGGCGACTTTGAGGGGTTGTTTCTCCGAAACTGCCCATCAGGATCGGATGGCAATTTTTTTCCAACGTTTGGTGGTGTCAATAAGTATGCTCACTAATTTTGAAGCGGTTGCCTTTTCAGTTTTTTTTTTTATTTTTTTTTTATTCGCTAGTGCAAAAACGGCCCGCGTGGTTCGGATGGCAAAAAAAATTTATTATATAATTAGGGTATTTCCTTCAATGCAACCGCATTTTTATCCGGTTGCCTTTTCAAACATTTTTCGATTTTGACCCACCCCCATATCGCCGCCCCCGTCCATTTGGGGTCACTTTGGCCGCTACCAGGGGGTTCTGTACCACTCATAGGCTCAGATTACCACTCGCCATCCGGTTGCCTCTCCGACACCGGATTGACGTGCCATTGCTTTGAATATATTATTTCAACGCAGACAAGCAGTTTTTACATGCTTCACGACAATTGCGTGGAAATGAGTCCTTATAGGCAAAATTGCTTTATTTTATTAAGGTAAGTCTATTTACACTATAACAGTCAGGTTTGGATCATTCTCTTATAAGAAAATGCAAACTGCATATTAACCATTATTTTAACGCAGACAAGCAGTTTTCACATGTTTTACAACAATTAGGTGGAAATAAGTCCTTAAAGGCAAAATTGTTTTATTTTACAAAGGTAAGTCAACTTTCACTATAACATTCAGGTTTGGATCATTCTCTCATAAGAAAATGCAAACTGCATATTAACCACTTTTTTAACGCATACAAGCAGTTTTTACATGCTTCACGACAATTGCGTGCAAATGAGTCCTTATAGGCAAAATTGCGTTATTTTAAAAAGGTAAGTCTATTTTCACTATAACATTCAGGTTTGGATCATTCTCTCATAAGAAAATGCAAACTGCATATTAACCACTATTTTAACGCATACAAGCAGTTTTTACATGCTTTATGACAATTAGGGGCAAATGAGTCCTTATAGGCAAAATTGCTTTATTTTACAAAGGTAAGTTTACTTAAACTATAACATTCAGGTTTAGATCATTCTCTCATAAGAAAATGCAAACTGCATATTAACTATCATTTTAACGCATACAAGCAGTTTTTACATGCTTTATGACAATTAGGTGCAAATGAGTCTTTATAGGCAAAATTGCTTTATTTCATGAGGGTAAGTCGATTTACACTATAACATTCAGGTTTGGATCATTCTCTCATAAGAAAATGCAAACTGCATATTAACCATTATTTTAACGCTGACAAGCAGTTTTTACATGCTTTATGACAATTAGGGGCAAATGAGTCCTTATAGGCAAAATTGCTTTATTTCATGAAGGTAAGTCTATTTAAACTATTATATTCAGGTTTGGATCATTCTCTCATAAGAAAATGCAAACTGCATATTAACCATTATTTTAACGCATACAAGCAGTTTTTACATGCTTTACGACAGTTAGGTGCAAATGAGTCTTTATAGGCAAAATTGCTTTATTTCATGAGGGTAAGTCTATTTACACTATAACATTCAGGTTTGGATCATTCTCTCATAAGAAAATGCAAATTGCATATTTACTATCATTTTCACGCAGACAAGCAGTTTTTACATGCTTCACGACAATTGCGTGCAAATGAGTCCTTATAGGCAAAATCGCTTTATTTTACAAAGGTAAGTCTATTTACACTATAACATTCAGGTTTGGATCATTCTCTCATAAGAAAATGCAAACTGCATATTAACCATTATTTTAACGCATACAAGCAGTTTTTACATGCTTTATGACAATTAGGGGCAAATGAGTCTATATAGGCAAAATTGCTTCATTTTACAAAGGTAAGTTTACTTAAACTATAACATTCAGGTTTAGATCATTCTCTTATAAGAAAATGCAAACTGCATATTAACTATTATTTTAACGCATACAAGCAGTTTTTACAAGCTTTATGACAATTAGGTGCAAATGACTCCTTATAGGCAAAATTGCTTTATTTCAAGAGGGTAAGACTATTTACACTATAACATTCAGGTTTGGATCATTCTCTCATAAGAAAATGCAAACTGCATATTTACTATCATTTTAACGCATACAAGCAGTTTTTACATGCTTCACGACAATTGCGTGCAAATGAGTCCTTATAGGCAAAATTGCTTTATTTTACAAAGGTAAGTCTATTTTCACTATAACATTCAGGTTTGGATCATTCTCTCATAAGAAAATGCAAACTGCATATTTTACATTATTTTAACGCATACAAGCAGTTTTTACATGCTTTATGACAATTAGGGGCAAATGAGTCCTCATAGGCAAAATAGCTTTATTTCATGAAGGTTAGTCTACTTACACTATAACATTCAGATATGGATCATTCTCTCATAAGAAAATGCAAACTGCATATTAACCATTATTTTAACGCTGACAAGCAGTTTTTACATGCTTTATGACAATTAGCGGCAAATGAGTCCTCATAGGCAAAATAGCTTTATTTTATGAAGGTTAGTCTACTTACACTATAACATTCAGATATGGATCATTCTCTCATAAGAAAATGCAAACTGCATATAAACCATTATTTTAACGCTGACAAGCAGTTTTTACATGCTTTATGACAATTAGGGGCAAATGAGTCCCTATAGGCAAAATTGCTTTATTTCATGAAGGTAAGTCTATTTACACTGTAACATTTAGGTTTGGATTATTCTCTCATAAGAAAATGCAAACTGCATATTAACCATTATTTTAACGCAGACAAGCAGTTTTTACATGCTTTACGACAACTAGGTGCAAATGAGTCTTTATAGGCAAAATTGCTTTATTTTATGAGGGTAAGTCTATTTACACTATAACATTCAGGTTTAGATCATTCTCTAATAAGAAAATGCAAACTGCATATTTACTATCATTTTCACGCATACAAGCAGTTTTTACATGCTTTATGACAATTAGGTGCAAATGAGTCCCTATAGGCAAAATTGCTTTATTTCATGAAGGTAAGTCTATTTACACTGTAACATTTAGGTTTGGATTATTCTCTCATAAGAAAATGCAAACTGCATATTAACCATTATTTTAACGCAGACAAGCAGTTTTTACATGCTTCACGACAATTGCGTGCAAATGAGTCCTTATAGGCAAAATTGCTTTATTTTACAAAGGTTAATCTATTTACACAATAACATTCAGGTTTGGATCATTCTCTCATAAGAAAATGCAAACTGCATATTAACCATTATTTTAACGCAGACAAGCAGTTTTTACATGCTTTACGACAACTAGGTGCAAATGAGTCCCTATAGGCAAAATTGCTTTATTTCATGAAGGTAAGTCTATTTACACTGTAACATTTAGGTTTGGATTATTCTCTCATAAGAAAATGCAAACTGCATATTAACCATTATTTTAACGCAGACAAGCAGTTTTTACATGCTTCACGACAATTGCGTGCAAATGAGTCCTTATAGGCAAAATTGCTTTATTTTTCAAAGGTTAATCTATTTACACAATAACATTCAGGTTTGGATCATTCTCTCATAAGAAAATGCAAACTGCATATTAACCATTATTTTAACGCAGACAAGCAGTTTTTACATGCTTTACGACAACTAGGTGCAAATGAGTCTTTATAGGCAAAATTGCTTTATTTTATGAGGGTAAGTCTATTTACACTATAACATTCAGGTTTGGATCATTCTCTAATAAGAAAATGCAAACTGCATATTTACTATCATTTTCACGCATACAAGCAGTTTTTACATGCTTTATGACAATTAGGTGCAAATGAGTCCCTATAGGCAAAATTGCTTTATTTCATGAAGGTAAGTCTATTTACACTGTAACATTTAGGTTTGGATTATTCTCTCATAAGAAAATGCAAACTGCAAATTAACCATTATTTTAACGCAGACAAGCAGTTTTTACATGCTTCACGACAATTGCGTGCAAATGAGTCCTTATAGGCAAAATTGCTTTATTTTACAAAGGTTAATCTATTTACACAATAACAGTCAGGTTTGGATCATTCTCTCATAAGAAAATGCAAACTGCATATTAACCATTATTTTAACGCAGACAAGCAGTTTTTACATGCTTTACGACAACTAGGTGCAAATGAGTCCCTATAGGCAAAATTGCTTTATTTCATGAAGGTAAGTCTATTTACACTGTAACATTTAGGTTTGGATTATTCTCTCATAAGAAAATGCAAACTGCATATTAACCATTATTTTAACGCAGACAAGCAGTTTTTACATGCTTCACGACAATTGCGTGCAAATGAGTCCTTATAGGCAAAATTGCTTTATTTTACAAAGGTTAATCTATTTACACAATAACAGTCAGGTTTGGATCATTCTCTCATAAGAAAATGCAAACTGCATATTAACCATTATTTTAACGCAGACAAGCAGTTTTTACATGCTTTACGACAACTAGGTGCAAATGAGTCTTTATAGGCAAAATTGCTTTATTTTATGAGGGTAAGTCTATTTACACTATAGAATTCAGGTTTGGATCATTCTCTAATAAGAAAATGCAAACTGCATATTTACTATCATTTTAACGCATACAAGCAGTTTTTACATGCTTTATGACAATTAGGTGCAAATGAGTCCCTATAGGCAAAATTGCTTTATTTCATGAAGGTAAGTCTATTTACACTGTAACATTTAGGTTTGGATCATTCTCTCGTAAGAAAATGCAAACTGCATATTAACCATTATTTTAACGCAGACAAGCAGTTTTTACATGCTTCACGACAATTGCGTGCAAATGAGTCCTTATAGGCAAAATTGCTTTATTTTACAAAGGTAAGTCTATTTACACTATAACATTTAGGTTTGGATCATTCTCTCATAAGAAAATGCAAACTGCATATTAACCATTATTAAAACGCAGACAAGCAGTTTTTACATGCTTTA